>CM046727.1:8464501-9064501 GCA_025584915.1 Monochamus saltuarius
GTCACTCAACGCGTATCTGCGACAACTGGATTTCCTCGCGATCCACCGTCAGCTTTTAAGCCCCACTCCACTACGTGCCCCAGCGTAGTATTTTCCCCGACGCGACCATCGTAGTAGAGCGGCGCCTGCTTGGGGTTCATCGAACGCGAAGATGCGCGACGCTCCGCGACGGGTTTGCCGCTGGCCTGGAACAGGGTCTCTGTTTTTTGGCCAATGACGGACGAGACGCGGCCCGGCTGGGGGGAGGTGGGCGGAGTAAAATTTTGATTTGTTCCATTCGGAATGAGAGTAATTTCCGAATTGCCGTAATTTTTGGTTTGCGGGGGATGCCGATTATCCCCTTTATGCGATCGCTCCCTAAGTGGTCTGATGATGACGGCGAAATATACGAAATTCTCTATTGATTAGGAGTTCTGTAAATAAGAAAATTGGGAATAAGGATCAGATATAGTAAAATCAGTTTATATTAAATTTAAGATCTATTAAGTGTGCATATGTATCAAATTCATTTTACCGCTAAGCTTTCATCAGATAAAGTCATCATGCCAAATAATATACAGAAGAACTAACTTCATGGACTACTTAGTGGGTAATAATGATTTAAGTATTAGGTACCTAAAATGAATCGCATTTAGTTAAGTTTCATTTTTAAAGATAAATACAAAAGGAAGTAGAATCTTATAACTTACTCAAAAACAATTATATAGTAGGTACTTACATATACTTAGGTACAAAATACTGTGTCAATTGATCGATGTATGAGTTTTATAAGAATAGAAATTTTTAATATCTGACCGGTATCTAATACCTACTTAAATATCTAGAAGAAGAATTTGTCAGTCAATACCTAAAAAATAAAATCGTCTTAAGCATTCAAATTCAAATGTTTTTTACAAACAGCAGCCTTATCATATTCCACCATCTTTTCATTTAACAATTACAATCACAAGAAAGAACGCACAAAAAATATGTAGTAAACATTAATTTGCAGTTGTGTATCTAATTATTTGTATCAAACTATCAAAATTTCGAAGATAATTCCGTCCCTCTACTTCACTATGATGCAGTTACGGACGCAAATTCAGAAATTGATATTTAACTTTTTGCAAATTTTCTGTTCATTTAAATTAGGAACTTTTCATATATTTTATTTACCTTTCGCCGGCCATGGTTAGGTAGGTCTTTGGATAATTTCTTTATTGGACCAAGACAAATATAAATTTTGACAAATACTTAGATAACACTGTAATATTCTATATTTTCACTTTAAAAATAGGTGATCCTATCGAAGTTGTTATTATTGAGATTTTCAAAAAAATATGTTTACGTGTTATTGATATTTTGATAGGTATCTACCTAAATACATTTGTTGAGGAACATTTTTTTGCCCATGATTTACTTTTCTAAATTTTGGTGACTATGCACATGGTTTGACTATGTAAGTACAATATATTGCAATAATAATGGTTCTTTCTCAAAATAATTTACTAGTGAATTACATTTTTGATGAACTTTTTATTAGATTTCATTATGAATGTGTCATTATTATTGCAATATATGCAGTTTGAAAAGTGATGCTTAAACTTTTGATAACAATTCCATGATTATGAGTAAGCGTAGGTATAGATAGTTTAAATGATTCTTTAAAAATGTAGATGGTACCTATAGGTACATACATACCTACATAAATAATGAATAGGTATGTGCACCTTAGATATTTGGAATTTTGATTGATGTACCTGAAACTTAAGTCTAGACATTAATTAGTGTCCTTCTTTTTATATTTAACCATAACTATAAGTAAAAATTGATTTTATATAACTGATTTATAATGTAAGAAATTATGGTTGTTTGTTTTTCTTTTTTGTAGTGTGTACATTTTATTATATATTAGATACAGTTGGCTGTGTGTCTGAAGATGGCTTAAGAAGCCGAAACTAGTAAGAAAATAAAATGTACCTATACTTAGATTCAGGACTGTATTTTCATCCTTTCTATTTAAGTTACCTACGTACAATCGTTTGCAATAACAATGGCACTCTTTAAAATGAATTTTGCGATTTCATTTGAACTGCTGACGTATTTGTAATAAAATCTACTTTTACTTTGAACATTAGTTCTTAGTTGTTATTATTATTGCAAACGCATGTACCTACATACATACATATCAAGTTATTGTAATGATGTAATGTAATAACAAAAGAACGTAATGTTGCTCGAATTACATTGAGGTTATGTTTGCTTTCGACTGCCAATTTTTTATCAAGAAAGCAGTGAGTTTTATGATTATGATTAACAAACTCATATCATCTGCTTCGATGCAAAAGAACAGACTTATTCACTATGCGAACGCTCAATACTTTTCTTATTGCAACTGTATGTTGAAATTTTTAAGAAGAAAACAGTTAAAATGCAATAACAAATATTCACGTAGGGTCAGATTATAGGTCAATGATTTTTTTAGTCATAATTTATGGAATTAGTTCCCGATTCAGCCATCGAGTCCTATTATAGACTATGTGAACCATAAATATTAAGAAAGGTGGGATGGAAAGTTGGAAACGCCAAATACCCATACCCTTTTTTGGCGAGTTTTGTTCTTAAATTTAAAACCGTGATTCAAAGTAGTGTTTACTGCTGAGTAAGTTGATTCAGTTCTAGATAGTCATTTCTAAAGCAACCATTTGTTAGATTTAGTCTGTAAATGTTCTATATTAGTTTATAATAAGCAGGGGAATAATATGTTACCAAAAATTCATTATAGGGAGGATCTTGTCCTTGGCAAATATTTTCACACTACATACCAACATTTTAGCACGAATACCTACATATATTTTTTACTGTATTAGAAAGGTATTTTAAGCCAATATAAATCAAATCTCCTACAATTCCTATCAATGAAGTCATATGTATGCTCTCTGAAACTAATCATCTAGTTATGCTAATGAACAATTCCACAGACAAAGCTCTATTCAACAATTATCTAAAGAAATTAATCTAGCTAAATTTACTAACCTGGTTTAATGAAAACGCTCTATAAATATCTAACTCACTTCTGAAACAGTGGGAACTCGAAAATTCAACCACAGTAGATGAGATCTGATCTATTTCTGCGTTTTTAGGATTGCTTCTTCAGGTGGCTTCCTTTAAGTTGAGTCAAATATCTAACTATAAAAATTATTTTACAAATTAAAATTATTTGAAATTAAATATCGACAATGTCAAAAGTGATTTCAGCCTGTCAATGAATTTTAAATTAAATATGACAAATACCTACTTAAATAATGTTTACCCTTTATGTATTCGTATTATTCCTTTCAGTTTTTTCAAGGGTACAGATTTTTTAGAAAATGGTTAGTTATTTTGGTTTGGTTAGTTTTAAAAAAGATATACTTGTTTTGCTAAAGTAGATACACTATTTTAGATAAAACTGCATTTAACATATAAATAACATAAAAAAGTATGCACCTATCCATGCATCTAAGAAGTTGATTTAAATCATATTACTTTCCAAGGCAGCTAGCTTTAAAGTATGACCCATTCTTTATTGAACAACCTGTGTTTTAACCACACCAAGAAACAATTATTTTTAAAACGACCGTTATTTACATAATATGCACATGTCAGTCTGCAGTATCGTATATGGTTGAATTAATAAAATAGGGTGGTTACAGAACCGTGACTATGGAGGGGAATTTTCTAATAAAAACTGGATTGAAACAACTATTGGATTCATGCAAGTTTGTAACATTTTTAATGAATTCAAAATAATTTCTTCATAACAAATAAGATAGATACCTACATGAACTAATAAAAGAAAATATGAACTTATCATACTTTCATGTTTATGATTGCTTCTAAACGATATTCCATACCTGAAGAAATCTGATAATCTCGATGCGAAAACTTTACTAGTTCATTATGATTCTTCGAAGGCTGTAGGACAGAGAACGGAATAGATGGAAATCTGACAGAGTAAGATAAGGAGAATGTGGAATAAACTCCCGACTGAGGTCTTTTGCGGTATTAACAGTATGACAGTAAGAACACAAAACGGCATAAATATTGATCCATTGATATTAGTTATTTTATTAAAAAATTCTGCACTTTTATATAAAAATTCTGATCCATACAATGCAAATAGTGTATTATGGTTGAATGATCACCATTCAGCTTGGTGATGTTCTTCAGAATCAAATGGCATTTCTTGACGCAGAGAATTAGTAGAAATTTATTGCTTTAGGAGGGAATTTTGATCCGCCCCCCCTTCCCCCTCTCGGCGTTCCCCTGATTACGACCCTCACTGATAAAAATGTAATTTTACACGTTGTGCATCATATAAGTTATTACTGTAAAAATACCAAACAAAAATATATATAAAAAATGTGTGTAAAGGGATAGTTTTCGCTCAGTAACTCCTCAACGGAAAATGATAAAAATATGCGTTTTTTTAATAGACTACAAATATTATTTTACGTCGACGCTGTGCTTTGAAATTTTGAAAATATGCAAAATTCATTTAAAAAAAATTAATTTTACACTTTTTCAAAATTTCAAAACACAGCGTCGACGTAAAATAATATTTATAGTCTATTAAAAAAACTGCATATTTTTATCATTATCCGTTAAGGAGTTACTGAGCGAAAACTATGGGTTTGTTCCAACACAGCAAGAATCGATTCCGAACCGTCCAGAATTAGTCAGTCAGTTCAGTTGTTAATGTACTCCCGGCGAATGCGACGTAAGACGGTGTTGGTCAAACATTTCTCACGGTTCTGAACCAGTTCTTGACGGTTGTTAGATCAGACCTTATATATCGTTTGTTAGAGGGCTCACCGTAAGCCTTAAGGAACATTACAGGCTAATAATAAAATGAAATAAGTAAAATATAACTGTTACAGGAAAATTACATACATACTTAGTAGTTAGTAAAATCCAGGGAAATAATACAAAAAGAATAGAAAATTACATATGAGTTTTACATATAACTGTACTGTAGTACTTTACCACTTGAAATTCTAATTTTCTATTACAGTTGTAATATTACATTTAAGTGTGGTACTTCACACTTCACACTATTATTGCCTGCACTGAAAAACTTGTGTGTGAAGTTATTGTAATTTTGCCAAATATAAAAATGAATTAAAAACGCCTTTTATCGTGTGTTTTTACTTACTTTTTTTTGTAAATTTGCTGTAAATTAATACCTTTATTTTCTAAATACTATTTAATTTTTATAATGTATAATGCAAAAATAGGGAATACTAAATATATAAATTGTCAATAAAAACGTAAAATTACAGTAGACAATGTGATTTATGCATGCATGGATTTACGAAACATATGTAAAAATGAACCAATAGACGTAGAGTTAGTATCACGTGATGTATACCTTTAGAGTAATATTATAAAACTACAAGATATCTGTGAAATTACTACTAAAATATTACAAGTAAAATTGCAAATAAATGTTTTCAATGTAGGCAATAAATAACCAACAATCCACCGTGTAATATTACAAATAATTCGCGACTTCTCCCCTAATTCGTTTCCAAACAAACCGAAACGGTCGCACAAAAAACAACATTTTCGCTGCCGTACACCGCGGGCTTATTATTACGATTCTGGCCGGAGACGTGGACGAAAAACATATTTTTTACCAAAGCGGCGAGAAAGAAAAAAAACTTATAAAATCTCAGCGGCCCGGTACCGACGGCAGCACCATCAAATTATCCCGATATCGCATGAGATGCGGAGCACCGAGGTACTGCCCATCAGCCCATCGTGGTCCAGTCGGTGTGCCTGCCGACTGCCAATTATCATTCCATCCAATTAGCCCTGACCCGTTGGACAGCCGCGAATTCGAGAGTCCAACTGTCTATAATCGTCCGTAAATAAACAATAAGACACGACATGATGACGTTAGCGGCAGCGATCGAAACGTGTAAATTGAACAGGATTTAATTAATCGTGAGGAAAATATTGATAATTGCAATTTAAGACGTTTCTATTTAATTGTGCCTTCTTCAGAATCGACATACAATTATTAACAATTAGCAAAGAATGCCATACAAAGTGACCATATTTCGCAAAGCTTGAAGTGGGACAGGAACAAAAACTGAACAAAAGAAACGGGGTTTATAGAAGAGAACCGCATACAAAACTATATTTTTTAATTTCATACCATCAAGTCTTATACAGGGTGTCCCGTTAATATGGCGAAATAAATCGGAAGGTGTTTCCTTGAACAGAAATAAGGAAAAAAGTTCCTATAACCTGTGTCTGGAAATGCTTCATTTCGGAGATACAAGATGTTGAAATTTAAACAAGGTTTTGGGGTTTTATTAATATCTGAAGAACCCTAATTACGATTTCTTTTAAATTTCGTATGTTTGTTTATAAAAACCATAGACATCTTCTGATTAATTTTTATTTATTTTATCAACTCCAGTGGCGTACTTTGTTCTATTTTTGTTTTCTACTCCCATCAGGAATGTATGTAAAAGGTTATTATATTTTTTTGCTAGAAAACGAAGCAAGATACCAAAAAGAGTAAAGAGACAAAACATTTGTATATTTAATCGCATAATTAGAAAAAATATGAAACCTAAGGAAAAGCAGTGGCGTCTCATATTTTTACGTATTAATATCAATACAAATATGATCCCACAGACACTGGAATCTTCACTCATAAAACTCTGTGCAGAACAGTATTCAATTGTTCATTTTCTCTGCACAAATTGTGTCCGAAAACGGTCCAAATTAAATGTACACTTCTCTTTTACCTTTTGTTGATAAGTAGAGAATTATTTATATTCAATTTATAGAAAATTTTATCAACTTTTATGCATAATATTAAGCTTCGTTGAGTTTAATATATAATTGTTATAATTAATTTAATATATAATAACCTTTGAATATTTTAAGCTAACACAAATAATTAGCCTCTCAAAATGTTTTCTACATCCATTTTGCTAACAATTGTACACTATATAACACATTGAATCAATACTGAACTTAACACAATATGTCTAGATTAATATGAGTTACTTTTAAGTATAAAATACTAACAAATTTACAATTTTAACTTCAGTGTATTTTTTTAATTGTATATTTTTTATTTCAGGATTGTTTCAAATTATAGGGAAATGAATTTCATCGAGTTTCATCGCCCTGGTAAGTCAAATCTTATTTTGTAGAATAGCCTGATATGTATCTCCTAATTTATAAAGTTTTACACATTTTAATTATTATTATTGTTACATAATGTTATATAAATTCAGAAATTTATTATAATTGAAATATAACACAAATTGGGATCTTGTACAGCTATCATTGGGCACATTAAGGAAAACATAAGTAATTGAATTTAGTTAACATTCTTTAATTATAAATTTTATACTAAAATTAATATATTGCATATTATTAGTGTATTACTAATCAGTACTAGTAATAATTTTATGGGAACGCAGATTTTAACAAACGTTTTCCTGAAAAAGCGAATGATTCATAATTTAAATACGTAGTACATATTCGAATACGCCTATGGGCCTCTGCAGGTGTAAGTTTGGCAAATGTATGCTCTCCGATAAAGCCTAAACTATATTTCCATCTTTGACAGCTTCAAAATGTAAAAGTATTATTGAACCTATAAGACATTATAAACGGTTAACTGACACATCACAATACTTGAAGTTCCTGTTAATACATCTTTTATAAATGTATTACCTTTGAGGATCCTTGGGGAATTGAAAAAACGAAAAATTATCTTAAACTGGTGAACGTAATAAGCTATTGACACTTTTTACATTGTTTGTTTTATCAACACAGTTGTCTTATATGAGGACTAGTTAATAAAATCTCTAATTTCGAAAAAAAATAAAAGCTATTTTTTTCTGCAATTTTGAGATTTCAATATTTTCGCAGGAGAGGCTCAAATCGAAATAATGTATTGAACAGACCCCCTACTATTACTTTGTAAACACTTTATATACAGGGTGATTGATAAGTTATCTAAAAAAGATGTAAACATAAAATCAAAAAGAGCAGTTCAAAAATAATATTAAAAAACCCTTCCGCACGCCACTTCCCAAGGAAAGAAATAACAGCTTCTTTTATACACCAAATGCAACTACTCTTGCCGAAATTATCAATAGTGTCCACTTATAACTTTTTAAATATCACCACAAAAATAAGTCCAAATGATTTAAAGTCAGCAGATCATGGCGGCCATGGTACTGACCCTTCTCGTCCAATCCCTTGAAATTAATGCTTGGACACGCTGTAGATGGTACGGATATAACTGAGCCATGTGTATGATATGCCACACTGCTACAATAGACCGTGACCGCCCTGGACCTCCATCTCATACACAAATTCCAAATTATGTTACATAGTACAAATTTCCCGTGTCACATCAGTGTTTTGACTACACTTGCATTCACTTCACAGCGTTGCAAAAGTAGCTGCATTTGGCACATGTTTATCGGAAATGCATTTTCACCGTAAATTAAAACGATATCCATAAACTGCCAGAAACTAATGTAAATACTTGCATTACAAAAAAGTTAATACGATAAGAAATCGTCTGGCTAGAGACTACAGTAGCCCAGCGGTGTAAAAGTTGCAACTACTAGAACTTCAATAATAAGATTTTACAAAACATTTTTTTACAATATTGACTAAATTTTTCAAGACGCATCTATTCCCAAATTCTATTAGATACGTTCTGAATCACCATCACCCTGTATACATATAGATTTACACATCATTATGAAACGCCCTGTATAGAATGGAAGGTGTACATAGTTGTGTAGCGCAGACGGGGTCGAAATCAAAGTGATCACCCAGTCATCGTCGGTTCGACGTCCACACGATGGGTTTTCGGTCCGGCGGGTTGTTATAATAAATCACCACGATCACACCCCGAGCGAAGCTGACTGGCCCGGCGCCTCTTGGAATGCCTTTTCGGCCACGTCGCCGTGGATGCTGTGCCACCAAACCGTCGGGTTAACACCGCTGTTTTTGAAAGTTTAGATCGGGTCCGCTGGCGCCGGCAGAAATACCGATCGCGTGAACAGGGTGCTCCAAATTCAGGCCGACTATCTGTAATTGCAAGAACAATTACGACTTCTATTTTAAAAAATGAAAAATACTATCCATAGCATTTTACACCAATGCAAATTTTATTACTTGCTGATCTACCTTCAACATGCCCAATGTGCAAGGCAATTTTGGCACCTACTATGGTTCAAATATTGTACAAGGAACTATACCTCTGATTGTTGAAAAGCTATTTTCTCGAAAATAGACAATTTCTGAAACTAATGACAATTATACTTTTTTTCCTCGAAAACAATAAGTTAAAATTTTTTAATAAAAAACATGACACTGTTAGGGGCAAAATAGTTACACTCACATTTACGTCACAAATATGACTAATGTGGAACACTCTAGTTAATACGTCGACATAGACAACAAATTATGATTTCTCATATCTATATACAGGGTGATTCTTTAATATTGCAAAAAATTTTAGGGACAGGTTCTTTAGAAAAAAATAAGAAAAAAAGTTCCCATTAGCATGTGCCCGCAAACGCTTCGTTTCCGAGATACAGGGTGTTCATTTTTTTTGTAATCTACTTTTAATTACTACTTGTTATTTCAAAAGTAATTTAACCGATTTATTAAAACACGAAACGAGTAGTTATTTTTACTCACTCCTACACTAACAATGTGACAAATAGTAATCAACTATTGACAAAAAACAATTATTGATAGTTGGTGGGCATTCCAATTTCAAGCCAACTGGGACTATTTTCATAGAACACGATAAGATAATTTAATATAACGTCTATCCAGGCAGATACCCTACTCGTATAATTAAAAGACTTTTGAAATTACAAGTATTAAAAGAAGATTACAAAAATGAACGTCCTGTATCTCGGAAACGAAGCATTTCCGGACACATGCTAATGGGAACTTTTTCTTATTTTTATCTAAAGAACCTGTCCCTGAAATTTTTCGCAATATTAAAGAATCACCCTGTATATTCCCAAATTTTTAAGTTGATACAGTCAAACATAATGCAATTATTACAAAAAATCACTTACTAAATTTTAACTTTGACACCCTGTATCTCTTTTATTTTAACATAGGTCTCCATGGGCTCTTACTTTCGGACCACCCTGTATATGTTTCTATTTGTATGATTTACCTACATATTCTTTTGTTAATAGTACAAAGATAGTTTATAGAATACATATTGTTCAAAATCAATAGGTTTATTCCCCTAATTAATGAGGTTTTCCAGGTTTCCCTCATTCCTGCACTGAATGGTGGTTAGGGCCTACCAACGTAAGTCGTTCCTGGACGCAAATGCGGCCTGCTTAATAATAATATGCCGCCCTCTCCCGCACAAGTCTTCGACTTCTGAGCTAATCCTCGTGATTAGAATGAGGGGTAGATATATTATTATTATTATTCACTGATAAAAATGACGTGGTTCCAGCCATGTATTCTGTAAAAAATACCAAATACACATAACTGTACTACTTGAAACTATAGGTAAATACAGTAAAATTATGTCTTTTATTCCAAATATGGAATCACAAGTGCGTGATGTGACTGATGTGTATTTACAATACCTATTACAGTGCTTTCGAAAAGTAACGAATAAATAAAAAAATCCCCTGGCACGTCGATTTTGTTTTAAAAAAGGCACTTTTTTGACATACGACCCATATTTGTGACGTCATCGTTGTTCGAGATATGATGTCATCGTCAATTTTTTTAAGTAACAACCCCCAATTTGGACCATGTCATTTGAAAGAGCGTGTCATTCTACATACATACATCATGAAAAATTATGGTGTTACATAATAAAAATTTCAAGAAAATAATATTTGAAGATTTTAAAATTTAATTTTCACAATACTGAAAATGATAATGATTATGTAAAAAATCTTCTAAATTCAATGTTCAAATTGTGCACCGCTGGGTGTCTGACAGTAGCCAAGACAATTAATAAATTCTTTTTGGACATTATCAATAACTTCAGGAGGTATACGATGTATCTCGTGACGAATTCTTGCTTTTAAATCTTCTAAATTAACCGGCCTGGTAACGTATACTTTGCTTTTTAAGTATCCCCACAAGAAATAATCTAGGCGTGTCAAATCGGGCGATCTGGCTGGCTACTCATTCGGCCCCCTTCTCCCTATCCAACGATTCGGAGACAGCTCATCTAAATAAGCAAGGACAGGTGTTGCATAATGGGGAGGTACAGTATTGTGAAAATTAAATGTTAAAATCTTCAAACATTATTTTCTTGAAATTTTTGTTATGTAACACCATAATTTTTCATTATGTATGTATATAGAATGACAGGCTCTTTCAAATGGCATAGTCAAAATTGGGGGTTGCTATTTAAACAAATTTCGATGACGTCATATCTCAAACAACGATGACGTCACAAATAAGGGTCGTATGTCAAAAAGTGCCTTTTTTAAAAACAAAATCGATTTTTTCGAAAACTTCTCAATTTAAAAAATAATGAATTTATTAGTTACTTTTCGAAAGCACATAATGTCCAATAATAGAATTATTTGCACCCACGTGGTAACGCGAGAGTGACATGAGTAGTTACGTATATGTAATTCCCAAGGAAGCATTCTTGCGATAGTAATTTTACATTGGAGTAGTACATATTACATTGTGATGTGTTATTTCGCACTATTGATCTAGGCAATAAATAATCAACAATCCACCTTGTAATACCTTGTAATATTAGAATAAATGTTATCACTGTTGATTAGTGTTGTTCCAAGCAGAAAGACTGACTTTATGGGTAAAACAAGTCATAAGTCTTTTATTATTTTTATTACTTTAACATATTAATTTTAAAAATATATTATTACAAAATTAACACTTTTGTGCGTAAACCTTAAATGATATAAATAACATTTAAATGTGTAAAATTATACACATTTCCGTATCGATCGCGACACAAGATTGTGTGTTATTTTGTGTTAAAATTTGTATTTTTGCAATGTAGCTATTGTAAGCTTTATACCGAACTTCCAAAATAATAAAATAAAGAAATGGTGAGATAATTAAAAAATAAGAATATTTTTTCTCACGGACAGTGCACCTACCTGGTTTTGCGTTCGAGGTACAGAACGTCAAAGAAGATTTTAGTCATGCTCTTAAAAAGAACACAACATACTCCAATGAAATTTTATACAGATTTGAGACAGAAAGATTTGAGGGTACTAAATGCATTAAAACTGTTTTTAATGTTGACGAGACACTACAATGAGCTAACGAAGTTAACAGTTCGTGCACGGTAAACAGTTGAATAACGAGGACGAAGCATTATAAGTGGGAACTCACATATTTCGTAAACACCTTGTATATTTTTCTGTTTCTAATGCTTGACCTCCAAACCTCCATCAAAGAAATTTACGACACTAAGATGTTACCACAACCAAATTTATATCAATCCGTACTTTATTTACATTAGAGTAACTTTTATTCCTGCAGGTATATCGTTTGCAGCTTTTCACTCGTTTCACAAAAATAACTGTTACTGAAGTTACAAGGCGAATTCCATTAGATACCTTTTACAGTCGCATAATGATGATTCGATTTTTTTCAGAGTATTTTCATTCTTCCTCTCACATTTCGAAATTTACGGACTTTAACTTTAATAATTCATGTGAGACGGGCTTGACGTCACCAGAAATCCTAGCGGAACATCCGCCGACCCGTCGGCAAACAATACCTGTAAATGATATTTGAAATTTCAAATATTCCATTTACGGGACCTGTTATGGGCGCTGTAAACATTATGTGGGTGAAACATTGAGATATTTTAGCGTTAGGTTCGATGAACACACAAAAAAGGGAAACCGTGACGTGAGGCGATGCGAAAGGATAATTCAGCAGGAAAGAATTGCTTTCCGGAAATATTAATTTATATTTGCGGGAAATTTACAAAAAAAAATTGATAGAGCAGTTTTACATTTTATTTAAACAGTGCTGAAAGATACGTTAATCATTATTCATCAATTCTATACAGTTAGGAACTACTCGTTTAATAATAGTAAATGGGTAGTCAATATATAATAGTATTGTTTCAGGAAGGTGAAGTAGGCAATAAAACGTTGGTGAAACCCGACAGATACCTCTGAGCCTTTACACTTGTTTGTAATATACCTCACGACCTAAGAGCCCCCGCGCACTAGCGACCAAGTCGCGCGGCCAGGTCGCGACGACCAGGTCGCGCCACGAAAATTCAAGGCGGCCAATCGAGCGCGACTGTCAAGCACATTTATCAAAAAATAGTCACTCAGTGTAGTTGTGAAATGAATTCCGAGCAAGCATTTGCTATATGGCAGCAGGGCTACTGTACTGGCCGCTGTCTAGTCGCTCTCTAGTGCGCGCTCATCCATTGAACGTAATGTAAATAGTTGGCCGCGCTGCTGCTGGGCCGCGTGTGCACCGCCACAGATCTCGTTGGCCGTCGCGGCCATTGGCAGTCAAGTGCGCGGTGTAAATTTGAAGACAATGTAATGATTTGGTCGTCGCGACCTGGCCGCGCGACTTGGCCGCTAGTGCGCGGGGGCTCTAAGTCATGCCCCTTAATAAGGTACGACTAACGTTACGGAGAAATTACCTGCACTAAAGAAGGATAGCCAATAAAATATACTTCTTGTCAAAAAAATAGACGATCGAACAGAGCCGAACTTGAAATAGTTGGACTGTACATTGCGTTGTGTCGATTCTTCTGTTGTGATGTGTTTCTGATACAGTTTTAACAAAATTTGAATAGTTCATCGTGAAGTTTTGAATGAGCAAAGTCGGAAACTTGTGTTAAATTAGAGCTTCTTGTTCTTCTAAAAACTGTATCAGATAATTCACACATGCCCTTTTCTTTAGCTATCGCACCTTGATTTTTCTTTACCGTCGATATTTCGTTCCTGGAAAAAAGAATTCATGAATTTCCTAATGAATGGTGTATTATACGTCATCATCAAACTTGCTTTTTCTTTTCTCATATTTCCCCTGTTTTCTTCTCTGGATTTACTTGTACGATTTTTTTAGCGATTTACACTAGAAACTCATACTTGAGTCAACGAACTACTGTCAACAGCTTCATTTATACTTTTATACAGGGTGATTTTGTGGGGTAATAGTCATTATTATGAATACACTTGGGCCATTGCTATATCATAGTGTGAGCAAATTACATGGTAACACAAAATAATACATGATATGATACAAATATGCACATACTAGAAAATATAATAAAATTCGTTTACGTACGTGTTACGTTATTATTCAATGTTAAGGCTGTTCTCTTGCTGAAAGACCAATGACCTCAGATAAGTTATTTTTCACAAATACTGTCCCAGAAACACTGGCAGATATTTTAAGAACGATTGGTTGGAGCAAAGATAAGACTAATTATTTTTCGTACAACTCTCCCTCTCGGAATTTTTCGTATTTTAAAGTAACCTAAATGTAGAATTAATTTGAACGAAATGTGTGAAAATTATACCAACATTTGCTTTGTTTATCAGGGATGCCCTACCCTTAACGTAAAGTGATCGTAAACTTTGACACATTTCCTCTTTTTCAATATGCAATTGTTTATATATTTAAGTGCTCCATCTAATTTAAAATAAAAAGGACACTTCATTTATAAAAACTGTTTTTAAAACCTATTTAAGGTAGTAGATACCTACTGTTTTAACGAAGCTGATATTTCTCTATTTTATATAAATTTTTATTATCACGACATTTAAAACTATTGAAAATGGTGGCGTCAGTCTCGCATCAATCGATATGATCCGCCTCGTTGTCAAATCTACACTAAAAAAAAAGAATAGATAATATTTTTATTAAAAAAAGATATATGTACATGTGTACAGATATTATATTATCATTAAAAATAGTTCTAATGAAGTCTTATTTAGTAATTAATTAGAAAAAATTATTTAAAAAGTGAAATAGTTTGCAATCTGGCAAAATGAACCAACGCATGTGCATAGCACACAAAACCCTGGTCCCCTTAGATGCCCCCACCGTTTAGAACCTGTTTGGTTTAAATGTGAACGGCATATAGTAGAAGTATGTGCTATTGAGTAAATGAATAATATATTACTCAATGACTTGACTGAACCTTTATCGTATCCACAGACGTATTGCTGTACATAGGAAGCGAGACAGCGCAGTATTAATATTATATATAATGTACAAGCTCTTATAAAAATCATTTTATTTCTTACGCTTTATAGTAATAGTGCTTTTATATCATCTGTGAATCAATCTCTAGATTTTCTGGGCATTGGGTGTAGTTGAGGATGATTGAAATAGTAATAAACGAAACGTCATGATTTGATCATTTCGCGAACTTGTGAGAGAAATGTGAGTTTTTCTACCCTTTTTTCGTGACATTCCGTAACACCGTCCGGTAGGTGTCGATCGGAATTCCATAACGAATTCCTCAGCAATTAAAGCGGGGCCGTAATGGCACTGGAAAGCATCGCCGTCGTCGCGTTTTCCCCGAGAGGCAATTCCGAGCGGCATCTCTTTCGCTTTTTGCGCCGGTCCCGTCCGACTATAATAAAGCCCGGCGCAGGGCAAAGAGAAAAACGCGAAGTTCGCGTATAATTGGTACATTTACTGGAGTAGCATGTTGTCAAGGCGGTAGGTCAACCGGAGCACGAATTCCTGCTGAAATTGCTCGCGATGGCAGGTGGCAGCCCGCTTGCGAGCGGTGCGCGCCTCCGACTTAACAACGTAGCGGCCGAATCTGCGGATTCCAGATTCCAGAGCCGACGTAAACGACGGCATTTAATTCTATGTTTAGGGTTACCACTTCTGAAATCGCTAAACCAAGACATCGTAATAATCATGATCATAATCATAAAAAAATGCTAGGGATTCACAATACCTATGCATGATATTAGTGTTCCTTTGAATTGGTTGAATTCATTTTTAAATAATCTTCGGGAATTCGTTTGTCTCCCAGATATTATGCGAAGTGATAATTTGATAAATTATCGATCCAATTCGTCAAGTGTCAAGCAGGGTGTACTCCAGGGCTCCATACTGAGCCTCGTATTATTTATAGTCTGTATCAACCAAATTAATTCAGTCTTGCCAAATTGTCATTTTACTGCTTACGCAGATGATATATTGATAATTATTTCAGATAAAAATTATAACGTTTAACACAGAAATGCAATAATACAGGGTGTTAAAAAAAGAGTGTAAATTATTTCAGTAGGTAATAGTATGAACCAAAATAAGCAGAAAAGTCTTAATAAACATGGGTCCGCAAAGTAACGGTTGCGATATGGACGGAGAGCACTTTGAATATCTTCTGTAACTTTGATTTTTGTTTGTTAAAAGCTTCCTTTGTCGGTTTATTCCTAATAAAATAAAATGTTTGAAAAACGAATAGTGGTCCATATCTCCGCAACCGTTACTTTGCGGACTCATGTTTATTATGACTTTTCTGCTTATTTTGGTTCATACTATTACCTCCTGAAATATTTTACACTCTTTTTTAACATTCTGTATACTAAATCATGCCGTTAATTTTTTTAACCGCCACGATTTATGTTTTAATTTAGAAAAAACTTAATTGTTGCGTATTCATACTTACCAGAAAAAAAGTAGAAGATATATCTCTAAAAATGTATGATACTCAACTGACAACTGACTAATTCAAATTATTCCACACGTTTCTTGGGTTTCTATTTAGATAAAATTGGAAGGATCCCTATGAAAAAATCACATCTAACTTGAATAAATTAAGATGTTTTTATTAACATACGATGTGTTCTTGACATAAGATAATTATTGAACATTTATTATGCAAAAGTTGAGTCAGTATTGAGGTATGGAATATGTTTTTGGGCCATTTCTACAAATAGAAAGTTTTCATTGCGCAAAAAAGCATTGTCTGATGTATTACTAATATAAATAAAAAGGAGACATGTAGACCGTTTTTCAGGAAATATGGTATATTAACGTTGATCTCTTTATACATTTTTGAAATATGTAGTTATGTTTTCAATAAATCAAGTAATTTTAATTTGAATGAGAATATTCACACTTAACACACTTAACACACGATGAAAACATAACCTCTATTTATCATTTGCAAAATTAGATATAACTAAGTATTCACCTAATTGCATTGGACTGAAGATATTTAATAAACTACCTGATGGTATAAAGTCATGTCGCAATCAAACACAATTTAAACGGAATTTGAAAAATAACCTAGATGAAAATGTTTTTTATTCATTAACTGAATGTTACAATTTTGTAGACTAATTTTCTATAATGTAAATATTGATTTTTTATTTGTTTTTTTACCATGCTGTTGTTCTTTGTTTAATGTTATGTTGTTTCTTTTTTGGAGTGTTTTTTTTTTTGGTCTTTATTTTTTATGACTATTCCCATACAATTGTAATATTGTCTCAGTGGAAAATAAAAGATTATTATTATTATTATTGATCACTAATCAATTTTTCATTTATCAACATTATTTTAAAGTTATGTCCAGTTATGTTATGTGTTTTTGTTATTGTCTCAATTTTATCTCTTAATCTTTGTCCATTATTATTATTGTTTGTTTTGTGCTTTTATGTGAATGAAATTAATCTATTTCACTGAATGTGGATTATTAATACATTCCTGAATTAGTTTAAATTTACTTGGAGGCACTTGGACGCCATCATATTTTTTCTCATATTAGTAAATACATAATAAACTTTGATTTGATTTTTGAAAAATATTACGGCAGAAATCATCCTACGGTTCCTTCTATACTTACGTATTGTAGAATATATAAATTCTTGAGTATGTATATTGGTTTTTATTATTTCAACTTTAGTCAGGCTATAAATTCCGTATCTCCAGGTATTCTTATGTCAATGATGTGTCCTCTAGTAAGATATCTATTATTAACAGGCCATCTCACAAGAATTTATTTAAATGCTAAACCTAGACCAAGATGACTTGCGACTGAATCACACAGCTATTTCTACCGATGTCATCAAATTCTGTCCCAGTTTCGAACCGCAATTTAGTATTCCACAGGCTATCCACAGCAATACTTACTTGAAAATCATAGAACAAGGAGTCTCAATTTTATTTTAAATTTATAAAAATGTAGGTATTTATCGAAACCGATAAATCAAAATAGGTACCTACAGTAGATATGGAAATATAACTAAAGTATAAAAATACGAGGGCGGTCCGATAAGTACTTAGCCTCACCGCCCGATGGCGCCACTATCGCAAGAGAAATTTACTATCGTGTAGTACATTCTCCTAGACGGATACGGTCGAAATTTCAGCCGGATCGGACTCGTAGTTTTGTTTGGACCGCATATGGAACCGGGCGTGTCCGCGGATTTTAGAAAAATGGAAAAAGAGCAATATCAGTCGGTGATTCGATTCTTGTTTTTGGAAGAGAAATCGTGCAGTGAAATCAAAGAGTGCTTGGATGCTGTGTACAGTCTCTTCTCCTTCGATGGCTACCGTCAAAAATTGGTTTAACGAGTTTCAACGTGGTCGCACGTCTGTTTTTGATGAGCCAGGTGCCCCAAAAACGGCTACCACGGAGGATAACGTGATAAAAATCAACGATCTCGTATTGGCAGACCGCTGATTGAAGACGCGCGAGATAGCTGAGATAGTAGGCATCTCAAAAGACCATGTGGGTTATATCCTGCATGAAATTTTGGGCATGCGAAAGCTGTTGACGCGATGGGTGCCGCGTTTGTTCACTTCGGACAACACGTGCAACCATGAGACCACTTCAGAGCAGTGTTTAACGCTGTTTAAGCGCAATCCAAAGTAGTTTTTGCGTCGTTTCGTGACCGTTAACGAAACATGGATCCACTGATACACACCAGAGACCAAGGATCAGTCGGAACAGTGGACATCACCCGGCGAACGTGCTCCGAAGAAGGCGAAGACTGTCCTATCGGCCGGAAAGATGATGGCCACCTTTTTCTGGAATTCACAAGGTGTGACCTACATCGACTACCTGGAGAAGGACAAAACGGTCACAGGGCTGTACTATGCCGAATTATTGGGCCGATTTGACGCTGAATTGCAGAAAAACGGCCCCATTTGGCGTCGCCAAGGCCATATTGGTCGAATTGGACTACGAACTGCTGCCCCATCCATCGTACTCTCCAGATATGGCCCCGTGCGACTTTTTGTTTCTAAACATGAAGAAGTCACTCGCCAGGCAGAAATATTAGTCGAATGAGGAGGTAATCGCCGCCCGGAGCCCTACTTTGCAAACCTCGAGAAAATGTATTTTTCAAATGGGTTAAAGAAGTTGGAGCAGTACTGGCTCAGGTGTATCGAACTAAAAGGAGACTGTATTGAAAAATAAATCGCCACTTTTCCAAAATTTTCGGTTTTTTTTTGTAGGCTAAGTACTTATCGGACCACCCTCGTATGTGGTATGTGGTTGTGCAGCTTTGGACAACCAGGCAAGGGGTATGAAGACAGAAAAAACATTGTCCTGGAAATTCACACAATTGTAGCTCATATAGCTCCAAACCTTGCTATAGTATTACTAGAATGTACTCTGTACTATACAGGGGAGGGTGATTCTGAACTTAAACGCATAAACTTTCGAAATTATAGCTGAGGACAAATAATGGCGAATAGTGAAGATAAAAATATTTTTTAGTTACGGAGATAGGTAACAATTAATTTTAAATAAAAATAAAAGAACGTGAATTTCAGTCAAGCGGATTTAGATCGGGCGATCGCGGGGTTACCCAATTGGATCACCTCGGTTTAACCATCGTTCGGGAAACACATGATTCCAATGACGTGAGAATAAACTCGAATAAAACCACAACTGATAATAAAGTACTGCTACAAATACCAAACATATCGTCCTATATATTATTAGTAATTTTAATGTATTTTGTGTAAAACCCAGAAAAGTCAGATTATGTTAAACTACCTATTTATTGATACGAAAATTTTACGCATCTTAAATTACACACTGGAAAACTTATTCTCAAAATAATTTCGCAGTCCATCATGTTTTCATTAATAGTTATATTATTTTCAGATGCTGTGAAATCAGAAATAACAACGGTGCTTGATTTATCATTACCACTAACAACTTTCAATTTTCTCTTCGCAATATTTCCTTTATTCAAAAGTGAGTCTTCATTCGGTCTCCATCTTCCGTATCTTTAACAAGTGAGGTCACCACCGTCGTCAACTAAAAGGTTAGCAGACGATCGTCATAATGCGTATTCTTTCCAGTTGTTCAACTTTAAAGATTTTGCCACATCTTGCGAAACGGCAGTGATTTTATGAATACCGACCTATCATTCGATGACACTTTCCACTAACAAGTTTGAGAATTAATCAACGTTCTACCAATCCGGGTGGACATAAAGCAAAATATTTTCGATAAAATATTAAATAGTGTCGCCCACGCTACACTACGCATCGCCTTGCAAATTCTAAATTTGCTCACCACAAAAGTGTTGCTTTTAATACTAATATAATACTAATATAACAATATACTGAAAGTTCATTCATTTTTTAGTTTAAATTTTTATGCTGCGCCACTGACGTTGCAGAGTGGCTTGACCGTTAAGTTTTTATGAAAAGGAGAAGGAGACCGCTGAGCGAGCGAAATGTACTGTTGTTCAGTTGTTCCCCGTTCCCCGATAGATATTAGATAATAGATAGTCAGTCAGTATCACAGTATCGTCACAGGATGTACGTATGTAGAGCGCAGCATCGACTCGGTGCCCAGCCAAGCTAAGTACTGCGCTGTAAATTAAATTGCTGTATAAAAATATTAATAAATAACCAATACAGTCCATGAAAAGTTTTATTTGCCGCAAAGGTACGCGACAACAATATACTATTTCCTGTAAAAGTAAGCTGTCCCACATAAACAACAATTTTTGCGTGCTGCTGAAAAAGCGCTAACTATACCCGATGTCCCACATTCCGACCGCTTATTCGCTAATTAACGAGCCTTAGTCCAGAAGAAGAAAAAAAACATCGAATCATAATTAAACGACGCGCGGAATTTTTCGAATATTTTCGAGCCCCGTTTAACTGGAACGCATAAAGTTAATTTCGTGTTATACACTCGTTCTCTTATTATTCGGGATATAATTACAGGCCTGGATTTTAGTCCGTAAGTGCCCGGTGGACGATTATCCTCTATAACGAAAACGAAAACAATTTCGCGGGCCTATTACCTGTAGCACGCGTTTGCCTCGGGCCGAGATCTCTAAAAAAAAATAAACGACTTCCAACGAGGCGGCGATTAAAATCTACGCCGAGCCGAAGGAACTACGAGACTATTTGCATCGGTAAAAATTATAATAGGCCCGGCGCTATTTCCATTTTTTTTTGTGCCAGTCTGGTCGGCGGCTTTTGGCATCGTTCGTTTTCTGCAGGCATGTTTCGAATTTTAACCAGTAACAATTAAAAACTACTTTTGTAAGTTAGCTTATCCAACGTTCAAGAAATAGGACGTGCATAAATAAAGTAGATATGGTAATAATATCAAAAAGATGTTAATACAGGTATCTATCTGAACCCAACTAAGATTTCAACACAACAAAAAATGGGGTAGTTTAGTGACTTGAAAATACCGAAAAAGAAGGAATTTTGCAAAAAGGAAAAAACAACTGCCCCCAACAACCCCCATTTTGTATTGTTATTCGATTTGCCATCATATTGTAAGCATATTTTAACCGTATTCTAAAATATAATTCTATAAGAAATATCCAGTTGCATCCAGTCAATCAAACCACTGTAGTAAGCAAAATTGCCAAGAAATTTCGTGATTATAAACCACTTAAAACAAAAAGAGTTAAATCAAATACCTATTCAAAATGCCATCTATTGGTTTCTTGACAATACGCAAGCCTATGTACAAAATCATATTGAACTTTATTTAATACGTTCCCGCAAATTTCTCATTTCTTGCCTTATTCGGTTTTTCGTGTCTTCGATGTGATGTTCATTTTTAGTCTACATTTTTCGAAAACGGTTAAATAGATGTGTTAACATAAAAATAATTAGAATTTCATAGCAAATTGAAGAAAAATACTAGTGAAGTCTCCATTTAAAAAAGTTGACACTGATATATTTATTTTTGCTTCACCTTGTATACATGAGAACTGGTTTAAAAAATAAGCAAAAAAATAAAAATTGACAGATTCAAGCGATTTTTCAAAAAACAAACACCTGATATTTAAACAAATTTATTCCATACTTTTGCCGCTTACTCATTTTCACTTTTTTACTGAATTTGGACCATAAACAGAAGTAATAATAATTTTATAACGTCGACGTTTCGTCCCTTTATTGAGACATCTTCAGGATTTTTAAATAGAAAATTACAAAAGTTCAAGGCAAGCCACATTACACGTACAAAAGATATAGCATCAAAATTAGTAAAAAAAACATAATTGGGAAGTTTTTTGCGTAAAAAGAACAAAAGAAGTCCATAGGCATCTATATGACAGACAATGACAGTTCAGGATCTAAATAATTACCCTTAGTAGTGAGAACATTTCAGTATATATAAAATAAAGTAAACATACATTTCCAAAGTCTGGCAACCATGGAAATCTCAATTTCTGTCTTGCTTCATTATTATAAGAGTTTATTTCTTTCTAGCATGTAAACCAGAAAGAACGTTTGTACTTGTATACCTACAAGTTACATTAAAATTTAAAATCTTTTTGCAATTTTTTACATGCCTATAAAATTATGATTGATTTTGTTCAATTGCAAATTTTTTTAAGGATTCTAGATTTCAGGAAGAAGTTGAATAAGGCGAAAAATGTAAGCAATAATGAAAATTGAACAAAAAATTCTTATCTTTGGGGAAAGACATATCAATTACGTCATACTGCTAGGTAAAAGAGGGCGGCAAATAAAAAAGTGATAAAGTGTCAGTATATAAAAAATCATGGTAACCTTCTATTGTGTTGGTAAAAGGTCCAACAACCTAATAGTGTATTTTTAAGGGACTTTTTCGATAAAGAATGAATAATGAAGTTAACTGTTTATAAACCAAGACAACTATCAGTTACATCGCTAGGAAACTTATAAATTATTCGAATGGATATCGAACTCCATATTTCAATTGACGGAAACATAAATACACAGAACAGTAACGGAGGCCAAAGCCTACATGTTCGAAAAAGCAAAGAGCCGAATCGATCGATTTCATTATTATGCTCCTACATTGTTCTTACATAATGGTCGCCTTTTACAAAGATTCCGTTGTTTACTTACCTATTGTGCCCATACGTATTCCCAGCGACAAATTTATTTATGTCCAATTTAACCTATTTATACCCTGCATATCAAGTCCGTGCATGACGCATCCAGTTACATATTTTCAGAAGTCTAGCCTGTGATTGGAATATTTAATAAGACATTGTATGTCTGTGGAAGTCGTCGACAGAGACTTCCCATCCTCCGGTCTCCGCATAGTCGCGAAATTTTTCTCGAAATGGGTAGGTACGCGTCAAAGGTAACGATTTAGATCCCAGATGAATATAATCGATTAAATTTTACAGCGCGACCCAAATCATTGTAAAAGATAAATAAAGTGAGCTTTATTTTTTCTGCTGAAAATGATTGAATAGTTCTTTCTTCCTAGTTTTACCTATTGGTTTATCAAATTGGAAAATATGGCTTCTTATTGGGATAAACTTCTAAAATAAACTAAGTATATTCCCATTTACTATCACCCATTTCTTAGCAATAATCTTTTTAGTGAAATTTGCGGTACATGTACGTGCTTCTGCAATAATAATGACACTCTCAAAACAGTTTTTAAACTTCTGGAAGTTCTGAAATTACATTAAAATATTGGTGAGTGAAGCAAGTAAGAACTAATGTAAAAAGTTCGATAGTAGATTTCATTACAAATACGTCAGCAGTTCAGTAGAAATCGCAAAATTCGTTTTAAAGAGTCTCATTATTATTGTGTACTGCTGCCTTGGCGTAAAATTTATAATATAATGTACCTACATGTATAACATACAACTTCGTACAATAATCATTTCTAAAATTCATTCAGTTGAAAGGGCTATGACATAATGCTTTTTGTGTTTTCTATTTATAGAACTTTTATTTACATCGGAATATTACGCTATATTTAAATAGATTTAAATAACAAGACCCGACATAGCTAGATAGTTGGAGTTCCAATTGTGTAAATTTTCATGACAATGTTTTTTCCGTGAAATAACGCATACACTGAAAAAATATGTATAATAATCGCTTACAGCTGTAGATCTACGTTCAAAGTTTTGTTGTGATTACAGCTAGTAATAATCTTCAAACACTATTTTACTACAAATTATTGACACATAGTACAGTAATTTCATTGAAGTGGATTCACTATTTTAACTTGCTAAGCAGATACGCATTCAAGGGCGGTAATGGGGGTAATTACCCCCCTACCCTCAAACCCAGGGTCAATTCGTCAAATGACAACAATATACCATAAAATTATTTTTTATTATCAAAATGAAAAGACTGGATTTTATTTATTATTAAATAAATGATTTTGTATATGAGAATTTTTTATTTATTTTTATTACCTACCTACAACTGAAATTTTCTCCTCTAATTAAGATTTTGTTATTTATTTTTTATAACAAAAATATACTAATTATATAGCTTTACTCGATTAGGAATGAGTCATACAAAATTTAGTTTACATTTTATAAGATTTCTCCATTATCACCACAAACCAAAATGCTAGAAATACATGACGTCACATCTTCAATGATATTGTACTCTCCGATTTGTACACTAAAACCTAGAACCTACGTGGATAGATATAGGATACTTACCATGGAATTGATCAACATATCCTCTAACGGTGTATTATTAACGGGTATTATTTAGGAATTTTTGGTATTCGATAGGTGTTTAGTATTCAAATATGCACTGGTTCAATTATGAGCGGAATCAAATATCAAATATGAAATATGCGGATGAGGAGCACTTACCTAAACCCTTTGGGAATTTTGATGTTGTAGCTTGTAGATACTTTTCTCGTGCCTTTGCGACGCGTGTACACATTCACTCTTTTACTGGTTCTCTCGCACTACTCGCTCTCGCCGTCGCGTATGTAGTGCCCTCTCATACCGCGTGTTATTTTAAAATTGACCAACAAAAAATGAAACAAAAAAGTGCAAAAAAAATATATGAATCCTAAACATATTCCCCCCCCAAAGGCATATATAAAAGAAATATGCCTTTTAATTATTATGTCCTGGAAGAGGACATAGTTTGACCAAAGGTCTCTTGAAAATACCCTGTTGGGTACGAACTGTAGCTACACGTGCTACATTATCTTTGCCTGGATGTAACGCTACAATTTTGCCCATACTCCATCTCAAGGGTGGTGTGAGGTCACTTTTATAACAACAAGCTGACCTATTGCAGCTGACTTCGAATTAGGTTCTAGCCACTTTGATCTTTGTTGCAATGTATGCAGGTATTCTGTGTGCCAGCGACGCCAAAATTCCTGCTGAAATCTTTGTAGCAGTTGCCAACGAGACAAAGTGTTTAGCCGTTTCTCAGTGTAATTGTAATCAGGTAGTGACGAAAGCGGTTGAAGAGTAAGAAAGTGGCCGGGTGTTAAAACCGATAAGTCATTAGGATCGTCACTAAGCGGATAAAGCGGTCTAGAATTTAAAATAGATTCTATTTGACAGAGAAGTGTATAGAATTCCTCATACGTTAACACTTGGTCTCCTATAATGCGATATAAATGCGTTTTAGTGGATTTTACTCCAGCTTCTGCGAGACCAGAAAAATGAGGAGCATATGGCGGATTAAAGTGCCAATCTATTTTATTTGCTTCTGCACAATCACGTAAGAGTGTTTGGATTTGTTTATTAGCACCCTGAAAATTCGTGCCGCAATCACTATATAATTTATCAACTCTACCTCTACGTGCAATAAACCGTCTAAAACAGGCTAGAAAGGCTTCGCTACTCAGATCCGATGCTAATTCTAAATGTATAGCTTTAGTGCTAAAGCATACAAAGACGCAGATATATGATTTAAAAGTCTTGGCACCACGAACCTTTCCTATCGAAGTTGTAAAAGGTCCGGCGTAGTCAACAGCAACGGGTGAGAAGGGCTTTATCTGACTAATGCGTTCAAGAGGTAGATTCCCCATAGGCGGTTGAAAAGGTTTAGGGATAAACGCCAACAATTTTTACAATTAGAT
This sequence comes from Monochamus saltuarius, assembly GCA_025584915.1. Lineage (NCBI taxonomy): Eukaryota > Metazoa > Arthropoda > Insecta > Coleoptera > Cerambycidae > Monochamus > Monochamus saltuarius. Next base: position 8,490,813 of record CM046727.1, read on the forward strand.
GTACATTTTCTAATTGCTCGACGAATTGACTGAATCCAAAACTGTTGCATAATTAAATATTGTAACGTTTGTGCACCTGGATGCAAATAAATGCGATGAAAGTATTGAATTATTAAGTTAGTTAATATCGAATTTCTGGGAAGAAGTGCGGGAAATTTAGCGTTATATGAAAGCGTTGATTCTTTTAGACGACCACCGACTCTTAAAATTCCTTGCTTATCTAAGAAAACGTTTAATTTGCGTAATGGTTTTGAGGGTAACTTTTTCTTTGATATTAAAGAAATATCTTGAGAAAAATGGAGCTCTTGAATATATTTTACAAGTGTCATTAAGGCTTCGTGTTTCTCTAAATTGGAAAGCGGTCCACGTTTTTTGTCAGTGGGTGATCTTAAGTTATGTAAGAATCTAAGAATATAAGCAAGCACCGATTTTAATTTTGAAAGAGAAGAATAACTTACAATTAAATTATTCAATAGATTTTCTTCCACGGAAGCAAGAAAAGTTTGTGATTTTTCCTCAAGGTCTGCATTAAAATTATCAGAAAATTTTAGAACACTTTGAGGCCAATCCTTCTATGTAGTTGTAGCCAAATTGGTCCGGAAAACCACATCTTATTATTTATTAGTTCTGATGACAACAATCCACGAGAAGCTAGATCTGCGGGGTTGTTATCTGTGCTAACATAATGCCATAATTCAGGTGCGATTTTTCTTGAATGTAAGAAATTCTATTAGCGATAAATGTTTTGTATTTATATGGCGGCGATTTTATCCACGTTAATGCGATCGAAGAATCTGTCCAAGCGAAAATGCGTGAAATGTTAATTTTGCGTTTGAAATTTTCGTGAATAACAGTTAATAATTTCGCGAGTAGAACGGCACCTAATAATTCTAAGCGCGGTATAGAAACGGTTTTTAATGGTGCGACTTTAGATTTTGCCATTATAAAGAATATAGAATATTTGTTATCGCGTAAAAAGCGGAAATAAGTTACACAAGCGTATCCTTTCTCGGATGCGTCCGAAAATCCATGTATTTCACATAGTTCATAATTTTTATCGTCATGAGTCTCGGTAAAGAAAAAGAAGATAACGCGGATAAATCGAGAATAAATTCTTTCCAATTCTCACAAAGACGTACTGGTGGCGTCTCGTCCCAGTCTAAACCAAGACACCAAAGTCTCTGCAAGAACTGTTTAGCGAAAACATGTATCGGACATAGAAATTCTATCGGATCGTAAATGCGTGCGATGCGTGATAAAATAGATCGTTTTGTACATGTATCATCTTGAGTATATTTTAATTCAATTTTATATGCGAATTCGTCTGTGGACGGCCGCCACTGCAGTCCCAGTATTTTTAGAACAGTACCGTTATCTTGACTAAATGCAAACGACTCTGAATGAATTTGTGATTCATGAATATCATCTAGAAAATTTGAAAAATTAGAAGTCCATTTGCGCAACTCAAAGCCTCCCTTCTTACATAACTCTATGAGTTCATTCCGAGCGATAATAGCGTTTTCAAAAGTATCTGATCCAGAACAAACATCATCTACGAAAACGTCGTTTTCTAAAATCTGACTTGCTATGGGAAAGCATGCACCTTCATCTTTAATTAATTGAATTAACGCGCGATTAGCTAAAAAGGGTGATGAGGTTAAACCAAAAGTAACTCGAGTAAGACGAAAGTCTTTTATTTCTTCCTGAGGAGAAAATCTCCAAACTAACCGTTGGTAATTTCTATGGTTTGCTGCTACTAATATTTGCAAAAACATACCTTTTATATCGCTGGTAAATACTACAGGGTGTAGTCGGAAATTTAATAGAATTGAAACTATATCTTTTTGTAGCTTAGGACCACAAAGTAATTGATCGTTCAATGATCCCAAATTAGTTTGTGCTGAAGCGTCAAATACAATGCGAATAGTGTTGAGTTTATCTAATTTTAAGACGCAATGGTGAGGTATGTAAAAGGCGTTATTAATTTTTATATTATCAACCGGTTCGAGGTACTTACATACCAGATATTCTTTGATAATATCCGAATATTGTTTATAAAGTTGAGGATTATTTAATAAGCGCTTTTCAAGTGAAAGAAATCGTCGGACGGCTAACGTCCGAGTATTTTCAAAATCAAAAATAGGATCTGCAGATTTAAATGGCAGTTCTACAACGTACCGACCGTCCTGCGTTCGACTATGCGTTGCTTTGAAATGATTTTCGGCGCGTTCATCATCGGGTGATATTTTATGCGTTTGAGGTATTTCCTCAGTTTCCCAAAATAACTTTAGAGAATCATTAAGTTGGGAGCTATTTGAAAATAGTGAAGTAGATAATGTTACAGGAGCATTTTTTGATAATTTTCCCATTATTATCCATCCAAAATTGTATTTAGAGCAGCCGGCTCATTCGCGTTTCCCATACGTTTTCCATCTAATAAAAGCTCAGGAAAAACTTCAGCGCCTATCAAAATGTCAATAGGTAGGGGTTTGTAAAAATTAATATCGGCCAAAGGGATATTTTTATATGTGACCAATTTTCATAGTTGGTAAGGCGAAAAGTGGGTCTATCTTCGCATATTTTCGGCAAAATAACAGCTTCAATTTCTAAAAGAGGTACGGATGCATTAGTTGGTTTTAAAGTACATGATACAGCACCCTTAGATGCGAAATATTGCATGGTACAAAGCCCATCTATTGCAAGATTACAATTATATTTGCATAGACGCAAGCGTTTAACACATTTTTCAGAAATATAATTAATTTCCGAACCGCAATCGATTAAGACTCTAACCTTCTGAAAACATCCTGTCCCATCTATAATATTAACTATAGCAGTTCCTAAAATAGCACCTCTTGGTGCAAAAGAAGTACCGCAAAAATGTGTTTGGTTAGGTGAGGTAAGTGCAGAAGTATTCTGAGTGGTAGCGGTGGACTGTATTGAATCATGCGATGAATCTAGCAAAATAGAACGCTTTTAGAAGTACTAGGTTGCGTTTGTTGCGTTGCGAGATCATTTTGTTCAGAGTATTCACGATTTTGATCAAAACGTAAATGTAAAAGCGAATGGTGTCTCTTACCGCACGTTTTGCAAACACTAGTAGATTTACAGAAACGTGTTGTATGATGTGGGCTTAAGCAATTTAAGCATACATTTTTTTGTTTAGCGAAATTATGTCTCTCCTGAGGAGTTTTTTTGTGAAAACTGGCACAAGCGTAAAGATGATGTGAAAGATTACAGAGCATACACTCCGTAAATTTATTACCTTCTGAAAAGAAAGTAGCGCAGCGTTTTTTACCTACAGCGTTTTGTTCCTTAATATTAATTTTCATAGTTTTATTTCGCGTACCTAATCTATTATTTAAGGTATCGACTGATTCTTGAGCGTTACTCTGACAATAGGCAAATTGATACAATGCTTGATAGGTAGGTAATTCTTTTTTTGGTTCGCGTTGAACTTCAAATTTAACGAGTAATTCATCGTTTAAGTGTTTAGATAATAAGAAAAAGAGCAAAAAATCCCAATCATCAGTATTAAACCCCATATTTTTTAATGCTGAAATGTTTAAGTTAAATGTCGTTAAGATATTATTCAATTCAGCATGTTGCTTGTTAGATGTGATATAAGGTGCATCCTCTATAGCTTGTAAATGTGTAAAAGCTAGAATTTTTCTATCATAAAATTTGTCTACTAATGATTTGTAAGCGATTTCATAATTATCCTCCGATAAAGGTGTTTGTTCGATATGTTTTAAAGCCTGTCCTTCAAGATGTGAAACTAAATATTTAAATTTCTCGATATTGGATAAATCTCTGTCTTCATGCACAAGTGAATTATAAAGATCTAAAAAACCTTTAAATTTTGTAATATCTTCTCCCGAAAATTTCGGAAGTTCAATCCGAGATAATTTCAAATTTTTACTTTTAGTATTTTGACGAGAACTATTAGAATAGGCTAAGGATTCGCGACTATCGTTTTCGTTAAACGAAGTTAAAATAGCTTTAATGTATGACACATCAAATTCAAAATTACGACGCAAAATTTCTTCGTCTTCAAACGCCTCGTCCTGTATAGCACCTAAGACAATAACATTTTCATGATGTTTTTTAAATTCAAGAAATATTTGATCAAGGTTACATGTTAACATTTTAAACTGAAGTAAACATTTTCTATCAGTTTCGGTTTTTTGCGCAAACGCCTTCATCTCGTTGACTTGATTTATACATATTTGTCGCAAAGCCTTGTATTGTTTTATTTTATTAGCGGAAGACATCTTATTGTAAAGCAATTTTATGAAAATTACTGTAAAATGTAAATAAGATAATCACAAGTATAGATAAAGCCTAGAAGTCAGCTGTAGGAACAAAAAATTGTTTTTCAAAGAACATGTATAAAAGGTGGCAAAAAAGGCAAATACTTGATAAGGACAAATTATTGTAGCGTTACCTTGGTAATTTTAAGCGTTTAAATTTATATTATGTGTACTGAATAATTGAAATGAAAAGCCAAGAAAATTATATGCAAAATGAAATTTTGACAATTTGTTATGACACCGCTCACAAGCGGTTTTCAATCCGGATCGCAAGGTCCAAAAAATATGTTTAGTATTCAAATATGCACTGGTTCAATTATGAGCGGAATCAAATATCAAATATGAAATATGCGGATGAGGAGCACTTACCTAAACCCTTTGGGAATTTTGATGTTGTAGCTTGTAGATACTTTTCTCGTGCCTTTGCGACGCGTGTACACATTCACTCTTTTACTGGTTCTCTCGCACTACTCGCTCTCGCCGTCGCGTATGTAGTGCCCTCTCATACCGCGTGTTATTTTAAAATTGACCAACAAAAAATGAAACAAAAAGTGCAAAAAAAATATATGAATCCTAAACAATAGGTTTGTTCCTGCCACAGAGAAACGGTTTGAAGCTGTAAGAAACATCCCACCAGTTAGGTTAACAAGTTACCAGTAAATTTAATATAGTGCCTGCAACAGACATTTCAGAGAGTTTCAAACTGCTTCGAACTAATGCAGGGACAAACCAAATATGAGACACAATGTAGATATACTGTTAACAGACCAAAATCGTTTATAACCAATATAGGATAAAGGCAATAATAGCTCGTGGTTCGGGAGTTGACTGCAGAATTTGGACTGACATTTCTTTTTTTATAATTTGCACATGAGCACATGCACTACTACTATAATTTTATAGTGTGTAATAAATGTAACTACAATTGTATCTCTATAGTTTTGGCACAGCATAGGTAGACCAGCAGTTTCACTCCGTTGTCGGCACTTTGAACTGCCTTCAGTTTTCTGCGGTGACCTCGAAATGTGAGTGCGATAGCGCATCCGATGGAATTTACAGAATCGGTGATCAGGACCGGAATAAGAATTTTTTATTTGCGCGTGAAAGCATAGTTATTCCACATGAAAGTTTACGTTATATCTATCCACATTATGTAATAATTCATTATACAGTTATAAATGGATAATTCAACATGTATTATATATTATATTATATTATTATTGTTACGAAAGCTCACCTACCTTTTAGTTGGTTAATTATGTTCCTGTTTTTGTTAGAATTTATAATTGAAGCTCACATACCTCATTAGTTTGTAAATTACGTTTCTGTTTATGTTAGAATTTACAATTTTTGTGATGCCTTTATTTTGACGTTTTCCGGAATATTCCAGGCTATATTCTATTTGTTTCTCGACACGTTCTCGAAATCTCAGAAACTTCGAGAACTGTAAAAAACCTATATAAGCAGATCATTCTCGGCCGCTGGGTCAGTTTGTATTGAGCAGCCAAACGCAAGTGACAAACGTCAAAGTAAAGCGTTGACAGTTGCGAAATTGTTGAAGAATATTTCTTGTATTATCAAGAGTGATAATAAAGATTATTTGTCTACGTGACGTGTTTCAACGATAACCTAGTTTCGAGGTTACATTATTATTATTATATATTATCATTTACTGCTACTAACATAGTGTGAAAATTCGATTTACTTCTTTAGACTCTTTAACATTTTTATTTATTACTTTTTTTGTTATTTGTGATAATTAAATTTTTTTATGATTTTTTTTAATTTAAAATTTGACGTTTGAAGTTTAGTGAACAAATAATTTATTATGATTTTTTTTTGTCTTAAATGATCTACGTAAACCAGAAAACAAGTATTTTTCAGAGGAAAAAAATTATGTTTACTTAATTTTGAAAATTGTTAAATTGGAGATAAAAGTGCAGTAAAATTTAAATTTGAAAAAATATATATTTTTTATTATTTTGTTTTGAGACTTACTCTCATTATAGTGACTACAAGAAATATGATCGTCTACATAATTTGAAGATGAGCCGTCTTGTGCAGGAAACGTTGGAACGGCCTGTTTGCGTAATCTATTGCGCGAATCGCTAGAAAACATATTATTTTCAAAATGTATTTGACATAGTTTGTATGTTGTGTAACTATTACTAATCCTGAGCAGCTTTACTAATAAAACTTCTCTATTAGAAGCCACTGCACAGAACTTTGCTCTAAAATAAAAAATTGTATTTGTGAAAAATATAAATATTGCTGTGATATGATATTTTTGTTGGGCGCCAATTAATATTTGTGTTGAAATTGTATTTGTGTTTCTGTATGATTTGTATTTATGTGTTTTGTGTGTAAAAGAAAATTGTATTTATTGGACTACAAACCTGTATCTTATATATTTTTTTTTTTATTCAATTACCCTGGCTGCTTGGAGAACAAAGACTCTGGTAGTCGGTTCGCTCGTCAAGTCAAATCTTTTTTAACACACTGTATCTTACTTTCAAATAAATATCAATTTAAAATGGACAATTTTATTTCATAAGATATTTGTTTACTACTTATTCAAGAATATTTAACGTTTTATGAACATTTAATTAATAGGTAACATATAAATTTTATTTTAAAGGCATTTGTGTATTAAAAGTTGCCTATCTTTAATATTTTAAATTTCTTAATAGGATACAACATTCTTAAAATCCGTGATTCTATGGTATTCTGCTAGTGTATGTTCATTGATGGTAATGTATTATATTTACAAATCATAACTTTTTGACAGATGTTCCACTAAATAACGAATTTTAATATATTAAATAGAAAAGTAAAGATTATTAATTATACTAAGGTAAGTAACTTATTGTTTTAATAAGTTTTAGAGTCTGTGACTGTCTATTTTGTGAATTTAATAGCTAGCTAGCGTTTATTTTCTCTGATAAAATTTACGTAAATTTCTGTGAATTTATGTGCACATAAAATACCTTTCTGATGTTGATTTTCCTTTTATAAGACTTCGACTGGAAATCCTTTGGAACTCCCTCTGAACTGGTAATTGGGCTGCAGATGATTGGTTTTCCCGCTATATGGTACTGCCAAATTTCTGTCTTGGATCTGGATCTCTGTTTATATTGTTGTTCGACACTTTTCTTGCAACGTGAGTATTACTTTTAACTCTTATTTGGACTTTTTCTTGTTAATTTCTAAATTTTATGGAACCTCTGTTCAAAACCGACGCTGCTCGTTCTTTCATTATTTCGTCTCCAATCAACAAACTTTTGTTTTTCCTCTAATTTTCTCCCAATTTGATACCTTGATTCCTTGTTGTAAATTTTGCACACATATTATGGTTCATACATATGATCTTATTTAGTTTTTCGATGCACTGTTTTTTTTTTGTTTTCACTACACTACTTAAAACTATGACAAATTTTTTTTTATTATTACAATTTTACTTATGTCTAATTATTAAATATTCTTCAATATTACTCTTTTTATGTTCATTGTTATATTTCTTGTGAAGCCAACTTTAGACTTGACATTTGTCCCTGTCTATGATATTTATTTGACATTTCTAAATGTTTTACAAATTTTATTTATTTAAATTACTAATATTTTAATTATCTTCACTTGACTTATGTTGATATGTGTATGATGTTATTAAATGATCTTTTCTTTTTCTTTCTATATACTTTAATCTTGGTTTAAGTCCTTTTTTGTTTATGTACTATACAAAAATATGATATCATGTCCCAATATTTAATGAATTTTAACTATTTTTTTCTTTCAAAAATGGTAATTTATTTAATTTACTCTACAATAACTGTTTATATGCTCTGCATTGTCAATTTTTATATTATTTTGTATAATTCTACTATGTTTTAATTTTTATAACAACAATAATTTCTATTCTATTTTATGGTTTTTTTTAAATAAACATGTAAATTCTCATAAGTATTAAAGCTGCTATTTCATATTGTCTCAATATGTATATTTTAAACTTCACTTCCATGAGAAGTATTTATATTCCAATGTTATACTTAAGAAATAAGTTAATAGGTAAGGCAATATCAGTAAAATATCATTTATGGTTTGTACAGTATATTATAGATTACTTATTACTTATTTATGTCTTTAGGAAATTTAAAGAAACTTAAATTACTATTTATAGATGATATGTTTAAACATCTAACTGCTGCGCAGCGACTCGTTCCTCGATCAGACTCAAAATATTGCTTTAATACGGCTCTGTATAACCGATGTTCGCACTCCCAGAGTTGGATGTAAACTGAGGTCTCTGCAGCTTGAAAATTGTTATTCTGCGCTATACCTATATTATAAATGTTACAATATGACATTGTTTATTACGAAATACTGTAAAATTTTGTATAATTATATTAATATTTACATCCCGGTTACTGTAATACAACAACTTATATGTTTTACTAGATACATTTGCCGTTTATTCTACAACAAAAATTTAAGCGTAAATTTATACTCAGTAGTATTTCCTTCAGTGTAGAACATTAAGATTTTAAGGCAGCAGAGTGCTCCTACCTAATCCATTAACCAAATTCCAATGTAACTACGCATCCAGATCATCTCCGGCAACATCAAAACCAAACGTGTCCTTGTCACCTACCGAGAATTTGCAAATAAATATATATATACAACCTGTCCGGAACCCCCGGATCTGTTTAGTGTACCGTAATCGATGGGTGGTACCTGAAAATACCTTCGAGACATTCGTCAACACAATTTGTACTCTAAACATTTCAAAATCCGACAAAAGCTGTACGTGCTTGCATTAAAAACACCATTTTTGGGGTTATACGAAAATTCCGGCCGTTAACAGAACCCGGGCACGTCCCGCATACCGTTCCAAGATTATTCCACGCATAAAACAGAAATTGTTATAAATAACGAAAGTGCGGACCCCGGTCTACCTGTCACAATCCACGGGGCTATTCTTAGGGGGTAGGTGGTCGGTGATGGTGGCGATGTTCTCACGGTATTCCGGGACTCGTGCTCGACGCACATTTTTAGGGATTAGGCGCGGTGCAGGTAATTAATTGACACCGTCGTAGACCTGACAAACTCGACAAAGGGATCTAAGGTGAAACGTACCGCTTCATTTGAATCCTGACAAGTTTGCTGGAAATTATTGAGAAATATTTTTGACTAAATTTGTTTATCTGTAGCGTACTTCTCTTTATTACAAAGGGGTCATTTGAAATCGTCTAATTGGCAAAGCCGACCCATTTCAGATTTTGGTGTAACTTTGAAAATCTCTTCTCTAGGGTCCCAAACAACAAAATTTACACGAGTTTGATTTTTACAAGCGCTTGTTTCCGCCTATTTAAATAAAGACTCTTAAAAATTGCTATTTTTAAGCTTTATTAATTTTTGCTGTCAAATTTTTCTGTTTGAAGATATTTGAATGATCAAGACGGAATTCAGAGTGGGAAAGATAGTAGTTTCAGTGTAAATGAAGATAATTGGCTCGTACGATCTCTTTGAATAATAGCAGCGTGCTAAAAATGAGTGTCTTTTAGTCATTTTTCGTGAATTTCAATCGACTCTAGCGTCTTAACTGTTGAGAGTTAAAAATTCATGCTCCGCGGGAATTAAGTATATACTTATATCATAGACAAAATTCAGCTACAAGTTGACCTGAGTAGCCCACTCTTTATAGAAGAAAACTTTGCTTGCAGTTTTGAAATTTTAAAAAATCCCAATATTCAGGCTATGAAACGAGCGTGTTGATGACTGCGAGATAAAAATCTGATACAGAATCTACTGTTCTTACCTTCAACTTTAAATGACTACATCACTTGTTTTGTTATTTTCATGTTTAGTGCATGTACATAATTTTCTCGTTGAAAAATTGTTTACAGTTACTATTTTCGATGATAATTACTTCCAGAAACAATTTTACACCTTAAATATCCATAACTTTATTAAAACTTGAAATATTTTTCATATTTATAATTATTTTTGATAGTAAGTAATTTTAATTCATTAGTTAAAACGTCCAGATTTTTGCTGTAAAGTAGAAAATATACGATTTTAATATTTCAATTTATACATTGGGCGTTTTAATTTGAATTATTTATAGGTTGCAATGATTATGGGAATTGTAGATTCAAAAACAAATATTTCAAGAAGTTTCACGATCATATAAGAAGCTTTTTCAGCTTTTCATGCTGTAGAAATGTGTCGAAAATACTTCAATCTGCGACTTAAAAATACCGGTGGCAGACTTTTCTTGAGATATGTGACTGTACTACACAACATAATGCATCAACACAATTTCAGAAACGTTTTCCAAAGTGGATAGTAAGGAAAGTAAGTAACCCTTAAATACAAGTAAATAGTTTATTATATACTGTTCTTAAGCTTCTAGTTTTATCAATTTTGTATAATCTTTTTTTCATAATAAAAGAAATTCAGTTATCCTATCTTTTTTTTCGATTTTTTTAACTAAAATTAAAACCCTGTAGTCATCATGTCACTCCCGGGTTTCTTCAATAAAATGTCAAAGTGGATTTAGTGAATTCTGGAACTAGGTAACTCAAATATCTCAATATCCGTACTTCTAAAAAACACACGCCGCTTTGCGATAATTATCTGTACCATCGAGTACCGCCCAAAAATAATTTAAAAACTCGCCTTTTTTAATTCCTCCCTGACTCAGCTATTTCGGGAAGCCTCTTGTGATTATTACGCCCAGAATCGGTAGCGGAGAATATTAAAAATCCAATAAAAAACTAAACGCTTTGCTTTACCGGAGGCTACGCGATGGGTGGGTGGCTAAGGTCTTCTGGGGTGGTGAGAATACGCCCCCTTCGAAGTTATCAGCTATGTAATTGCCTGGAACGCCGAGCTACGGCAACTTGACTTCGAAATAATTATTATCCTGGCGTTTCAAGGACAATTAATCGTATCCAAATATGCACAAAAAAATACACCTAGTAGCTGGAGGTTCTTATTAGCGTAGTACTAAAATGTAATGCTGAAATGGAATCATTTCCTTTAACTTTCGAAGGGAAAATGCGCTAGAGCTAGAGAACATGAAAAACTCTGAATTTGTACCTTATCACTGTGTTCTATACACCGTGAAAAGTACTTGATAATTTACATAACTTCAAGTGTCACTAGTTTTTTAAAAGAATTCTGCCGGATGTGATAATGTTTAAAATGTCGTATACAATTTTCTCAATGTGCAGTTGACTTGTAAAATTCAGGAGACTATGATAAAACATAATAGGTGAAAATGATGTTTTTTTTTCTTATTCTAAATGATTTGTCAGCCTGGAAATTGTTTTACATCCTGGAGGAAACTTGTATAATTCACATAGTGAAGAGATATTCTTACTCAATTTTTTCTTAGACTGTCAACAAACAGATATGAAATTTGTTGAAAATTTGCGTATAAGAACGGCGCCCTTAACTTGAGATTTTATTGGGAATGTCACAAATAATCGCTTGCTGAACTACGAAATTAGGTAAATGAATTGTTTTCAACGTTGTAGTTTATTTTAAGAGCGATACAATTTAATAAATTGTTAAAATTTACAGTTTTAATTTTTTCCGTATCTGGTATCTAAGAAAATTCTGTGAAAAAACAAATTAGATCATAAACTCATTGCCTCTTTCAATCAAGTTTTATACACACTGGTAATAGAGCGTTTTGATATTTCAAGAAATTTTTCCTCTGTTGTATACAGTATATATGCTTCAAATTGCAATGGATTATCTCGATTATACAGAAGACATATTATCACGCAAAATAATTAAAAATAAAGATATACAAGGTGATTCTGAAAGGAGGGCAGTCAGTTTAGTGTACCCCTACTTATTCCAAAAACAAGTGATATGCAATAACAGCTTTCGCAAGAATAGTAATTAAAGTATTTCCATTGCTATCTCAGTAACTGTTGTTATTCGACTATATGTTTATTATTAGGCTTTTTTGACTAAATCAAAACATACTGTACAACTAAATGGTTTGCTAATTCGACATTAAGCAAACACACGTTACGACAACAAATATCCATTTGCTGACAATATCCCAACGGCCGTTTCACGAATCTTACGGCTAAGAAGGACTCAATTTGAATATACAAACAAGACGAATATCATCCACTTATAAATTACGTGGCTGCTCGGTCCCGACACCGAAACCACTTGTTAGTAAAACAAAATAAATATTTTTTACCTACTAAGGTGGTAAATAAAAATACCATTGTTCCCAGGCCCGTCGAAATAGTGTGAAACGACTTGAGGCCCACCGTTCGATCTCCACATGCCGATCATCGTGCCCATTAGTGTTACACACTGAGAAAAGGTATTTTTGTGATGTGTTTACTTAACAGACTAAAATTCAGACCTGCAATTATATCTCGAATAATAAGAGAACGAGTTTATACACTCATGAAATTAACTTTCTCGTACGAAAATTCTATTTATTTCATACTGTACTGTAATGAGTCCGGAAAAAGTTTACTTCCCGGACTGCTTTAAAAAACACAATATTCACATTTTTAAAACATTTTATCTTTAAAATCAAGCCTATAAAAACTAATTATAATTATAATTAACAGTAACTGTGCAATGTGAATTTCCTTGCAGGCTGAATGCAGGAATACGTTTAGGGACATAATCTTTACTAGACACGGTAGTGGCGGTGGATATAGTTTGTTGCTTGGTCTGAAGAACCTGTATAAAGTTTTCTCCATTTTGAGTCATCCTTGCTGCTTTTGTTTTGTTTTCTAAGCAATCTTCAATGTATTGTTCCGCAACAGATGAGCTTTTCCATGTACCGTGACGCTTCAGTGTTGATAAATTAGCTCCCGCATTCACCAAAAAAGTGTCATATGTTCTGCGGAAATAATGCCCCGTATATTTTTCTGGGTGTTCCAGCTTCAAATATCCCGCAATTTTTTTTGGTGCCCCCCCAATGTATGCCCGCTCTTTGGGAAACACATGTTCCTCTTCTATAACCCAAAAAAAGAAAATCTTCCTTCATATTTTCAGGTCGGAACTTAACGTATTCTGAATATTTCCAGAAAGTCTATTCCTTCATTGTCGTCACTCAATACAGTGAATACCGATTTTGTATTCGTCTTAGAAATGGGAATGGTTATAATTAGTTTGGTGCCACAATCTTCAATGTCTTTTAGGGTCATATAACTCTTCTCGCCGACAACCACTAGCAATGCCTATCATTACGATTACCTGTAACAATAGAGAAAATGGTTTAAAACTGATTGTCAAATTGATGAAATTTCGACTAATGAAACCAAGAAATGAATTTTTTGTAATTAATTGACATTGAGTACCTATATCATTCAAGATGCACTTGTTTAATTCAAAACTAATGAAAAGGTTAAACTTGTTTACCTTCATCAAAAAATACTCTTCTGATGGGGCGTCCTTCATGAATCTATTAACTTCTTCTCTAGTTATAACTTTTGATTTGTTTGCCTGATGACCAACTGCTTGCCTTTTTAAGAAAGCCACCAATTTTGAATATTTTGAAATATCACCTCCTTCTTTTACCATCAGCATAGACTCGAGCATCGAATATTTTGACCACATTGTCGCAGGATTCATCTTTTTGAAGATATCCAAAAAGTACACCAAAAGGATATTCTCATTCACCGCCGGTTTCCACCTTATAGGTTTTTCTCCACACGTTGAAGATGCTGATATGTGAAATCCGCCTTCCAAATACCAAAGCCAAGAGACCATGTTCTTTTACTGTGTTGGGAGACAATTATTTATTTGTCGAAAGCCGATTATTTCTCAGATACTGGAAAGTGTCATCGAATGGTGGTCGGTATTGATAAAGTCAGTGTCACCTCGCAAAAAGTAGCAAAATTTTTGAAGCTGGACAACTGGAAAGAGTATAATGGACACGTATTACGACGAACGTCTGCTACCCTTTTAATTGAAAGCGCGGTGATCTCCTCACTGGTCTTAAAAGACACGGAGATCTGTTCCACTGCGGCAAAAGACTACATTGAAGGCTCACTTTTGAATAAGGAAAATATTGTGAAAAGAATACTGGAAGTTGATAGTGATAATGATAAACCAAGTACCCTTGTCATTTCTGATTTCACAACATCTGAAAATAATATAGCTATCAATAAAAACGTGTTGGACTGCTTTGAGAATTGCTTCAAGAATGAGGGTAGTGGTAGTTCCAGTGGTTTATTTAATTTTAATACTTGTTCAACCTGTGTATTTAATATCAATGTGGATAAACAAAAATTATTGTAAATATTGTTGAATAAACTTTTATAAATTACAACTTGAGTAACACTTTCAATCGAAGGATAAAAAGTGTCAACTTTGGCTCCTACTGTTAGTAGTTTTCTTGCTGATACATTTTTTTCTCAAAGGAAATATCAATCTTAGAGACAGATTCCTGACAGTCAAGAAATGTCATAGTTTTATGACGGTTGGAGAAAAATGTTATTAAATACAATCTTACTATACATAATTTTCATGCAACCAAACCTTGACTAACAGTCACTTACAACCACGTTTTTGTATTGATCTCTTGTCGCGAGCATTTTTCTCAGCGTACAACGTTGGCCGGGAGAGGCTCGCGGCTATCTCCAAATTAATCCGAGGCAGCATTTCTCAGTGTCAAAGCGACAGCGAAACACCCAAAAACCCACCCTAAATGAAACATTTACCTACCACGGACACGCTTAATCCCGACCCGAACAAAAAATAAACAATCTACACTGGTCGACAAAATTATTGATTCGTCATCTAGATAATGTCCGCCGTGTTTATTTTATTTTCCCACGGCTGATCGCGTTAAAATTCCCGCTTTGTTGTGCACCGGCTTGCGGTGTGTTATTGCGTTTTGGGGTTTTTACAAGATCAAAGAAGCCTGGGCTCTGACGCCTGGTTATTTTAATTTGGCACAGCTAATGCGGCCCCGTTTGGAACAAAGGGAGGCGACCTCCGTCCGGCCGCAAAGGAATCTCATTATTGGTCTGTGGATCTAATAAGCATAAATTATTTTTTGGCGTTTTGTCTAATTCCGATACGAATTGTAACAGTTTCTTGTCTCGTCCAGGTGAGGATGACGATTTCAAACGGAGCTGTTGAAGGGTCAACGATTTTGGGATACTTCTATAAAACCATATTTGTTCAATCAGAATTGCTTTTACACAGAAATAGGATGTAACATATCACATATAATATAAAATTCGAATAATCCCAAGGTGTGAAATTATAACGATTGATAGTTTACTGCCAAATATGGATGTTACAACCCGAAATATAACAAGTGCTGCTGAAAAATTCGATATTAAAAAACAGTTCAAATAATTCTATAAATTTATCAAAAAATTATCTATGTATGCCTAACGTGACCATATGTCTCGCTTTTAAGCTATGTGTCCCGTTGTCGCAAAATGACGGTGCATTATTCTGGCAAGAACATTTAAAATTTTCTCATAATTAAACTTTAAGATCCAATCCAACAAGTGCTCTCGAAAACTGGCCTTCGCTTAGGTGCATTTTAAAATTCTCAGAATTAGGAAATTTTAAAGATGATCCTCAACTCAAAAAAAAAAAAATGTTTGAGTTATAGCTTTTTCTGTTTGTTGTTCTAGTTTTCTATAAAACGTAGTCGAATGCCGAAAAATCTTCTATCTGCTCTTTGGTTCTACCCATCTTACACATAGACACAGGATAAAAGCTAGTAATAAACTAATTAGTAATTAATATTTTCTCTAGCATTAAGGTACGGACAGACATGCTCATTATTAGCACGAAAGCATGCCATTATTGAGCAAATGCTACTTTGTAGCATGTGTGTGATAGCGTTGCTAGTAATAAGCGTGCTAATTTCGGGGATGCTCAAAAATCAATAGTCGTTTGATTTTCAAGCATGCTAAATGCGGCCCGGGTGGAAGGGGGCGTGCTCTAAGCGTGTGTGAACAGGTTTGCTTATGAGCAATAGAGCATGCTAGTATCAATTGGACTCTGTGACAGTGTGGTGAGTTTGTGTCTTCAAAAACTAAAAATGAGATGATAAAACGATTGGGGAGATGATAAAACATTGCTTTTCGTGACTTATTATCGGAGTCATGAATGTCTGTGGAATACACGGTCACCTCTATAAAAATATCACACCACGAAATAATGCTTATGAAGCTTTATTAAAAGATATGAATGACTGAAATTTAACCATAAAAATAATTAAAACAAAAATTTAAAATTTAAGATCTGTGTACAATTCTGAAGTAAAGAAAATCAACAGTTCGAAACGATCCGGAGCTGCCACAGAATAGCATGTGTGTCCAACTGATCTGCTTTTAGGCGTCATAGTTAGGAAATGCTTAAAACTTGCATGCTTATTGCAAGCAAATGTGACCAGCTGAAGAGCATACTAGTTTAAAGCATGCTCCCAAGTATGCTTTTTTATGAGCATGGATGTCCGTGCCTTTAGAAGGTCATGTAGCATGGCACTATTGCGTAAATGTTACTCCATAGTGGATTTTTAAGGTAGCAGCAACTTTGTGGAAATTTTGATCAAATGTAAACACACAATTATAAACACTTTAAACCTGTCACTTCTAAGTAAATTGGCTTGGTTGCCGTTCCCTTTTAATATCCACTTTAAAGTTTGGGCAACTTTAAGGTGCTTCTGCTTAGTTTTCATAACATTCCAGACACCAAACCACTCCACCAAAAATGAAAAACCATGAAATGATTTTCAGTGGTGAGGATTCGTATTTACAACTATGCTAACATAAATTGTAGTTATTTTTACTATATAGATTTAGTGATTATTACGTAATAGCCACTTAATTAAAGTTGCGGTATCAATTTTCGTTACTATAATGCTACTGGGGTATTTGTAAAACACCCTGTACTCCCTGTAGGTACCTACTGAAAAACTGAAAATTTCAGTAAATAGAGGTACCATCAACATACGAATGAAGATGGTATCAGACATCGAAACGTCTCTTAAAAACATTTTTAGATGTCGAAACCGCTATTTTCAGGTGTGCTCCAGCTTCGGTCACAGACGTGTGTGTATGGCGATCGTTCGGTCATACGAGGCTACCCGTGAGAGGTGGTGTCTGCCGGTCGGTGTTGTTATGGTTTTTTGCTGGGCTTGGTCAAAGAGAACACACACACGGCCGCCCACGAATGATTATTTTATATATTCATTGTCTGAGTCATGTGGTGCGGGCCGTGAGAACGCAGACACCACCGTTTTTAACACTCCCCGACAAAAATATTGTGTCACTGCTGCGTGTCGTGGGGGAAGACGATTAGCATAGGGTACAGGCGACGACGTAGCGGGGTACCCCAGGTCGGGACGGGGCCGCGGAACAGGTCCAGTGTTGCCAACATTAGATCTATTGATAGATATATGTTGACAGTGTCATGGTAGGACTAATTTTTCTTCAAATGTGTTATTTTTTTAACAATTTCAAGTAGAAATTAAACATAATACCATAAAATCATAACCAGAATATACAGGGTGTTTGAAATATAGGTGCCGATTACGGCTGTCAATCCCTGAAAAAATGTTCGATGCCCAGATTAATCCCAGGACTGATTACTGTCGACAATGTCGATATATTATGAAAAATTACTATTATTTTAAGTTTTATTTATTTAAAAAGAACAAATGGTAAATGTAAAATGAACAATCAAGGCCCTCCCCGATTTTACAGTTGTAGATGAAATTGATAATAAAAAATCGTACTTATACACCATTTGTATATTATTCCGTTTCTTTGGCTAAAGAACAAAATAACGTAATTTTCTTATTTGTATTTGGATCTGGCTGAAATGGCTACATATTCTTTCAGATCTTGCTTTTATGTACTGAACAAAGCCCGTATTAAAAATATCTATTAGACTGTATCGCTACATTTTGGCAACATAAATACTAACACTACCTAAGTGGAACTTTATAATATTCAGTAATATAATTCTTTTTAGTAACTTTAACAGGGTTTAAAATTCCTTTGGCATATTTTTTTAATTAATATTTTTGCTACATTTTTTAAATTCAATTCAATACTATACAGTATGTTTTTTAAATAAGTGTAATCTGTTGTCACATATATCAGGAATTATTACGCCAAATTTAGGCCACCTCTGTTCCACTGTTTACAGTGCAGTGACTAGTGTAGTTTACTGTTGTTAACGTGGTACGCACGTGTTTCATGTCTCTTATTCAAATCAAGAATTAGGCGTATACCTAACGCCCATTGCCGACGTTGCCAATCTTCGACAGCGTATATCTGCTATAGCTGATGAAATTAGACAGATGCCTGCAAGCAGTATTTGTAGAATTACCTAACTTCGAGTCTAAGAAGTGTATTTATATTATTTTTTAATTAACTTCCTTGTTCCAACACTTTCTAATCTAAAAGTAAACATTTCAACTTTTTATTACCCTTTTAGTGAACGGAAATATCCTATATGTCTAAGGAAAATAATTATGGAAAACAAGTACCACCAAGTTGTTACTTTCAGTTAAGGGTTTGTTCCCTCATTTTTATATTGCACAAACATAATGCATCATAACCCTTTTGATGTGCGTTTGGGAAAAAAATCACCTGACAACACCGCGTGGGACATTATACGCGTTAATTTGACTGTGTGATGTCGACGATAGAAGGAGGCCGAACGTGAAAAATGAATGGTTGAAAAGCGACGCATTTGAAGCGCACGCTGAGTGTTATGCAGTCAATATTAAAAATTGTCCCCCATAAATTATGCATTAATATGACTTGACAAAACCCAGCCGAGGTGAAGGGTTCTCCTGAAACACATTCCATTTAGTAACTTTTATAGGGCCTAAAAATGACATCGATAGTCTATAATTATGTTAGGTGTGTTTGTGCTTTTAATTCTTCTTCTTATTTTGTAAGACAAGATCATATCTTGTATATTGGTTTATCAGTAACGGGTTAACAGTCAATGTTGCTAAAACACTGAGGATGGTTTTCTCTCTTCGTAGTCTAGAAAATTGTGGCAACCCTGAAAGTATTGCATTTCTCGGAGTGCAAATTGATCCCAGGTTAACTTGGAACTGTCATATTGATTATTTATATAATAAGTTATCTAAACATCTATTTCTTCTTAGAAGTCTAAGTAAAATTGTATCCTTACAAACACTAAAAACCGCTTTTCATGGACTCATACAGTCAATTATATCCTATGGCATATTAACTTGGGGTCATGCAACCGGATTATCAAGAGTATTCTCGCAACAACGAAAGGCAATAAGGATTATGGCAGGTCTGGAGTTTCGGGACGATTGTAAACTATACTATATTAAGTTTAACATCCTAACTGTTCCGTGTATTTATATTTAAGCAGAAGCAATTTGGAAGCAGAAGTTGCATTCATGTGTACAACACCAGAAATAAAAATGAGTTAAACATTGAATTCCGGAGACTTAACAAAACCAGAAATGGTACGGGCTACTTGGCCTATCAGTTTTTTAACGCTCTCCCAAATAACCTCAAGGTACTGCCGCTAGTAGTATTTAAACGAAAAGTGAAATCATGCTTACTTAACAAGGCTTTTTATACATTCTGTGAGTATTTTAATAATAATTTTAATCTGTAACTATATACTTTTGTGTTTTCTATGTCTTATATTTTTTATATTTTTTATTAGTTGTAGTGTACTATCTACTATTATTATGCTTTGTATGTCATTGGAATTACTTGTTTATATTACTTTGTTGACGTGTGCAAACACTTCGGTGTATTAGCATGAAAATAAAAAAAAATTAAAAAAAAATAAAAAAATATTCTCTCTCTTTTGCAAGACTTGCATGCATGATTCTTACGAGATTCTTGTATACAAATGTGTGAAACATGGAACATTATTACGAATTTCGTAACAATGATAACTATCGAAACGGTCGATAGAAGAAAAGATGCCAACACTACACCAAACTTTTACGGGAAGATGTAAAAATTGAATTCGAATAGTATTTTTTTTCTAAATTTGATAATTAAATAATATACTTCTTAAATATGGCGTAATGAGTAATACGTTAAAGTTGTCGTACGACAAAAATGTCGTATGGTGTGAATCTGGACTTACCTTAAAGCCTTACTACTGTAAGTATATTACAAAAAGCACTTACCTATAACTATTAGTAAATTACTTCTAGCTTTATTTTTATTATTAACAGTAACCAATATATAGAATATTCACGGTCTTAATATATCATTTGTTCCAATTAAGAAAACCGGTTGATGTATGACTATAGATTTAGCTCAGTGGAGTTTGCCTGAGGATGTTCACGAGATCAAACTGTTGGAACTGATACCGTGAGGCGGTAGGTCAACCGGCATCCATGAAATGTAATTAGACGTTTAGAAACAATAAATTTAAGTAACCTAAACGTTCTATTAACTGCATTGATCTAACTGAGTAGTTTTTAAACAGTTTCCTTTATTGTCCTTAAGCTGCGAGCATGTTTTCAGACTATACCGTTGGGAAATTACTTACATTCACGACTAGTCTAGGAAATCGTAGTTTATTTTTATAACTATTAATTGACGTGCCATAGCAACTAAGTAATATACGAGTATAGTAACCCTAGTTCAACATTGCCTTCAATCGTGACTTGGACATCCTCGTTTTCGTTGGCCGCTTTCCACCCTTTTCCACCCACTGCCGACTTTCTTTACGGATCTCGGGGTAAAACTCAAATATCCAGGTCTCATCTCCAGTGACTACCCGACTCATCCAGTCTTCACCGTCCCTCAAAATGCGGGACAACAAATTCTCGCAGATCGATTTTCGCATGTCTTTCTGTTCACGAGTGAGAACTTTTGGCATCATCTTTCGCATATTCAAATTTTCGCGTAATATCTTGCGAACGGTTTCTTTGTTGACGTTTAACTCGTGAGACAACGCACGAATGCTTAGGAGCCGATCAGACGTGATCAGTGCACGCAAACGGTCAACATTCGCGTCAGTACGAGAGGTGACGGGAGCTTCTTCACGTGGATCGTCTTCTACCGATTCACGCCCCTCCTTGAACCGTTTGCCCATTCAAACACGCGTGTTTTCGACATGCACTCGTCTCCATACACCACCTGCAATTTTCGAAGGACTTCCGAGGGTTTTTCGCCAGATTTCACTAAAAATTGAATTACAACACGTTACTTGTAATTTAAGTCACTCATTTTCACGACGCGTCTAAAAAAGTTACTCCCAAAAAATACGCATAAAACACAAACCAAACGTGTTATCGACTTCAACCTTGGACTGAAATTAAAAGGAAGGTCCCCCCTCTCTAGAAAAACGTTGACGAACGATACAGTGTTACCAGTTTCCGAGTTATAACTAATTTCCCGGAACTTAATTCGCACACCTCGTATAACAAGAGTAGCAGTTCTAAGGAATGTCTTCCAATCTTTCTAATAAGTGATACTATTTGAGATATCTGGTATGTGTGTCAACAACTCGTAATTCATAATTTAACATATCCAAGGCACGGATTCTTGGAATCTTTCGAATGTCGCGGAATATCTATAGGAAATGCCGGAGACCACCTCTCAAACGGTAATCGAAAGGCCCGTTGGCTAGAGAGTCGGCTCAGTCTGACTTTGTGCAACTTCCTAGTCAATTACAAATGTGCATACGGTAAGCACTTACGCATTTACGGCCCAACTTCGTTATATAAAGCCTCTTTTCACCTAACATATAGTTTAATAGCGCCCATTAAACTGATTAATGGCTTTTAAAAGTTCGATTGCCATTTATAACAACTATTACGGAATTATGAATTTCGCATATTAAACGCATACCTCTCGACATACCTAACAGCATTCTTCCTATGGTAGTATGTACTATTATCGTACACGTACGTTTTTTCAAGAAGGCTGCATATACATCAGATGCAAGAATACAATTCATAATAGTGAGAAGAGTTGACCGTTCATTCTATTTAAATATCAGTTATGAATTATGTTGATCGAGTAACTTTCAGTCTAAGAAAATGAATATGATTTATAAGTTGTTCTAGTTCTATGCGCAAAAGCATTCACAGATGGTGCACTTACCATCGGTGACCCTAAATTTTGTTTGGTAGGAAATATCTTGCACTAGACTCAGAATTTTCTGTTTTGAAATTATAAAGCAAATATTGTACACTTGAAATCTTGTTAATTTGGTATATGTGTATACACCTAAATCATCATGGACTGTCACATGTAATTGGTAATCTCCATGGTTCACATTCACCCAGCATATGCAACACCCTTCTAGTTGACATACAGGATTCTCTATTAATGGAGAAACTGCATGAATTTTCCAAATACGTATATCCAAACAATGGAAGTGGAACACCCGGTTATACAACGTTTATATGATACCAACATAAAAATGGCTATGCATTCAAATTTTGTTCCAACCCAAAAATCATTTCAAATATCCAAACAATGGAAATGAAACACCCGGTATAGTTTACGCGACTCACCGCTCGGTGACCGAGAATTCCTAATGCCTCTCGGGGGTAGAAAAACCAGGCGATGGAGATAACAAGAGCGCACCATCGACGATATATCTGGAACGTTATATCGGTTACGGTTGGTGGCCGAACTGTCCTTAATTAGATTAAAGATGTCACAGTTTAAGAAATAATTGACTGGTTCTTAGTTTTAGTGGTCACGAGAGCGCCTCGTCGGGGCTGGTCTCGGATGGGCCGATAAGACAATGCTGCTTTATAAGCGGTGTCACAAAATTAAGACGTTTAGATACAGTCGACGTTAAGGCTGCTCACGGAATGCCCCATAGCGTGGCCAATGCGACTCTACCATTGTCAGTCGGGGCTTATCTCAGGTCTCTGTGTCAAATTACAGAGTTGCGCTTCGGCTTATCTCACTAAGCGTTCGGCCTAGATGCCCACAATCGTTGCTCGGTCAATCTGAGCGTCGCTATTAGCAGAAACCAATAAGTATATCACTAAGTTGTGATTGTACAGATAGCTTAGCTATATGAACATTTACATTGAATTACTTTATTGTAAAGATATTTCTCTACAACTGCTTTATAGGAGCCTCATTACAGCATTTATTTGGCACTATTTTAGTTGAATAATGGTCATTACACCACTAGTGGAGTAATATAACACCCCACTAGTGAAATATAAAAAAAAATGAGATCACTGCTTAATGCTTATTTTTATTAAGAACCAACAGGTTTATCAATTTGACAATTAATATATAATTTAACTTAGGGACACCCTGTAGGGTCCGAATGCGTCCAATACGGGTATCCTACAAATCACGAAAAACCCATCAAGCGAGACGAATTCACTTTACAAACAGACCACCTACACTGTCGCCACCTTAAAGAAATCTAAATTAACCATCTCTGGAAATTTTAAATTAACGTCTTAACTCATTTGTTAGCGGCTCGCTGTATCGTCGGCTCTCTCGCGCACACGGACAAACACTCTCGCATCTTTTGTGTGTAATTAACTGCGTCGGGATTCCAACCATTTATTTTGCTACCTAATGGATTAAACACTGTTTCAAAATAAAATAAAGGCAGCGACAGATGGATTTAAATAGAGCCGGCTCTTCTTCTTTGTCTTGGGACGCCCATGGTCGAGCTACGCGCTTGGGAACGGTGCTTGTAATTTTTGTGAATTTCTGTGAGAACATAATTGACAAAAATTATACAGGGTATGTTCTAGGGTTAGTACTAAACCGTGAAAATTATGGTAAAACTATTATAGTTATTAATGATACGATATGAACACTATAATGTCATTAACAAAGTTCATATCGAACGTGTCATTCAAAATTTATTCTACGACGGTCCAAATAGAGTTTAATTGCTGATTCGATTTATCTTAAAATATCAGAAACATCTTCATAAATTGAAATTCAAAACTGTTAGGTCTTCTTTGACGATATCATGATAACCGCAGTTTTTGATAGTTTTAAATCTGTCTTTGACAACTTCATTAATGACCAATTTTGTGTCATACGTTGTTTTAGTGAAAAAAAAAATATTAATATGGGTGGTTCCGATACCGAGGGTGTCCCTTCGGATATCGGTCAGTGGTCGCGCGGTTTAAGGCGTCAGTACTTGAATCGAGGTGACTGGATCGCTGTGGGTTCGACCCCTGCAGCCGGTAGACCGTATATAAGCTTTATTCGTGGAGAGATTGGCACCCTCTCTGCGGGTATGGTAGGGTGGAAGAATGTTGACTTGGGTCAATGTGAGAGATTGATACCGGTTGATATTTGACTACCCCCCTAATTAATGAGGTTTTCCAGGTTTCCCTCATTCCTGCACTGAATGATGGTTAGGGCCTACCAACGTAAGTCGTTCCTGGGCGCAAATGCGGCCTGCTTAATAATAATATGCCGCCCCCTCTCCCGCACAAGTCTTCGACTTCTGGGCTAATCCTCGTGATTAGAATGAAGGGTAGAGATATTATTATTATTATTATTATATCGAAGATATTGCGCAAAGTGTTGTCGATTTCCTAGTTCCCGAAAAATCAAGACAGACGTACGAACAAAGCTATGCAGTATTTGACGATTGGTGTAAAGGGAAAGGAATCAAGAATAGTAGCAATGAAAAAGTTCTTCTGGCATATTTTGAATATATTTCAAAACATAGCAAACCTTCGTCGCTTTGGATATATTATTCTATGCTACGTTCAGTAATATCAATAAAGAAAAATGCGTTTCTAAAATTTAATTGCGTTTCTAAAAAGAAAATCTGAAGAATTTCGATCAAAAAGATCTGAGATTTTAACAAAACAAAGCATAACTTAATTTTTGCTGGAAGCAGATGATAGAACTCATTTTATGATAATAGTTGCATTGATAGTAGGTGCACTATATTGACAAATCTGCATAAAATGTTAATGCACTCATTATTCTGTTTTCGAAAACAAATAGGTATATCGCGAGATTATCACAAATGGAAACATTGAAGTAATAAATATGGTGGAAATGGTTTGAAGATATACAGGGTGTCTCATAATTAGCTGCCAACCCTGACCAGGCCGATTCTATGATCAGAACTAAGTAAAAAAGTTCATATGAACATGGGTCCGGAAATGCTTCCTAAGGGCACAGGGACCCGTTGAAGAGGGAGGAATGGAAATAATTTTTTTGCAATATCTCTCAATCGCGTTCTGATAAATGAATGAAATTTGCTATACATAGCTAAATTTTGATGAGCAATTTGATGGACTAATCCATTTATTTCCACAAGGTCCATTGGGGTGGGACGGGGGGCCCTTGGTATTTTGCATGTGTTTTATTTGAGAAAGGTATACTTTGCTAAAGTCGGTAGGAGTAACCATATTTGAAGTAATCCTATTTGAAATGCTCAGTGCACGAAGTAGAAACTGTTTTGGTTTTAGGTAAAGTGCCTTTTTTGCTTAAAATATAGCAAAATGTTACTTGAAAAAGTTGTTCGGAATGGTAATTGATGAAACCATTATTCAACAAAGTAGGTACAACGATTTTATCAAAGCAGGCCGATCTTTTTGAAACACAGATCATAATCGATTTTTTGTGGAGTACAGAAACGGAAAATGCATCAAGCAGCCAGTTGGCATTAATACTTTTGGGAAAATGCCATGTAATATAGCATTGTTCCTGAGTCTTCCAAATTCTCAACAATATACTGGACATTGTTTTCGTAGATCATCAAAGTCATTGCTTGCAGATTCAGGAGTCAATTTATCAACTGTTAAGAGGCATAGTGGTTGGCGCTCTAACACAGTGACAGAAAGATATATAGAAGATTCCAAAGAAAATAAGAACAAAGTGGTGTCTAACATTTTGAGAAACGTTTCAGGCATTGATGGCCCTTTCTAAAAATACAGTCCACTTATTATCTGCTGGAATCAATTTAACAGATTTTTCAGAAGTTGCAATTAATGTTTACAATAAATAAATGTTGAATTTTTTATAATTAATAATAAGAAGTAAAAGTGGCGACTAATTTTGTTTATTTTTTACTTGAAGATTTGAGTGTTATGTTATAATGGCACTAAGTGTTATTATAATGGAGATGCAAGATGTGACCGTCGTAGATTAACATAATAAATTCATAATTTGATAACTGCAAATATTGCAGAAAAACGTTGAAACAGGTAAACCAGTGATTTCAGTAGTGTTTCATTTTATTAATTTTATATCCCTGTACTGAAACCAGGGTCAAGAAAAATATAATTTGTACTGGAATTATTTTCATAGAAAACGTTGGAATAAGAAGATTAAGGGATTCCACATATTAATTTCATTTGTTAGCACAGGTGATGAAAAGGGGGTGGAAATGAAAAAATCAAATATATAAAAACTCAATTGAAAATGACATTGCAGAAAACATAGACTTCGCGAAGTTAATAACGGAGAAAAAAATTAACGTTATTCCAATTTTTCTTATTTTTTTCCATATTTATGTGAAAGGGCGTCATAGAAATCTTGCCCAGGGCGCCCATGCACTGTAGGCAGTCTGTAAACGTATTTTTGCCACGTATCTGACCAAAGCGACCTTCAATTCGCGAATGATTATTCCAAATCTTGCCTCGACCATATATTTGATCCTTTATCTTACAAATAAATTTATGCGCGCCTCACAATATATTTTCGATACGTGGCACCGATGCGAAACTATTGTTGCAAGCGTTTCTGATACTCTCACCGTCGCAAATTTACCCTTTCTTTGGAGGCTCTAGCACGGAAAAATAACAAACGAAACGCGCGCCAGCAGCCAGGCGCTGCCGGTAATTTCCAAATAACACACTTTCAAAACATCTCAGCGCCACATGGTTCCATGGTCCTACAGGGTGGTACACGAAACTGTGGTCCCAGTAGAGTGTTACTATAGATTATTTTTGGTTTAGTGCTTATTATAATTTGAAGCAATTTGGTTTAGATGCAACAACTGACGTATTAAACTCATCCCTGGTTTGAAAATATTGTATCAAAGCTTGCAGAATATTTATCCGTAAACACTGATCGTACTGAAGTCCTTTAACTTCATGTTAAATATAGAATTACTGTAGTTCTTTTCATATATATTTTAGAACTAAAAAATTCTTTTATATTGTCAACGGACTGTGTTGGCAATTGTTTTAGCGAGTTACTATTGTAGTAAAAATTGACATTATACATTTCAGAATATAACTTAATATTGTATACGCAAGTACTGGATACATGGATCGGTCAGTGGTCGCGCGGTTTAAGGCGTCAGTACTTGAATCGAGGTGACTAGATCGCTGTGGGTTTGACCCCCGCAGCCGGTAGACCGTATATAAGCTATATTCGTGGAGAGATTGGCACTCTCTCTGCGGGTATGGTAGGGTGGAAGAATGTTGGCTTGGGTCAATGTGAGAGATTGATACCGGTTAACATTTGACTACCCCCCTAATTATGAGGTTTTCCAGGTTTCCCTCATTCCTGCACTGAATGGTGGTTAGGGCTTAATAATAATATGCCGCCCCCTCTCCCGCACAAGTCTTCGACTTCTGGGCTAATCCTCGTGATTAGAATGAGGGTAGAGATATTATTATTATTGTTATTAGTTTTATTCAATTTAGCAATTATTCATTTAGGGAATATTTTTACACATCGGCAACACAGGGCTCATTGCGACAAATTAAGGCTCCGCCCACCTGCAGTAAGATATAGGTCTGTTCTCACAAGAGTAAGGGACAAGTTTGAAACTGTCAGAAATATTCGTCCGACTTCTTCTTGAGTTATATGCATCGAAAACACATTCACAACTAAACTGGTCGAATATTTCTAACAGTTTCAAACCAATATTTGAGTACTGTGAGAACATACCTTATGTTTGTCACTCTGTTTCTCATTAATTTTGTACTCAATTTATCTGGATGAGTATACCTGATTAGAGCCTGCTGTACCTACCAAATATTTGGGAATAAATATGTCATAGAAAATGAAGTGAATATCGTAAAGAATTTTTTGTGAAATCCTTATAGTTTCGGAGATAAAAAATATGTAGTGTAACTTGCAAACGAATCGTGGAAGAGATGGTGGTCCAGGACAGCCATGGTGTATTGCAGCAGTGCATGACACGCCATAGCGTATCATATACGACGCTCAATTATATCCGTACCATGTACAGCGTGTCCATACATTAATACCAAAGGATTGCAGGACGAGGGCCGGTACCATGGCCGCCACGATATCCTGGCTTTAAATATTCTGGAAAATATGTCGCACTGACAGTATTGATGATATACTCAAGCGTATTATAGCTGCTGCCAATAACTTACGAGTTCAAAAGGCACAAGAAGCAGAAACATTTGTGTTAGTTTGTAGAAACTGGGTAAGACAGGCCCAAAATGTTGTCAAAAGTTTTATCAGTTAAAACCATAAATTAATTATATTAATAATAAATGACAATAGCCGCAAAACCAGTTAAATTTGCTGTATAAAATAGATGTTACAAACTGTTATTTATTCCTTTCCTTGGGAAATCCTTTGTCAGGTTTTACAGTGGATCAATTTCCAGTGCCGTGCAGAAATGTATTTTTAAATCATTTTCGAACTGCCCTTTTTGTTTGTTTTTTATTCAAAATTATATTTGCAAGTCATTTATTCATTCATTTTTTTTATATATAAGTTCTGAATCACCCTGCATTGTTCTAATTTAGAACTGCTATAGTTTGCACGAATACTAAGAAAACACATACGGTAGGGCAAATTTAAGAACTTTTGATTTATTACAAACTCGAAACAGACTATAGGTGTATAAAGGTGATTTCCCTTTCTATTTCTTTGAATCAATTTTGCTTCGATCCCACAATTCTTCACACGTCCACATTCTTTCAGCGTCACGATTGAATATAAATTACGGCGATCACTTCGGAATTCGAACGTTTACAATATTTTCCGCGAAAATGAAGAAAGTGGAACAGAATTTACCTTCTAAAAAATGAGAATGATCCCATCACCGTCCTGATATTCGCTTTATATTCAGCGCATGCAAAGTATTTTTCTTCTTTTTTCATAAGTTCGTATGGTCACCTAAATTAAACTTTTGGTTATTGTCCATAGATAAATTTTGAGAGTTGTATGACTTATTGAGTGTCATTTTTTTGTAAAATCTTTATAGTTTTCGAGAATAAAATTATTTAAGTATTTTCAACCTTTACTTCGCTGGGCTACTACTGCAGTCTCTAGCCAGGCGATTCCGAATATTAAAATCCGATTACTTTTATAATTAACATTTTTGTGATACGAGTGTTTACATTAGTTTTGTGTAAAAAATGGCTTATATGTATAGCGAGTCAGACTTGATGGATATCTTTTCAATTTATAATGAAGTGAAAATGCTTTAGCACAACGATTTCCCGGTAAACATGTGCTAATTGCAGCTTCTTGCAGTGAGTGGAAGTGTAGTAACACGGGAAATTTACAACCGAATCGTGGAAAAAATAAAGGTCCAGGGCGCCCACGGTGTATTGCAGCAATGTGGCATATTATACACGAGGCTCAATTACATCCGTATGTACCATGTACAGCGTGTCCATGGTCGCCACAGTCTCCTGGCTTTGGATTTCTCTTTGTGGGGATATTTAAAAAACTAAGTGTGTCGCACTTAAGTGGACACTATTGATGATTTAGGCAAGCCTATCATAACTGTTGCTAATAAGAAGGATTTTTTGTCCGCTCGCCGATTGTATACTCTACCTTGTCAGGTTTTACAGTGGAGCAGTTTCCAGTGCCGTACCGAAGGGCGTCTTTTAATCACTGTCGAACTGCCCTTTTCTTCTTAATAAAGCTTCAGTAGCACTCACTCACTAATTCACATTTAATAATCACAGAAACACTACGTCTGAGATTAAGGAAAAGTGACAATGAATAACATATACCAACGCTAGTGTATGCAAATGTCAATTGTACTTCTCCAGAACAGAACAACGTGCTAGAAACATAGGCTTATACATATGAATTTGCAAAACAAGGATAAAAAATAATGCATCTTCCAAGTGATTGTCACAACCTCACTTATGTTCAATATTTTGTATGATATTCAATAAAACAACGAACATAACCACATTTAACTTGAAACTTTTTATATGAATGCACTACTTAGGTAAACACGAAATTAACGATTAAGTTTGTGCATTTCGTATTTAATGGGCAATATCTTTAGATAGACATTTATGCACATACGTTTTGTGGTCCACTCTGTAGACTGCACACAAGAGCTGTCAATTGTATCGGAACGGTCCGTATGTAACATGTGCTGAACGTATCGATAGATTTTCTAATTTGACAACCCCTAGCAACCCTCTCTTTCCCTCGCCAAGGGAATCCACAAGGAGGGAGTAAGACGGAGGCACGTGGAGGTGCAGACAGTGAGGCCACCTCCAGGTGTTTATGGGATCAGAGGTTACCTGATACTGCCCGGTGCGCTGTCAGACGCCATCTGCTAGGGGGCGCGTGCTCCACTTACACCCCGTGTATACACCCCCGAAGTCTAAAACGCGCGGCGTCGAATTTCAATACGGTCCTTCTGGGGCTTCTTTCTTTAACCGGTAAGGGCAGAGGTTTGTTTTCTGTTTGATTTGACAAGGAGTGAAAATAAACGACAATAGAGTAGAATAAATTAGAGTTAAAACTGTAACAAAATCGACATGGTTTTGAATGGGCTTGATGCGAACTAATTAAAATCGCCACTGATCGACAATTTGCGTTCCAAAACCAACAAAAACAATAGCAAATGAATCACAGTTGAATACTGACACTTGACACTGTCGCTTAGTAAAGACACGACAAAGACAGGATGACAGAATGTTATCAGATTTCTATATAAAATAAGACGATATTTGAAGAAGTAAATTACTGTCACCCTTAAAATTTGTTTCTTTTATTTTGTAAGTTTTGACTTTACAGATACAATAGAGTTCAAAAATCCAGGCGCTTATTTTGTGATCAAAAATACTGGTTGTTTTGTCCAGTTAAGTGTCAAAAATTAAAGAAAAAACAGGTTTAAATTGGTCTCCCTAAGATATGTATATTTAAATAATTTAAGTGACTGTAAAAATGTACGTGATCAAATAAATCAATTTTGTTGTTAATCAGTTTGGAATAGAAAAAGTGAAGATAATATACAATGGCACATATGATGACCTATTTTATTTATAATATTATATAGGGCGATGTATTTTTTTGACAAATAATCATCGATGTATACATACACCTTGTATAATTTCTTATATTTTTTAAATCGTCAATTATTATTTATCAGCACAAATAATCTATAATAGTACTTCGCAAAACTCCATGTGACACATATCCGTGTTGAGACCTTAACGCCGGTACGGCTATGTGTATACCTACTTTTGTTTTGTAACATAATATATAGAATGTACTGTTAGGTACGGTATGTATTACATCGTCGTAACTAGTCGTAAACAAAGCTTTTTAGAAATTGTTTATTTCTCCCAGTGGGAGGTTTACTATTACATTACAAAATAACAATAATTAGAGCATTTACCGGTAGAAAATTATTGGGTCGCGTCGGATACTACACGGATAGACACTAGTCTTTCATAAAGCGTACGAGATTTTGAAGTTATTCTGGAATATGTATGCTTAAGGGCGCCGTATTCTTGGAATAGTGTTTTCTACAAATACAAATAATTTTAAACATTTAAGAACTGAATAATATAGAGCTTAGCAAAGAAAGCTTAGCATATTATCTCATACACCTGTGCATATTCAAAGGTACCGATGTAAAACGAATATATAACGACAGAAGCGGTCTAACCAACAAATTTTTAGGTGCAGAATTCTTTCAAAATAGGTATTTTCCTAAATTTAACTGTAAATTTAAATATTGTTATAACATAAACTATAACACATATAACTACTCTGTACATATAAACATATATAGTACAATCGTTTTCGCAATGCGAAGTGGTCAATAAAGCGTTGGTGAGTAGAAATATAGGTATACATTTATTTCATTTCAACTTATATCTGTTTATGACAGATGTAACTGGGTGGTAGCTGGCGGGTCAGCCCAAATTATGCTAGAAAGGAATTGATTTAAAAAAAATGTTATGGTACTGGATGACATTTATACGGAAAATAATATTGGTGTGCATGCGAAGACAATCGCCCTGTACATCGCCCGGTTTCACGTTGCGTAACCAAAGCCGGCTCGTGGCGGAAGCCTGTCTACATCCTTCGTTCGTTTCCACTCCGCTGCCGCCAACGTGCAGCTAGCGAAATCACTGCACTGTTTAATGATGTCGAAGACAATGAACCTTCCCCGCAGGATGTTGCAGGTTTAACGGGGCAGGTGGTTTTTAATTCTTGCGTTACGTCCACGAAAATCGTAGCAGAACAACAGCGAGGCGTCCAAGTAAACAAGAGAATTTAATTGGGGCGAATAAAAGATGAATTTATATAGTCGCTGCTCTGCTCAGCGCTTTGAAAGCGTAAAGTGTTGTTGTAAATCAGGATACAGATATATTTCGCGATTGGTCAGTGGTCGCGCGGTTTAAGGCGTTTTAGTACTTGAATCGAGGTGACTGGATCGCTGTGGGTTCGACCCCTGCAGCCGGTAGACCGTATATAAGCTATATTCGTGGAGAGATTGGCATCCTCTCTGCGGGTATGGTAGGGTGGAAGAATGTTGACTTGGGTCAATGTGAGAGATTGATACCGGTTGGCATTTAACTACCCCCCTAATTAATGAGGTTTTCCAGGTTTCCCTCATTCCTGCACTGAATGGTGGTTACGGCCTACCAACGTAAGTCGTTCCTGGGCGCAAATGCGGCCTGCTTAATAATAATATGCCGCCCCCTCTCCCGCACAAGTCTTTGACTTCTGGGCTAATCCTCGTGATTAGAATGAGGGGTAGAAATATTATTATATTATTATTATTATTTCTTTGGTAGAATTCTGAAATATTAACTGTCTCTAAATTCTTCAAGTGAATTAAAGTGCCATTTAAGCCTTCACATTATTTATAGATCCTATCAACTCTTTAAGATTGTTAAAATGTGTCTCTAATATCTAGAACAATTATTTCATAATCCGTCGGATGATTAAAGTGATCCTTCGTAACTTTTAATAAGTTAAAGTTCCTTTGAACTCTCCCTCAGATGATTTAAAATCACTTTTAATCATGCGTCGATATAAAGATTCTTAACTATTCCCAAATTGTTTAATCTCTCTGCTGATTTAAGTACCTTAACCGCCTCAGATGATTTAGAAGTGACTCTTAATCTTTAGGAGTATCTCTAAATCCCTCAAATGATTTGAAATGACCCTTTTTAACCTCTAGCGTGGTTTAATTTTGACACCTCCTTAGGATAATTTAAAAATAAAGTTCTTCCTGTGATGATTTTAAGTTCCTCTTAATCCTTTTCAAATCGTTTAAAAATGTCGTAATTCTCTAATTTAAAGTACCTTTTAACCCCTTCGCAGTCTGATTTAGAAGTGTAATCTCTAAGATGGTTAAAAGTATCTCGCAACTCAGATAATTTAAAAGTACCCCTTAATACCAGAAAGAAGTTCCTGTTAACACCTCACATAATTTAAAGTGGCAGCACTGCCACTGGCGTGATTTAAAGTACCTCTTAAATCTTACTGAAATGATATAAAGGTGTATATTAAAAATCTAGGGCGATTTAAAGGATCTCTTAACCTACGTCAGATAATTCAAAAACGCAATCCCTTGAATGATTGAATAATTTAGATTAGATGAAGTACCTTTTAATCTCAAAACGATTTAAAATATCTTTTAACCTCCCTTGGATGGTTTAAAAGAGTATTTTTAATGCCTAGGTCGGTGTCTGTTACTACCTTATATAATTTAAAGTGATACTTCTAGCGTAATTTAAAGTACCTCTTAACCCATTCAAATGATTTAAAGATGCCTCTTAATACCTAGGATGATTTAAAGTGTCTCTTAACCCCTGCCAGATAGTTTAACAATATTTCTTAGTCGCTATAATGATTTAAAGTATGTCTTAACCCCTACAGTATTATACAAGTGTTCCTTGATCGCTCGCATTTTAATCTGTTAGGAAGTAAAGTGTCACACTTTTTTTCATTACCTGAGAAGCGACGACAGTGCAGAACGAACCAATCTCCAACCCTACGACAATAAAAAGCGTACCTTGTCGCAGTTTGAAAATATCTCGACAATATCTCGGCGTTTGCCAAACCAAGAGAACATATGGCGGGGTGTTTGGATAGGGCACGTGCCCTCAGACGGCGAACAAGGAACAGCCCTCGAGCAGGTGGTGGAAGACAAACACCCCGATTTGCATACGAGCCACAGAGGCCTAATAAGGGCCCCCGAAGGGGCCGGAAGCTCGTCCTTAGCCGCGCACTCCTACAGGAAGACGGTTATTGGGTTTCAGCACACGCCGCAGCTCACGATTGTGCGATAGGAAAAGGACTGTGTAATAAAAGTGCGGATGCGTATTGTCTTTTGTCTGTGCTTTGAATTTTGGAGGGAGGTAGGATGCAGGAAGCCTTCGGGGTCAGCTGAAGCTTTATACAGAGCGTTCCTTTTGCTTTATTCTACGTAAATTTAAATTAAATTTAAGTGCATGATGAACTTGCTGATTGTTATTGGTTCTTATATCTTACCAAGACGAATATTTTACGTAGGTTCATCATTGTGAAGGAAGGATTTTCTATTAATGCTGTGGGTCTCTGTAGAAAGTACATTTCACTGCGTTGAAACGAGTTACAACAACTCTTTTTTGCGATATGTGAATCAGAAATTTACTGAGCAACCTGGTGGAATTAATGTAGTAGGAAAACTACCGTCAAACGTTACTTAGTTTGGAAGCTTCGTAACGCGGAAACCTACTTCAGCCATTGCATGAGACGTACTTCAAGAATTTTGTTATAGCGAATAAGAACATTCCAATGATCAGACGACAGAGTGGGTTACATTGAAGACTGTATCAGATATGCTGGATGTACCAAGGAAAATTCAATATGAACCTTCTTCAGTAAAAATTGTGCTGTAAATATCATTGTCAATGTTTATAAGTAATTGTTCAATAAATTTAAATGATCTGTATTAATTATCCATCGATTTTAATAGTAAGAGTGAACCAACTCTTCTTACAAATAAAGCCAACTAGTACCTATAATGTATCTCAGTAAAAACACGATTTCAGATCTCATGTTACATTGTCGCTCATCTGGGAATGTATTAAACGAATTAAATTTATTTTTATTTAGACCATGTAATACGAACGAGTGTTTCGATCCCTATTATTCCCTATTCTTGTCCACCCCTCTTGTTGTATTTCATATTTTTATCGCACTTTTCAATACTGTGTCCAAATCCGTAAGCGTTACCACTAAAAATATCGAGGTAATGCAACTAATACCTATTTGGCTACCAGGGCAATAAATAATAATTTCTAAAAAGCCTGTCAGCGTTTGAAAAGGGATTACTTGCCTGAGTACACTAAGGGCCCTAACTAGATTCGAACAGATGGTACCTGAGCTTATTTGCCCTATTGTCCAGGTAATATCTTTATTGGATAATTTCTGGACTTTCCAGATTGGCGTACAATGTTTTACTTTAGCATTACCAAACATATATATGGATAGGTATGATCTTGCCCACCTGTTGAAACCTGTTGAATATAAACAAGAGTACTTAGCATTTGGAAAAACCCAAAATAATATTTGATGGAGTAAATAAAATTTACTACTGTTTATGTAAAGATGTATTATTATCTAACACTTTTTTATAGATTCATTTATACCCAATTGGTTTTAATAGCAGTTGAGAATAACTAATTATTTTGCAGGACCTAAACGTATTAAATTATAGAAGAAAAAAAAGAATTGTTTGAGAAATAAATTCTGAGTTGTAAATCCTGGAAGGCTAACATCATGGCATTTTTAATTATCGTTTTCAGTTAACGCCGCTGCCTCCGGAGAAAACATACGAAATAGTAAATATTCAAATTTCTAATAATTAACGTCATACTTCTCTCCGCCTACTCGTTATTTAGAGATTTAGAAGATTTATATTTATTGACATTTCAACCCTACATCGGCTTCAACTCGTTACCTTTTGATCAACGTTTGGGGATTTATAACACATTCGCATCTAATTCGCTGAAAAAATTGAGCGTCGTTATTTATTGGAAGTATTTCTATATGTATACGAGGGTGGAGCAAAAATACAAACCGGAACTTTTATTTTAACGTTTGCTAAATAAAGCAAGTGACGCGATGGTTGATATTGTTAAGTGGGGATGTGAGAAATCTATCATTGCCATGGTCATTTCAGCATCTGTAGCACCATGTCTGAGCAAGTGGTATACATGTCTGTTAAATTTGCCGCGGAAAAGCGTAAAACCCGCCCAGACATTGCGACGATTAAGGTTACTCACAAAATTCTTTCAAAGACTCAAGTGTATGACTGGCATAATACAATTTTTAGTGGCCGAGAACCAGTGCACATCCAGAGTCATGCAACCAACCCCGTACAAGCATCAATGAGGTGAATATTCATGCAATCCATAAACTAGCGAAGCACCGGTAACACTGGAAATTCTACAATGTTTCCATTCAAAATCTGTCCTGAAATTACTTTATAGTTGAAGGTTATGTTACGTTAGTTTAGAGAAAATAAAGAACATATATATTTGTCTTCTGTTTTTTTATTTACATAATAATTACTGTTCAAAATTAAAAATTACGCGATTTACGTGAAAAAATCAAAAAAGCAATTCAGAAACGATTTAAAAATACACTTCTGCGTGACACTGGAAACTGATACGACAAGGAAAAGCATGAAATCGGCGACCGGACAAAAAATTTAAAGAAATTTCCAAGGAAAGAAATAAATCTTATTTTATAACTCCTATTTTATACATCAAATTCAACTATGTCTGCTGCTATTGTTATTAATAATTAATATAATTAATGTGTGATTTTAATTAATGCTGCAATACACCGTGGACGTCCTGCACCTCCATCTCTTCCACCATTCGGTTTCAAATTTCCCGCGTCACGCTCGCGTCGCATACACTTGCCCTTCTTACCGCGGCAAGAATAATTGCACTTGGCACATGTTTATCGGGAATCGTTCAGCTAAAGCACACATAGCCATAAATTAAAAACGATATCCATCAACTACGACTTGCTATAATACAGAAAGCCATTTTTGACACTTGTAAATGCTCGCATTCAGATGCACATTACAAAACATATTAACAATCATTACAAGTTAATGATACAATTAAATTGGAAAAATAATGTAGATCTTATATAAAAATTACCTACATAGCAACGTTACTAAAAAGCTAGAGTAATAATATAAAAAATGGAAAGTTACATATAATCTTTACATAGAATTGGTAACAGTACTTTACATTTTAAAACCGTTGAGTGAGAAATGATAGATAGAGGCGCAACCTTAATGGCGAAATGCGTACTAATAGAAAATATCTATAGGGCAAAATGTTTTTAAAGTCGGACAAGAAATAAAGGCCTTCATGTTTGACGTTCCGTTATGTTACATTTTGTTTTACAGTAGGCGTTTTTTTGGGCCCTAGATTTGTCCGTCTGTCGAGAACTGTTGTTAAAGACAGTCAATTTTGAGTGTTATGTGTGATTCAATGGTTTAACAAGCAAATAACACCACCGTGAACAATAAGTTGTCGATAAATTGACGAATCTTAGAACGAAAGAGCTGCTATTACCTAATACTATCTCGGGCCCAAAAGTCGATACGCATTTCGCCATAAGGTTGCGCCTCTATCTATCATTTCTCACTCAACGTTTCCACTTAGAGTTGTAACATTACACATTATGATGTGTTATTTCACACTATTGACCTAGGCAATAACTAACGCGTAATATTACAAATAATAATTGTTATCAGTGTAGCCTGTCCACCAGCGATGTATGAAAATTATGTAAGAGTGTTTCTAAAGATCAAAAGGTTGAGAGTAGTCTCCGTACAAAAAAAGTAAAAAAAATAACTGGAGGAACATGACGCGAATACAAACATCTGAAAACAATAAATCGAAAGGTTCAAAGTATTCTCAATCCTGCAATGGTGTGACAGTAACAAGGCGAACAATCATTAGAAAACTACTTTTTTCGCGTGTCCCCCGCAAGACCCCTTCCGTGATCCATTGGGGCCATCGCGGGCAATGTTTGTATTGTTTCGTTCGCATAACTATTACGAGGTCGGTGACTCCGACATAAAAATATTTTAAACAAATTAGTTGCTACCTCTCCCGCCCACGCGGCCCACAACAATAACACTAACAATTTAATAACGCTACGTTTTCGGCGGCCGTCTTGAATTGGCCGTCATTAAAATTTCGATTAGAGCGATTATCCTAATTTCGGAAACCTTTGATTCGCCGAATTGTGCCGTTTATGTCGCTCGTAGGGCGTCGCTGGGGAATCAAAACGGTAGTGTTTTTTGTCTCATAACGATCAAAGTCTTAGATTAGATTAAATTATCTATTAATTAGGAAGTCGCCTGTACTGGATTCACATAATTTATAGGAATGGGCGATGCTAGGAGTTTTAAAGCGTTTGGGCTACCGCAGAAATATATCTATATAATTAATGATGTCAATGAATTCCTACATGACAAGTTATAACTTGTACACTTCTGTTGCCCAGCAGAATTTGATGTTAGAATCAGTTTAAAGCGCGACTCTCATCAACATATTTCGTTTTCTTGGAAAGTGCCATAACACTAAACATATGTAGTTGACATTTAGAAAAATTGTTCTTTTTTCGTTATCAAAACTTGTCAAATATGCCATTTTAAATTACTTTTCCGCCTACCATATGCGAAAATAAATCATATCATTCCTAAAAATATTTTGTAGTTTTTCATTTTAGACACCTTTGACTGTAATTTGCGTACTTTGACGTTTCACATAAATTGTCATTAAACGTCATTGTAAATCATAGTGTGGAATCAAGAGAACAAAACTATAAAATAATAATACGTTCTGAATCTGAATAATTGTGATTGTGTGAATTTGGGAAAATGAATAGTAACTCAGACAGTGATGAAGAATTTACGAATACTCCACCAGACTTGTTGCAATGTTTCTCTAAATTTGTTACCACAGACCATCTTTGTTACCTACAAAGTCAAGACAACGGTATCAAAAGTACTATGAAATTCTGCCTGTACTTATAGAATTTAAAAAATTTAAAGAATAATTCATAAATCGAAACACAACTGTCACAATTTAATAAAATAAACGCTGATTGCTTTAATTTCCTTTTAACTGAATTATTTTTCTAAAATTTTTATAGCAAGGAATAAAGAAAATCCTCCAATGTTTCCCAAGGAAAATAATCATATTTGTCGAGGCCGGGCGATTCTAGTTGCCAATTTTGAAGACAATCATTTCTTATTTGCAAACTTAAAATTTAAAAGGTTTCTAACAGTAACACAAAAATGAGGCGGTGCTCCATCATGCGTAAACTAAAATTCTAGTCTAAGTTGCAACGGTAAATCTTCGATTAAATCAGAGAGGGTATTTTGCAGTAATTTCAAATAATTCTTGTCATATAGTCGATTTGGCAAAATAATTGGTCCTAACAAATAATGGTCAATACTACCCATTTAAACATTTATCTTAAACTTGAAAATGTCTAGGAGTCATTGCATAGAGTTTTAGGTACATCGGACTATTCATGAAAGTTGTGAACTCATATAATTCCTCCACCAGTGAAACAAATCTCATCAGGGAAAATAATTTTCTTGTGAAAATTAATATCCTGATGCAAACTCGCAAAAGGTCACTAGTTGATCCAAATTTCGAGGCAATAGCTCTTGCACTTTTTGAATGTGATATGGAAGTACATAGGCTAGATTACGTTTAAGAATTCGGTGTACAGAAGTTTTTGATAATCCAGTTTCTCAAGATAAACATTTACATACGGATTCATCAACAAGGCGTAACGTTAGTCAGACTAGCGGAGGTTACGCGAAAAATTTACGCATCTGTTGCACTAACTTAAATAAAAAGCATACTCCTATTCACTACTATGTATAATACTTAGTTTATGATATGTTAACTAATCCGTAGTACTGAAAAGTACAGTTTTTGAATATAAATACTAAATATACAATGGGAAACGCAAGGAACTAGAGGCCGAAGTTACGCGATAGACAGGTACAATACTGGGTCTAGCTTTTGGCGCAAATATGAACGTAAATAAACAGCCTACCTAGCAACGCATGCTTCGCTACCTAGCAACGCATGTTTCGTGAATGAGCGCAAAGCTGGTTAGGCCAACTAACGCGCTTTACACGGGCGTAAACTCGTTAGTCGGACTAGCGCTACGCCCGTTTCATGAATCCGGCTGTTAGTACTTATTTGCCGTTCATCTTCAACTGTTTGCAAAATATTTTCTTCATCTTATACGCTTATTACACTAGAACGTTCTCGGATGTTACTGAAAAACATTCCTGTGTCTTGAGCTCGTCTTTCAACATTACAAAATGTTTCTGTATGTCTGTCACTCGATTTGGATATATCCTACGTTATTCTTCCATACTTCTTCTACAGTTTTCTTCACGTCATGTTACATGTGAACCTGTTCGCTGAATGTAAATTTTCCAGCCATTTTCAACAACAAACAGTAGCAGAAATAAAATTATTTTATTACTAACTGCCTTTAAAGACAATGCCTACTACTG
Source organism: Monochamus saltuarius (assembly GCA_025584915.1). NCBI lineage: Eukaryota > Metazoa > Arthropoda > Insecta > Coleoptera > Cerambycidae > Monochamus > Monochamus saltuarius. Next base: position 8,531,864 of record CM046727.1, read on the forward strand.
ACTTTTTGAAATCGTTTAATAAATTATTAAAATCTTATTCTAATTAATGCATTTTTTCTTGAAAACCTTATTTTTTTTTAAATTTTACGAGTAAAAAAGTGTATTAAATTAAATTCTGCGCGAGATATTATCATTCCTTTTAAATTCGATCAATGGAAAAAAGTTTGATATAATTTTAGGGGTATGCCTTGTAGTGCAGAGACATTAATTTTTTTCGAATTATTTGGCCCTTCTTTGAAGGCCTGTAGCTCCTCCTGTGTGCAATTTTATATGTTTAGTTAAATTGAAATACTCCCTACAAGCACCTGTTCTGTGTCGGTTCTTATGCGGAAGACCCTGTATAACCGTCATTTTTAGGTACTGACTTAGTTTATGTATGTATTTACGTAAAATACGCAGAACAGTGGTGCTCCGTCTGTGAACAGATCCGTTTTCGCTCACTCACTAGAACGTCTTTGCCCATAAAACGAAACCCCGGCCAATAAACATCGCCTGTTGCATAATTCATGCCGCGCAGTAAAAAACAGAAAAAAACGAGATCAGGTAAATGACAAACTGTCGATTATAAAATTCCACGGCCCGTTATTTATTGTTATTAATATTCCGTTCGGGTTCGGCCAAGTTTGATCCTATTTTTCATACGCGATGAATAAACCATAACAGCGTTTAAAGTCGATGAAAAAATGCTTTTACATTCCTCGACAATCCACAATAGAAAATATATTACGGGCGTTCCCGCCGAGCCGCTTTTTTCCCGTAATTTTTCCGTTTTGTGTTCAACTGCAACCGAAGCACCTGTACGGCATAGCTTTTTTGGGGCGAGGCATGATCTGATTTGCCGTTGGAATTTTTCAGAAATTCCTTTATGTTCAGTTCGTGATGGAAGAGGCGTGTACGTAAGGTGTACGACTTTTTTTCGCTACACAATTTGTCATGTTCCAACTGCCTAGTCAGTGCACGAATACCTCACGGACTACAGAAGAAGTAAACAGAATCCTGAATTCTAATTTTTAATGATATAATGTACACCACTAGAGTTTACAGAATAAATCTACATATTATGAGGTTCACCTATATTCATTTCGAAGTTGCATCTTGTTGAAAATCTTCCATTTTAGTCGCAAAAATGATAAGCGTGGGTCAGACTTAGCTACTGAATTTGACAGTAAAAACGGCAACTCTTGGATTATTTCTCAGTTGCCCCTATTTCAATAGAATTTCGTCTGGGTTTGCGAATAGTCTACCTGAACATAATTATTATGGTAGTTTTATCAAGGTACATTCTTTTGCAATAATAATGGCACTCCTTCAATACGTTTTTGGACTTCTGGAAGTTCTGAGTGGAAATTTCATTAACACTAATGTTAAAAGTTAGCACTGTTTCATTCTGCACAAAAAGGATACGTACAATTTTTATATGAGGCTTAATTTTTTTAAAATAGCTACTAAAGTTGTAGTACTGCCATCGATATATGCAACGGAAAAATCGGTAAACAAAAGTTTATGGTACTATACTCGCGACAGGAATTCAGACTACTTACGTCATACGAACAAATGAATAATTCATTATATTTTCATCAAAATATTTAAGAAACTGCAACTGATAGTAATAAAATTATATACTACACTAAAAGTTTGCATTATATATTGCACTAAATTGCAAAAAATTATTGTTTTTAGCACGACCAAATATCGAAAATTACGTTGACAATAAAAACAAATGTGTGACGTAAGACGTCTGAATTCTTGATGCAAGTATACCATTATCAAATAAACGGATTTTAACTGATTCTTTTTTTTATTAAAATCCTTATGAAAAATAATATACCTGATACTCTTAACTCATATCTGTTATTCAACCTATTTAAATTATTTTCGCAACTACCTTATTTCATGAATTTTAAAACTTCACTACAAAATGTAAAGAGTACTTTTTTGTATAATGAAACTGTGTTTCAAATCTGCTGAAAAAAAATGTTTTTATTAAAAATAAGTAGCGCTAAGTAAAACTACTATGTAAATCATGTTCAGACATACTTTTTCAGTAGGTTTATCAACAAAAAATGTTATTTGATTATTCAAAACAATATTCATAATGTTACAACTTCAGTATTTAAAAATGCTATGTTATAATGTACATAATATGTACATATATGTATCAACAAAATACCATATCGTGTTCAAATAATCATGAAATAATGTTTTAGCAACGAAATAACGTCAAGTTATCATGTTCAAGAACGTTAAATAACGTGACATATATCAACAAACAACATTATTGTTGAAAACATTGAGAAATACCGTTATATTAGTGAAAAATTAAATACGTACACGCAGTTTTAAAAAAACGTTCAATAATGTTGTCAATAAATATTATGAATCGATGATGTGGAACAGAAGTATTTGTGTAAGAAGCGTATACGAACAGTATAATTCTACTCCTACTTCAGAAGTGGGATAAAACCACCAACACACTGTGAAAAGTTTGTGCCACTTGGCGCATGGCACAGTCAAAGACTGCTGTGTTGCCAGCTTGGCCAACTGTAAGAATAGTAGAATTAAGAAGAGTGGTGTGATAGCTTAGTGGTTACATTTGTTAGTCAAAAAATTTAAATAAAAAAATAAATAGTTCAGATTTAAAAAAATGTTACAGCTTTAAAAAACATTATTCCAGTATTCAGCACGAGAGGTCAAGAGATCTTGGTGCTTTGCTTTAGTTCTGTGGTAACAATTTAAATTATTCAATCACTGCCATCATATTAGAAGAAATTGTTGGCGTAATAGACATGTGCCGCAAATATAAAGTGTATTTTCCGGTCCTTCCAAAACTGCTCAACAACATACATATAGATTAAAATGTAGATTTTATTGATACCAAGGGATTTAAAGTGACACTTTACTTCCTATAAATGAAGACCACCTGCAAATAAAGACCATCAATTTTAATCCACGGACTAGGTGTGCGATTTTCGATTGCTACCGACGGAATAATAACATTGACACATTTATTATCTCCACGCATACTATTGACCCATAACGAATCAACGAAGAGAATTGCACACTTTCACTTCATATCGTTGGAGTCGATGCCGCAATAAAGCGTACTAGTAAAAACAAGTAAGCCACCTCAGCCACCTACTAAACAAGCTGTTATAATGAATGAACCATGGGCGTAGATTGGCGTCAAGTATGGGTAGATCCGAGTGGAATGGGTTACCAGGGACAGTCAACATTTTCATGATAATATAAATGTAAAATAAATTAATAAGCTTCACCCTATACTGTCGTTTACTATTATTTTAAAAGTACTTTCAAGATTTCATTAAAATATTTAATGCTTGCTTCCTTATTCATTATTATTTCTATAAAACATAGTATTTACTGCGAAATCGTGCTTTTGCGTTCAAGAATGGAAGTTATTGAAATGGAAATATCCATTCCAGAACGCAAAAGCACTTCGCGTTCGAGGTACAAACAATATTTTTTCGAAAACTGCAATAAAATAAGACAATTGTGTTTATGAGTGAATTAATATGTAAAAGGGCTCAAGGGTAGTAGTCTGGCAAATAGTCAGTCACTTACTGGGATTGTGGAGTGAATAAGAGGGGGGAGGGGGGTTATTTGAGGATCCGTTTGGGGTCAAATCGACTTTTTATGATCTATACTTACTGGAGAATTTTTTTTTAAACAAAAGGGTCTAAAACCGGCCTTAGAGACCCTCCTTTAACAAAAATGTTGACATTTGATGACATTTTTCGAAATTTGTTTTTTTCATAACAATGCTAACTATCGAGATAGTACCAACTATTACCAATCATTCAAAATAGTTATCTATGATATAAATGACATCAATGAAAAAGTGACATTTTATTTTGTGAGAAGAAACACGACGCTGAAGGCTAATAAAATCACTTTTACCAGATATAACATACATTTTGTATACTACAAATATCACTAAAAGTACAAAACAATACATTTCTCACGTTATTTATAAAATATCATTTTGAAATTCAGTAATCCATAAAGTTTTTGCTAAAGTAATGAAGTTCGATCATTTATTGACCAGTAGCTTCACATCTCGTTCATGGAAAGTGAGCAAGAAAATTAATTTCTCCCAGCAGAAATCTAAAAAGTTGTTAAATGAAGCGTGTTATTTCCTGGCAATCAGTGAAAAAGTGCTTTTGGCATATTTGGAAGAAAAGTCCAAAATATGGAAATCGTCAACGCTTTGCTCAAATTTTTCCGTGTTGAAGGTGATGACGAACATAAAGAATTAGGACATAAGTAAAAGCTTCTTGCTCTTTTGAAGCAAAATATATAGACCGAAAAAGTCAAAAGTATTGAAGGGGAAATCACCAGGGAAACAAATTTCTTCATAACTTATGCAGAAGCTTGCTGCAATTTTCTTTGATAGATAACATTATTCTCCACCCTGTACAAGTTTCACAGAAATAATTATTACTACAGCTACTAATAAGATTGGCCATGCAATTATTCTAATAATTGTAGTTTCTCTAACTGTACACTTAGTTAAGTAAATAAATATTTCTTTGATTTAAAATGTCTTAATTGTTTTCTATTTCGGCACCAGCGTTGAAACTAAATCACATCATTTACTTTTAGCACCAGTGCCTTAAGACACTGACAGCGTGAGTTAAAAATCCTACTTTTACTGACGTTCGTTGAAAAACATGTTTAGTACTGCTCGACGCCGGAATTTTTCGACTGCATCCTGCATCGCTACGTCCATGGACTCAAAACACCAACCCAGATGAATCGCAGTGGGCGCGTAGGAGTGCAGCAATGAATGACAATAACGTAAGACAAAAGCGAGCGCGGACAGGCCGGATACCGGCCAGTGTGGTCAATGGACAGCTTCCGCTGTTTCTGTTGATGAGACACCACCGCATTCCGCGATGCGTGATTATGAGCTGCGTCATCAAGCATGCCGTGACATGTGTCGCCGCGGGACCTGCCGGAATACTAAATTCGGACTTTGCTGGTCAGGAACTCGGAGGAACGGGAGAGGTTCGAGGTGTCTAGCATCAGGTCTGACGGTGGAAGTCGTCCATAACTATTTGCTATACAGGGTACCCCGAAATTAACGTACAATATTTAGCACACACTTCGTACGATTAAAAATTGTTTTTCCCAGATATTTCAGAATCGATGAAATAAAATATTGAAATATGATTGAGTGATTCAGAACTTATCTAAACAGTTTTTTTTTTTAATGTACAGGAGACTTACAAATACAATTTTGTAAAAAAAAAAAAACAAAAAGGGCACTTCGAAAATGATTTTTCTGTACGGCACTGGAAACTGATTCACTGTAAAACCTAACCTCACAAAGCATGAAATCGGCGACCGGAGAAAAAAATTGAAAGAAATTGCCAAGGAAAGAAATAAAAGATGTAATTGCACTTGCACTCACTGTACACCACGGTAAAAGTAGCTGCATTTGGCACATGTTTACCATGTATATTTCTTCCTCCCTTATACATTAAAATAAAACCTTATACTGACTTTGATTATTGAAATAATGTTTCCATTATTCTATTCTGAGATTTTATTATTATCCATCATTTTATTTTACTTTACATCATTCAACAAGCAAATACCCAATTACAAAATGGAAAACACATACAAAAAAAAGAAATACATAAAATCAAATATACAGCAAACATAACAAACAAACAATAATGTAAGAAATAAAAGACAAAAATACTAAGTAGATGCAAAATATAAAAACCAAAACAAAACTAAAAAAAAAAAAAAATAATTAAGATACACAAAATTATAATAATATGTAATTAACACTAGAAATAGCATTAGATTAAAAAAAACCATCATAGTGCTACCTGTTGCAAGCTTGCAAGAGAACATTGAAAATTGTAAGCATCACACGCTGTCTACTATAAATACTGATCAAAGGACATAATCTCCAGTTATAAAGTTATTTCTGAGGAAGAGAACGACATGTCTCTCGAAACGTCAAAAGTATTATATTGACGACGCGGTAGCCAACCTGGAAATTATTCGACCACCTATAAAATTCCACAACTTCTTCAGTTTGGGACATCCTTGATTAAAATTTAAGAATTATATTTTGATCGTTTGACTGATGAGTGTATTACGCGACTGCACTTGCTACTTCCCACTTGTTTGCCTCCTAGTTGGAGAAGATCCAACGCGTCGCTCGTCGTACAATATAAAACCTTGTCGCTATCTGAATCGCCTTCGTATATCTATTAATCCCATACTAATCCCTAAAAATTAGAAATATTATCGCCATAAATAACCTTAAGTGCCATTGTTCGCCCTATTTGGGTAAATGACATAATCGGGAGGGCCCGACCGCCCGGCTACCTAATAGGCGCGATAAGACCGCGGGTAATTTATTATAGGACACCCTGTAGAGACGGTCTATTAGGTGTGGGTAAAACAGAGAGCAGAGATGCGCCCGAGAGTGCGGGGGTGTCCGCCCGTACCTGGCCTGGCACTCCCTGAGAACTTAAGCGCCGACTAAAAAACGAGCAGTCTCATTTAATAAAGAATTTAGTGGTGTAGCGGTGATTCACTCGACTTGCGGCGCACACAGGACTGTTACGATTGAACCGGACCACTGTAGATTCCTTCAGGTCTATTCGTTGTTTTAAACATTTTTAATTAAAAATAAATAGTTCGAAACCCTTTTCCAACAGCCGAATGACCATGAACGTTCGTTGACTAAGGAGCAAATATTAAAATGATATTGTGAGTTCCAGGGCGTTATCTCATACTAAATAACATCCAGGGGATGCTACTTAGTATGAGTGATCGTCAAGGGATGCTTATCACTTAGAAAAAATATGAACAATTGAAATGGGTCCCAGAGGGGACACGCCGTGCCAACTTGTCACTTGGTATGAGGTTTCCTCAAGGGATGTATATTAAGCACAAAAAATATGACCGACTAGAAATGGGTCCCAGGGTGTGAAATATGAGAGCACCCGAAAAAAATATTTTCCAATATCTCGAAAAATACACGCCGTGCTAACTTGTCACTTGGTATGAAAATTCCTCAAGGTACACATTACTCACACAAGTTAGCACGGCGTGTATTTTTCGAGATATTGGAAAATATTTTTTTCGGGTGCTCTCATATTTCACACCCTGGGACCCATTTCTAGCCGGTCATATTTTTTGTGCTTAATATACCAAATGACAAGATAGCACACCGTGTATTTTCCGAGATATTAGAAAAGATATTTTTAGAGTATGTACAATCGTTTGCAATAATAATGACACTCATTAAAATTAATTCTGCGATTTCTTCAGAACTTCTGATGTATTTGTAATGACATCTACATCACACTTTTAATATTAGTTATTAGTTGTTTCACTCACCGATAGAGATTTAATGAAATTTCTACTCAGAACTTCCAGAAGTTCAAAAACTGTTTTAAGGGAGTGTCATTATTATTGCAAACGATTGTACATACAACTGATGTAACACATATTTTATATCCTTACTTATTCATTATTGTATTTTTAAAAAACAACAGTTTTGAAAAATACATATGAAAAAAAACAATGTCGCTGCATGTAATAGTGTCTCAGACAGGCAGAAATATTACTTCGCCTTTATTTCTATGTTGAATTTAAAATTTAAAAATGAGGTAGCAGCAACGCTGGAAATGCTACAACGCTTCCATTTAACATTCATCAGGAAATTACTACATTCGTAATAAATATATAACTGAAGAAGATATCTAGGTATCTTCAAAGTTATCTAGTAGTTTCCTGTACTTACTTTAGTTACTTTTAAATTGTATTCATATTTTTTTAATATGTGATTAATCGACTTATATTAAGGATAATTAATTGTAATTTTCCGAGGATACAATTACACTGTAGTTTTCGCAAAACATATTCATCGGCACGCATTTGAAGAAGAGAAGGAATTTTCATGTGAAATACTTCGAATGTAATATCTGGCAATGGAATTACTTTACAAAATATTTTAAATTTTAACGTCTCTTACAACTGAAAATATGAACATTTTAATTTTTTTCTAAAGCAAAACTGATTCATATTTTGGGTGGACGATTTAGGTGGGTTCTGGGTTCTGCGTAAACTTGGTCAACTTCAACTTATAGAAATATCTTCTATAAATTTGCCAGTTGTGTGAAACAAATGTAAATTTTCATGATTTCAAGACAAAAAAGTATATAACTTCTGTTCCGTTCGTGTTAAACCGGTACTTCAAAAGCGTTCCCCGAGTTGCCTCCAGTTTTAATTTAATGGTGAATGTTTATTTTAATCCACCTTAAATAATAAGGCGAGGTATCGACTCCTTTGTGCCGGTTCTGGTCCAATAGTGGTGGCGAAGATGGATCGGTCACGGTGCCAGCATGCGTTTTCTCTCCTCCATGGAGGTTGCCGGTCGAAGGGGAGCAAGATATGGCGCCTTACGCTAGGCACGCGTCGCCAGCTGGCGCAAATCGTTATCGACGACCATGTGGGTTGCGATTGTTTTCAAATTTACTTTACAAGTCGTCAGCTGAGGATTATGGTTCGAAGGTTAGATCAGATACGGAGCACAGCAATCGGTAACGTCTAGAGTTCGGGAGGCCCGACTCTTCACAGGGTCGTACTGAGTTCACGCTGCCCTCTGTTATGTTACTTATTTACTATATTGTAAGGGCAATGATGACCAGAACAATCACCAAAAATTGTAATGTAATAAGTAACAAATAAGAATCACTAACTGTTTACTTTAACCATCTATTGTTACATTAGAAAGTATATTAGCTATGTAATACTTATACATTACTGTAAACTCCAAAATTTTGCTCGATTTGTAAACAGCGACATTGAGGTACATTTGCATTTGCCTCTGTGTATCGCAATAGCGGTAATAACTAATATGATATGCAATAATGTGTATAGCCAATCTTCAGTTCGTAAATGATACTACAGGAAACAACTACCACCACTACCACTACGACTACCACCAACTACTAATGGCTCGTAGCCCAGGGCGAGAGGTCTGCGTTAAGTATCTGCTGCCATGTAGGTCGCTTCCTGTAAGTCGAGCCGCTTAGGCCGAGCAGGAAGTAAGCAGACCACTTATATCTCATCAGACCACTTAAATCTCAATCTTCAGTACGTTCATAAACACAATAAAATAAATAAGGACGCATCTGAGACATGCTTCATACCAATACAGATATAGGTAAGACAAAGATGGAGAGCATGGAATCCGTTGGTAGCCAATTGAGGGAGTGAGGCTCTTCAGAGACATGCCCCGTCTCTACGAGAGTGCAATATAAGATCCAGTCTAATATAGTTTACCATATTGTACGACCGTTTCATGGTTCCTTTTCCGTTATTAATATATTTAAAATTTCAGTATGTGTATGTAATTAATTCATTGTCGTTTCTGAATCATTTTAGTTAAGTTTGATAAGTACAAATAAATACAATATTACTACGGCATTGGGTGATGCGCGTAATAAACGTAAAATTAGTTTCAGGTTCAGGAAAATCGTCAAATATTTAAAGTTAAAAAAATCGATAATTCAGTTTGACTACTTCTTTGCTACGAGTAAACTGAAAGTATTCATGTATTCGATATGCCCGTACCTGAGGCTTAGTAAAACAAGAAATGGAACAACATATTGGAGTATAATAGTATATTATTTAACGAGCGGTAATGCAAGTCATAACTCACGCAGATAAGTAATTCATCAAGTGAGTTATGACCATTACCGCAAGTTGAATACTATACTTTATCTACGACTATAACATCTTTTTAGGACTATTATTAGAAATTGATATGAAAACGTCAAAATTATTTTATTAAAATATCAAATGACATTAGTCGCCTCAATGATAATAATTGACAGTTCAGTCTACTGACAGGCGTTGGCAATTTAATAATTTTAAAATCTTTTAATTATTCATTCCTTTCCACTTGTTTACTGCGTACACTATTTACATACCGAATTATCATTGTAGAAGCCCAGCGTGTGTTATATTAACTCACTATAAAAACTCACGCTGTTTGTTTATTGATACTATTAATTGCTCGAAAGCAGTTGAATAATTAATATATAAATTAATAGGAATAGATAAAGTTTTATAACAAATCATCATATGAATCAAAAAATTAAATTTTGGGCACGTCTTTCCCAGTTTCTGCAAACTATCACAAATTGTTCCTTATCTGTTTTGAACTCGTGTGCGTAAATCACCCATAGTAGGTATCCGCTTCGGTGCGATACACTTCATTTTTTAAAATATCTCCACAAAAAGAAGTCCAAATCATTTAAAGTCAGGAGATCGTGGTGGCCATGGTACCGGTCCTCCTCGGCCAATCCCTTGGTATTAATGCTTGGACACGCTGTACATGGTACGGATATAATTGAGTCGTGTATATGATACACCACACTGCTGTAATACGCCGTGGATCTCCTGAACCTTCATCTCTTAGACTATAAGAATTTTACAAAAAAAATTGTTACGATATTGACTTCATTTTTCATGACGCATCTATTCTATTCTCAATTTTTTTTTAGATAAGTTTTGTATAAAATGACTGCTGATAACGGAGTGATCACTTTAAACTACCAAAATTATGCCATTCAGATTTAATGATCAGTCTGGGATCAATGTGGTGAACGTGACCTTTGTATTTTTGATATTCTGACATATACATATTATCCAGCAATTTACCTTCTGTTCTATATAAATTTCTAGCATTCCGTGTTGTTAACATCATTACAAATTAAGAAAATATGTGCATTAAAACATGTATCTGCCGAGCACATCTGGTTAATCCGGTCATTCCGACCTTTAGGAATCGTTTACTAAAGCTCATAAGCATCCGTCTCATAGACAGGATGAATTAAGCTGGATAGAACTCTCGCTTCTCGCAATTAAATTTCGCAGAGCATCTGCCCTTCCTGTGACTTATTTAATTGGGTTTTTGTCGATTTTCTTCATCACCGGACGATATTTTGTTACTATAATTATCCGTACGAGGCTGACTTAATTAGCTTCCTTTGTTGGCGTGCAAGCATTGCTGCAATTAATAACGCAAAAATTACCCTTTTAATTTGCCCGCGTTATAAATAGACGGGTAATTCCCTCCTGCTAACGAAGTTATCTATAAAAGTATATAGCATAAGACATTATTTTAATTGAAATCCTTCGCTGGAGTATTCTCGTAGTGGTTTCTTCACTCTGGGCCCGAAAAATAAAACCGCTAGATGTCTATAAAGAAGGATTTGAAAATTATTTCATTTATTTAAAATATGTTCTAAAGATTTTGGACGAGGACTAAAGCAAAAGTATGTTCACTTCAAGATTTCTACACTTCTGGGTATTTTCACCATTTATAATTTTCACTTCACGGAATACCAAGCTTTTAAATATTATTTAACTTATTTTCATGATCCGTAATCTTGAGATACTCCGTTTTTGTGGACATCCAGCACTAATATCAAACTACATATCTATTACCATCATATGCAACTTTGCTGAGCTGAGCGTTAAACTACATATTTCACATCAACAGGGGTTAGTTGAGAAAATCTAACATTTTAATTCTAGCAATGTTTGGAGTCCTCCAGGGATCGAATCTCGGGTCATTGTTTTTTTATTATTCATAAATGACTTATCTTCTGTTGCATATAGTTACCTACTATTTGCTGATTACCTTTATTAATTCTGGGAAATTAACTTTATCAGTGATTGTCTGGTTATTCAATAGATTTAAAAAATATTATTATTAATGACATACATGTTATAACAAGTTTTCTCCTTATTTTGAGGTTATAAGTTCTTCGGAAGACACACAGCTAAAGGTCTTGACCTCTCCCTAGATATTTTACAAAATAATTAGAGCTTCAAAATGGGTAGAGCTTATTCTTTGTTTTAATACCAAACTATGTGATACAAATTTTTTAACTTGCTTTCTACTACAGTCAAATCCTGAAAAGTTATAGATGGGTTCTCTCGACGGGATATTTATTTAAGGTAATCCCAGAAATATTCAATGAAAATCTTGTCTGGTGAGTGAGCTGGCCAATTCATTCTTTGGATATTTTCTGCATGCTTTCAAGGTCTATGGTACATGTTATTGCTTCCTTAATAAAAATAAGTGGGATCAAACATAGTACCTCCCCAAAATATCACTGATCTACCTTGATAGGGTAGGTAGGGTATATACAACTTCTCTGGGATATTATTTGCTACGGCACAGTTTATATTTTCATAAAAAAAAATTATACACAAAGCATGGTCTTCCACAAGTTAAACATTGACAAGGGGGATCAAGACTTTTGGAAATGTGTGTAATCACATCGTAACTTTATATCAATGGCCGCGACTTTTAAACTCTTGATTTTGAACCGACTTAGTACAAATCTTGCTTGACATTGGTCAATGTCGAGTTATTACCACATAATGCCGCACAACTTCAGTGAATGGACGCGGGATCACCTGGACTTCCGACGGAAGTGGTATTACTATGCGACTGGGTACTCAGTGGAACTAAGCGGAATTTTAATTTACCAGGTCTCGATACCAAAACAATCATTCATTATATTGTACAAGGGACAGAGGCACTCGGTTTGGTACGAATGAGTCAAGCTATGATCACCGAATACGTAAATTTGAATCAATATAAGATGAGAAATGGTACAATCACATCTAGGAAATCATGTTGTGGAGTCAGAATTAATAGAATTTAATAAAAAAATATTTGCACGACTTACTACTCAATGCAACGTGGTAGGTATCGTTACACCTACTGGTTGTTTATTATCAATTATTTAATAAACAGTTCTATCTGAATTTTGTAAAAATGCAAGAAAGGAATTATGTTTCTGTGTTTTCGAAGAAGCTCAAGAAGCAATTTTCCATTTATTGCCAACGAAATCCAGGAAACATTACGAAAAAGTGTTCGCTGAATTTAACGAATGGAAGGAAAAACGGAGAGGAATGACAATAAATGAAGAAGTCATGCTATCGTACTTTTTAAATATGAAGAAAAAATACGCAATTTCATCTATGTGGTCTAAGTATTCGGTGTTGATGGCTACTATAAAGGTCGACACAAATATAGATGAAAAATATAACAATATTACTGCTTATTTTTGACTGGGGCTTCCGATAAAGAGTATTTAATGATTAAGGTAATATCTCTTTACCTTTTACATGTTGTTAGGTATATAGTAAACTTTATTATCATTAGGTGGCATTAATAATAGGAGGTTTCTGATGCCTGTCGATACTGCGAATTAACAAATTTGAAAATGGCTGACGTACAGGACGTTGGCAGTTACCTACTTGTTCAAATATCTCACACCAAAATGGGCATTTCAAGAAAACTTACAATTTAAGAGGAAGGATTTTGCGTGAATGCTTGCTTGAAATAAGCAGAAAATATTTTCTCCGCACTTAATTCGCTTAACATGCACACGACAGAATCTTTTTAAGATACGTCAATAAACAGATCGATCTCTTCAGATAAAAATCGACGAATGTGTATCTAAAGAACAGGTCTTAGGTCTTGGCGTTCCACAGGGCTCTGTGCTGGGTCCACTGATCTTTTTACTGTTTGTGAATGATTTACCATCATCTATGTCTAAAGGTAACATAACCATGTTTGCGGACGACAACTCTTTTGGGATCTCAGCATCGAACCTTGTGCAACTCCTTGACAGCTCAAAAACCGGTATGCGTGAATTCGGGTACTACTGTAACAAAAATATTTTAATACTGAATATTGATAAGACGGTGTGTATGTATTTTTTCGCAGAGAAAACCAATGCCGGATGATACTCAGTTACATTTCAATAACATCTTAATTCCTTTTAGCCAAAACACAAAATTTTTGGGCATAATATTAGACACAAAACTGAGCTGGGACAACCAAATCGATGAAGTTTGCAAAAAACTTAATAAAGCTTACTTTTGCATTCGTAAACTGAAGGAGACGTTAAGTACAGAAGCTTTATTAAATGTCTATTACTCCATGGCATATTGTCATATCTCTTATATTATATTATGGGGGAGAGCTAAAAACTTGCAGTGTGTTTTTGTTTGCCAAAAACGTATTTTAAGATTGATCTTTAATATTGCTCCCACTACTTCTTGCAAACATTCTTTTGTAAAGTACAAAATTTTAACAGTCCCTTCCATCTATCTTTTTTATTTATTAAAATATATTAAACTCAATATTGCCAAATTCAAAACAACCGCTAGTTATCATAACTATGGCACCCGCCATGAAGATCTGATGACTATACCTCACCACAATAAAACTCTCTTAGAAAAATCGCCGTATTACTCCGGCATTAGTTTCTTTAACAGACATAATACGATGAAAAACACCAACAACTTTATCAAATTTAGATCGAATCTTAAACAGTTTTTATTGGAAAAATGTGTCGACTATGTTTTATATCTATTCTTTTAACTTTACATTATATTCTAATTATTGTAAGAATTGTATGACGTTCACATCTGTTTTATAACAGCCTACGTGATTAAATAAATAAATAAATAAAATAAATAAATAAATAAACTCTCAGCCTGTTGGAATCAACACATTGGCGAAGGTACCCTCAGTAGTTGCTTAATTCCTGAAAATCGCAAATCCAGAAGAATATACTGGCCATTGTATGAGGCGCACTTCAACAACTTTACCGGCCAATAAAGGTGCTGATATTACAACCATTACATAACATGGTGGATGAAAAAGCTCCTCTGTAGCAGAAAGTTATGTTGAGGTGTCCATATCTACAAACTTGATATTGCAAGGAAAATCCAAGAAAATATAGCTCTTCCTTACAAGAGGAGACGTCCGTAACTTGTGTAGTTTCTTCACAAACTTCAGCAAATGTTATGCGTTCCGAAAATGATGGCAACGATGCTACAAAAGTTATTAACGGAAAGGAAGTTAAATCTGGTAAAACGAAATGTCTATTACTATAAGTAAATAAATTAAATTTTATTTATTATAATAATAAAATCCGATTATAAGGCAATTTTTTTGGAAAATTAGTGTGGTGCTAAATAAAAGAAGTTATTATTACTTTTTGCCGCTTCAGAACAAACGGACACCAAAACAAAACAACGAAACTTACGGTGAAATAGAGACCTATTTACCGACAAACTACCGATCAGAGAGATACGCACCAGGGGTGCCGGTATAAAGTTAACAAACCGCCCACAATAATGACATTTTTCGAATTTCTCCCGGGTCCCCTGACAACCAATAAATAACCGGGTTGAATCGGGTCTTTATGATGTTTTCGTTTAAGGAATCGAGAAGGCGCCGACAATGTGGTCGCAACAACGGCGAGTTGGTTCAGTTCTGGGCACGTTGAAGCCGACGTATTTTTCTAGACATTGTTAGCCTTGGGTATTCGGACTCACAGCTCTGTCGGGGTGAACCGTCACCGTGTGTGGCGCTTGCGGGGGTGAGGGGCGGCAGCGGGACCGTCCGCACTAATTTCTACGCCTTTGTGACTGTAGATTTAACTATAAGGAGGTGGTGCAGTTTCAGGCAGGACCAAGATTTATATAATAATAGTAATAATAATGGTTTATTGCCCAACAGATTACCATTTGCAGGGCAATTTACAAAATAATACAACTAAACAAATCTAAACCAAGAAAAGAAGAAAATAGAGAAGAAAAAATGCAAGACATATAAACAGACATACATATACACCTAAAAATACATATACAAGTGTGTTAAGACGAGTATTACAATGATTATGATATTATAAATTTAATCCAGAAGTGGAATATTCAAATAATACTCTAATCATTGCTTTGCGGCGTTCCATAAGGTGTGTAAAGACAAAAAATATATCGCAAAAGTTACACAATTGGTTAAAATTGTCACGACGATTTACATAAAATGTTAGTATTTGACGTTGCAAGTCTAAAGGTGATAGTACTTCTTAAATTTATCCTAGGTATAGACAAGTGCTGTATGTGAATGACATACGAATTCTACGAGAATCTAGAGCTTCAACACCAAATCTGCTAACTAATATGTAATTTAGTCCTATTTCAGGATGAAACATTTTTAAATAAGGTTTACTACACTGATAACATTATTTGTAATCAAATTTTGCTTTGCTACCTCAGGGTATTATGTAGTGGGATAGTTGATTTCAGGTCAATAGGTTACAGAAACACAATTTCCAAAATTGCCAACGTTTGGACTTTTATTAAGCCTTCCTCAGGGCACTATAATGATAAAAATAGAATAATAGTTATGAAAATAATGAAAAACATAGTATAATAAATTTTTGTATCAATACCTATATTGAAACAAAATGATGCAGATAACACAGTTTTAACAATTTTTACACGGAAGTAGGATCTTTGGAAAAATGCAGGATAGTCTTGCGGCAGTAAGGCCTGAACCCTTTGTATGTGGTAGGGATAGAACTGTTTATGCTTCAGAACGAACTAACTAAACTAATTTGATTCACATTAAAATTTGCAGCGTTCTTCCCAGTACTAGTATTTGGGTCTTCTTCAAATTCATGTATTAGTTTCTTCCACTTCGGGCAATCTAAATACTCAAAGATCTTCCATGAATTGGACCTTTTGAAATTAACATGACTCCGCAAGACGTTGAAAATAATTTTTGAACATTTTTTGATTTTGAGCTGGATGTAATCTTTCCATATAAATTCGCTTAGCCTCAGTACAATTTCCATCAGCGGCCCATAAATGTAAACCATATTGGCCATTTCAGCATTTGAATACGCATGCCATTATTAAAACTTAATATTTTTAAAAAATAAGCTTAATGTGACAATACACAACATTAAATAAGATGACGGCTTCCTATTATGATTGTTTTGCATAGCCGCCCTAAGATATATTTAAGTAATTTAAGTAATGGTGTAAAAATACACTTGATCAAATAAATCAATTTTGTTGTTAATCGGTTTAGAATACAAAAAAGTTTAAAGAAACAAAAAGTGAAGATAATACAATGGGGCATATGATGACCTATTTTATTTGTAATATTATACAGGGTGATATATATATTTTTTAGCGAATAATTATCGGTGATACCCACACCTCCGCCACTGGTAATTTTTGGTCATAGCTACTGTCATCTGTCATACTAAATATACACACCGAATTTGGTTAAATTATATCCAGCGGTTTAAAAATTAAACATTATAGAAATTGATTTTTTTTAAATTTTTGACACGCTGTAGCTGGACAATGGTTGTTCTAAGACCCCACATAACTCTTATTTTTGGCCACAGAATACGCTCCTAGATGTTTGACCTCTACTTAAAAAACACCCTGTATTTACCTGAAGTTTCTTGTAGTACAGTATGTATTTCTTGCATAGTCAACAACGTGTAAATTTACTAGGTATCATTTTTATCACTGTATATCTAAATTTTGTACTTTTTTTTAAATAATTAGGGTTAAATAAAAAATAACGCATTGCACCTGTATTTAGCTGTAGTTATGGTCATTAATTTTAAGAATTAAAAGGACATTATTTGCTGTAGTAGTTGCTGTAAAGGCTAAATGTATACCTATACCAAATATCAACCGATTGCATAAACATTTTTACGCTCCATATAATACCGATTTGTAATGTGGTGTAATCGTATTACAACTTAATCGTTTTGGATATGTAATTAATTATATAATTATTAATTTAATCCATCATCATTACCGTTGTGGATAATTTAATATAAAATTCATTCATTTCTATTTGCACATCAAAAGAATGAAGGTTACAAAGCCTTAATATATCAATATACATATATCTATACGTCTATATTCGATATGATTTATTACTTTACTAATAGATTTTACCATTGTTATTTTGAGCAAGTATAACCATTTAGTTTATGCCTTATGGTTCTTTTATAGCTCTGGGCAGTGTGTTTATAAATGGCAGTACAAAATTCAATTGAAACAGTTCTCAAGTTGCCCGGTTTCATTTTCTGAAAATTTCATTATAGTTTGTTGGAGATCAGAAGCCTTAGGCCCCTCTTTTATTAAGGATTTTGGGCCTAAAATGACCCTAGGAGTCACCTCCTGTATACAAAACTAATACTATCGTAGAAGTTATCGGCGTCTTCCTTCGTCAGATGGTGTCAGCATGTTACGACGAACAAGGCCATCTGACGCGTGACACGTGGCTCCACCTGGCGCAAATTGGTATTGCTTTAATCTTCCATACATCTATAAAGACCGTAATATTTCAGATAATTCGTTTTTATAAACCATCTGCCAGGCAACTTTAACAACTTATCTTGAAGAGTAAAATATGAAAAGAACCGACATTATGAAAAGTTATACTATATTTTTAATAAAAATTGTCTTATAAATTAATCAAAATAATGCATTTTCAGAAGGAGTTTCTATTGTATACTTCCATGTTTTAACCTCTACTATGTCAAAACTTTGTAACTTTTTTGAAACACCCTATATATTGAATTTTTGGAATTTGATGTATATGACATAATTCGGTTGAAACTAAAGATCAGGTAGATTATCATATTCTGCTAGCAGAAGAATTACTCGATTTGGTTCTTCTGATCCGCTAATCAAGCTCTTTGAATCGTATCTATCAAACAAGCAATTTATGGTCAGATATTTAAATTTTACTTCCCGTTCATTCTCTCCTTCTTCTGGGGTGCCACAAAGATCTAATCTAGGATCACTCTTATTTTTGCTTTTCATTAATGATCTTCGCAGATCTCGTATGTAATCGACTAATATTCGCTGATGATATCAAGTTATACTCTGCAATAAACTCTGTCTGATTGTTTTCATATAATCGTCTGTCTCTGAATATCTGCAAGTGTAAAGCAATGTCATTTTGTCATAAAATCAATTTTATTAGTCACAAATTACTCAATTAATGAATACACAATTAGCCATGTGGATTCATACAAATATTTAAATATTACTTTTGTTAAAAATCTTACTTTCGTCGAACATGTGAATAATGTTGCAGGAAATGCACTTTAAACTTATAGATTTATATGCCGTAATTGCATTGGGACGTATTGGGATTATATGAGCGCAAAATCTAGTATGTCTCCATTACGGACCACCCTGTCTAAGTCACCCCGTACAGTACGGAGGCTGCCATTTGATTGCGGAGTCCGTCCGCCTCCCCTATCTCCCGATCTGGAGGCCGTTGATGTCGTCTTTATGGGCGAAGTCGCACAAAGTGGTTGCGCTGGCAGGGCGCGGACGGATCGGACGGGATGCAGGAAAAAGAATATTTTGTCTGGACGGGGCGCCGATTGGGCGATAACAAGTGACAAACGCGCTGCACCCAGCGCTCCCATGTTATGAATACAAATAAGTGTTCCTCATAATGCTCCGCGGATCGCCGACGACCCACTCTTCTTCTTCACGTAGACGACGAGAGATGTCGGTCGCCGTGTGGCCTACACACACCGGATAAATATTAGGGTTTGTCCGAGGAGCTAGGACTATAACAATAATAATAACAATAATAATCTTTATTTCTATAAATTTACATTAGTAAATATGAGAAATTGTCAATATAAATATAAATTAAAATAAAATCTAAATAGTACATAAAAAAAGCAATCAAAACAGATACCTACAATTAACAGTAAAGCTACCTACAGTTAACAGTGAATGGACAATACATGTATAACAAATTTAAAATGGTCCTTAATGCCAGTCCAAAAAATTTCTAGTCAAGTATTCATCTACATTATAAAAAGAATAATATTTTAATAATTTCTTTGTTTTACACTTAAAATATATAATATTTGAACTGTTACGGATTACGTGAGGCAGATGATTATATAACTTAAGTGACAATTTTGCAGAAGATTTGGAGACCTGGGTAGTTCTAGAGTGGGATATGTGTAGATCATCTGAATTTCTTAATGCGTATGGATTCAGAACACCTCTCTTCGGAAATTTCTCTAAATTTGTTTTTATATAAATTACGCAATTAAAGATGAACAGAGAACAAACAGTTAAAATGCCAGTTTGCTTGAAATAAGACCTACAAGAACTATTACGTTTTAAATTGAGCATATTTCTGATTATTCTTTTTTGCATTATAAAAACTTTATATAAATTACTACTACACCCCCAACAGATAATTCCATAATTTAATACAGACTCTATGCAACCATAATAGTAAAGTTTTAAAGTTTCTAAACTGAGGCTTTTTTTAATATTCCATATAACGTAGTTTTGTGTAGCCAATTTTTCAAAATTCCATTTACATGAGATTCCCATGAAAGGTGATTGTCTAAGTGTACGCCCAAAACTTAACAGCATCACTCTCCAATAGACTTCCCGTTGATGCCTTAATCAATAAGCTATAGTCATCCCGTGTACCTATAGATGAAAATTTTATGAAACTTGTTTTTGTTAAGTTCAGAACTAGCCCGTTTTGACAACACCAGTCTTCCATACGAGCAACGCATGCCTCGGATAGTCTACATAATTCACCTTGATCCTTTGAACTAATCAAACAAGATGTGTCGTCTGCGAATAACGTACTAGAACAAATACCATTCAATCTCAGGGGCAGGTCATTTATAAATAATATAAATAGCGTTGGGGCCAGAACACTTCCTTGTGGTACCCCGGTGTCTACAGAGTGAAAGCCGAGTTGGAAGAAACTAATGTACACGAAATTAAAGAAGACCCAAATACTATAGTATTAGGAAGATCGCTTAAAATCTTAATGTGAGTCATAAATTACTTTGGTCCGTTCTGAAGTATCAACAGTTATACCCGTATCACACCCAAGTAGCACACTAGTCTTATAATTCAAATTTATATATTAAGAAAGAAATGTATGTAAAAGATAGGTATGTAGCGGTTACATGACAGCAATTTCATCGTATTATTGTTCCATTTGAGGTTTTTTTGTTAACAGAGGCTATTTTGCTGTTTAAAGTACCTGTGGAATATTGTAATCCCAACAAGAAAAATGTTTTATAGAAATTTAAAATATTTTCAGAACGTTCTTGTGTCTGCACTTATACAGTATTTTTGCTTCAATAGATCATTTTAGGCAGACCTGTTTTATGGCCTCCAAGATCGCCTGATCTGAACCCTCTAGATTTGTTTGTTTGGAGATATTTGAAGACATTAGTGTATGGTACTCCTGTAAATAGCCCGGAAGAGCTGCGGCTATGGATTAATCAAAAGTGTCAAGAAATCCATACCAAGGAGAGTGTTTTCGAAAGAGTTCGAATATCGTTGAGACGAAGATGTCGTGCCTGCTTGGAAATGGACGGACGGCACTTTCAACATCTTCTGTAACTTTGTTTTTTGTCGGTTTATTCCTAATAAAATAAAATGTTTGAAAAATGAATAGTGGTCCATATCTCCGCAACCGTTACTTTGCGGACCCATGTTTATTAAGACTTTTCTGCTTATTTTGGTTCTTACTATTACCTCCTGAAATATTTTACACTCTTTTTTTATCACCCTGTATAATATTTGTACAGAAAATAGTATAAGCATCTCGAACAATAAGGAGAGTTTACCAATCTCTTCCAATATTATCGTCATTCGGTAAACTCTCCTTACTGTTCTTGATACTTAATATATTAGATATTAATGCGCTTGCATTACGTATTTGTAACTGAATATGCATTATTAGTGTTATGTTCAATTAATTATTCAGTTTGTAACTACGTAAACCATTCCTAGGAACTTACTGATTTTGAAAAGGACCCCTTTCGTATGAGTTGGCGCAAAGCTGGCGACAAATCGACAAAACAACTTACTCTGCCGAATCATACAAATTCTATCAGTTTCATCCAGTTTTCTGGGTTTGTAATTAATGCTAAAATATTTCTGAACTATAAAAGACCATTTTCCGAGAACCAAAGCCGAAATTGCGCGCAGTTCAGAAGACGGCAAGTAATTTTTTTGGCGAGTGCATTTTCGTGAGCGGGATCTATACGCATGCCGGGCACCTGCTCTGCAGGCACGCCACCACGTCTTCGTTGCCGTCGACGTCGCCGATAGCTGCTGCTCCCCGTCTGCTCACGGCCCGACCGATCTTCCAATCTACAATCTACGATTCCGATCACGACTGCATCACCGGCGATTAGCATTCTTTACATACTGCGAGCACAGCTGACTCCCCGAGAGAAGAAACCCGGCTTTTCGAGTTAACCTGTAAGGAAAGTGACGGGGCACGCCGCGTAAACCAGGTAATTTGGTCCCAAATGGGGAAACGTGGACTGGGCAGCTCGTATTGTGACGTTAATTTGTTGTACGCGGATGCCGTATTCTCTAATACAGGATTTACAAGATGTATAGGGTGATTCATCATCAAATATTGAATATACAGAGCAGGACTCTTACAAATACAGTTTTGCATGGCACTGGAAACTGGTCCACTGTAAAGCCTGACCTTGCGTAAGGCAAAGCATGCAATCGGCGACCAGAAAAAATTGAAAGAAATCCCAAGGAAAGAAATAAATAACGTTTTATAACACCTATTTTATGCGATTCGGTTTCAAATTTTCCTCGAGTTGCATTACACTTGGACTCACTGCCACACCGCGCTAAAAATGGCTGCATGTGGCACGTGTTTACCGGGAAATCGTTCTGCTAAACCATATTCAACATCGTAACCCATTTTTGACACTTGAAAACTAATGTATAAACACATCACACAAACGTTAATATCTACAAAAAGTACCTAATCGGATTTCAATATTTCGATTCGCGTCGTTAGATACTACAGTAGCCAAGCGATGAGAGTTGAATATACTATACAACTTCAATAATTTTTCGAAAACTATAACGATTTTTACCAAAATTTTTTAGGATATTGACTCTATTTTTCATGCAGCATCTATTCCTAATTTTTTTTAGATACCTAAGTTCAGAATCATCCTGTATAAGATTAGCTGATCAAATACAAAGTCAGAATTTACCAATACTTTGTCGTGAATTTTCAGTAGGTAAATCTGCTTTTTACAAGTATTAATATTTAAAAAAATATCGCATTTATTTAAATATTATCAAAGGATCTTTAAAATTAGAGCTGGTGAATTAACTAAATTCACATTTATGCAATTCTATCAATCAGTAACCGATACCGAAGATACTGGTACTCTAAAATTTAGACACCATGTTTATTTATTTTGAAAAATGTATCCATTTAATTTTTAATTTTTAAAAAAAGATATCTCACATTGCATAAAAAATTTTAATGGTGCATAAATTTGCCCCTTGTCGTCCTTTAAAAAATTTAAAATTTGTTCCTCGCAGCTTATTTTGAATTTTCAATTATTACGTACTTTTACACTGAATTCAAAGTAATTAAAATTTTTTTAAAAGTGCATTTACAATAATTTTACATATATCATATTCATAGGCATATTCAGGTAGATTTTGTCTGATTTGCAATTTGACGTCTCAATGTTCTGTTTTTATTTCGAAATTTGAAACAAAACAACGTATTTAAATAAGTTGATGATGGAGAAGACTCGAAACGTCGAGTACAATGCCAACATCAATGTAATTTTGTAGAAAAGAAAAAGCGGCAATGATAAAATGCAGTTTAAAGTAGTTTAAAAAACAGCTTCAAATAATGTCAAGGAAAAAATCAACTCGGATCAAAATCCAATTTTCAAAATATCAATTTTTCGAGACACCTCCAGGAGATTTGAAATTTCATAGGTTGAACAAATACCGACGTCAACATCTGGGTTACATTATTGTTTTTACAATCATATAGTAGCAGTTGCAAATCATATATTTTTATATCTCAACACCGCTAGTCGATAAGCACGAAATTGTCGACTGGCCGTTCGTTGTTCGACAAATAAAAGCCGTTTATTTCCCAGGGAAGGTATGCGGCGCTATTGTGGCCGTCAAACAATCAACGACAAATTCGCCAGGGAGTGATTAAACGGGATAAAAGCTCGTTAAAGAATGACTTTCTTTAAATCAGCGGCGGCATCGGCGTTAATGTGCGTCACAGACCACTCGCCATAAAGATATAATAAACCCACAACAATTATGATATAATAATTGCCAACGTATAAAGTGATGCGGTATGCTACGGGTACAAATTACTGAATCGGAGCCACAAAAGAGGATTATTACTTCGTAATTTATTGGCGACGGTTGTTTCCACCAAGGAAAATCGTGTGTGTTTTTATTAAACATTTTCAATGTTGGATAACACCCAACTATGAGAAATAAGCATAAGTTGATCCATCGTTTAGAAAATTTTAAATAAAAATATACAGAGTGATTCAGAACTTATTAAAAAAAAAATTGAATGTACTCAAAATAAAATCAAAAAGAGCAGTTGAAAAATTATTTAAAAATACACAATAAACTTCATTTTTAAAATATCCCCACAAAAATAAGTCAAAATGATTTAAAGTCGGGAGATCGTGGCGGCCATGGTACCGGTCCTCCTCGTCCAATCCCTTGGTATTAATGCTTAGACACACTGTACATGGTATGGATATAATTGAGCCTCGTATGATACGCGACATTTCGGCAATATGCCGTAGGCGCCCTGGACCTCTATCTCTTCCACGATTCGGTTGTCAATTTCCCGCGTCATGCCTGCGTTTGCACTACACTTGCACTCACTGCACACCGTTGTAAAAGTCACTTCGTTTGGCATATGTTTATCGGGAAATCATTCTGCTAAAGCATTTTCACTTCATCATGAATTAAAACGATACCCATCACTGTGAGTTGCTATACGTAAACCATTTCTGATATTTGAAAAACTAACTTAAATACTTGCATCACAAAAAAGTTAATACGATAAGTAATCGGATATTTGAAATCGCCTGGCTAGAGAACACAGTAGCCCAACAATGGTTGAAACTAGAACTTCAATAATTTTTTTCTCGGAAACTATAAAGATTTTACAAAAAAATTTTACGATATTGACACCATTTTTCATGACGCATCTATTCCCAAATTTTTTTAGATAACTTCTGAATCACCTTTTATAATATTCAAAATTAGGTTTATTTTCCAAATGAACGAGGATATTAAAGAATATTTTGCAAACACGGAATTCCAGGAAACAACTACTCTGCGGGCTAATGCCCCGACCAGCATTGAATTACACCTGGAAAACCTATAGCAACAGCTAGAGTCATTCGTCAGAAGGCCACCAGACATATACCGGTTTCGAACTTATTAGCTCTCATCAGTATGCCATAGGTGAAGTATCCGACGAATAAGTTTAGCTGTTTAGTCTGTCTAACCCGACAGAAGGGACCATGAGTACGCGGTGCAGAACTAACTATATCTTCTCGGCCATTCGCTACTCCATGCCGGACTGAAAATGTCACTAACACGAAGCGTTCTACATGCAGTAGACACAGAAAGCTGTCGACCTTTATCGCGTTCGGCGAGAAACGATATTTTGCAAACACGGAATTCCAGGAAACAACTACTCTGCGGGCTAATGCCCCGACCAGCATTGAATTACACCTGGAAAACCTATAGCAACAGCTAGAGGATATTAAAGAATATTTGTAGATATAATATATTTCATAAGGTACCTACCTAAGTTTGATTATTTTGTCTTATGGTGTTTGAGTAAAGTCTGTGGTGTTTTCTTTCTAATGTTCGGCTTGACGATGGTAATGCTTTTCTATAATTATTAAGCTTGTTATAATGTGTTTTACTGTATTGTTACGGCATTTAAGCCAATTTAAAGTAATAATAAAAAATAAGACATATTATGTTTGATACAAATAATAGATTATTTCCACGCCACCTTGGTATAGGGTAACGCCGAATTTTTTAAAACAATTTTGCATATGAAAAAATGCTGTTTTGTATAAAAAGTGTTATAAGAAATCAAATCAAAATTACTGACTAAACTCTAAATTCTGATAGAAAAAAATGAATATTTACGCCACTAAATATAATTCGTTAATATTATGGTTCGTTTGGGAAACCAAAAAATAAACACTTCAACTCTATCTGGCTGTCTTTTACATACACTGTTTATTAGAAAACTCATTCTGTTTTTCGATGTTCTAATGTTCCCTATATTCTCCACCTAGTAAACAGATGCAACCTGTATAATCTTGCTAAAAAAGTACAATATTGTATTATCGTTTTTGGGGTTGGTAAACAAATTACGTTAAGAGGATTTTTGCTTAACCGTAATTATACCTCAGTTTGCAATTATGTACCAGTTTTGCATTTTATTACACTGGTATTTTTATTTCTGAAATGTAGGTATGTGTAGAAAAACTATTCGTAGTAGGCATATTTTTCATAGTTCAAGTTTATTGTTGTTTTTGGCCCTTTTAGTGTTAGACATCCTGTATTGTATTCATATTCCGCCTTTAAGGGAGATTTATGTCGTATCGTACTTTATGGAAAATCGACCTTTCCAACGAGTTGATCTGCATCTCAGAAAGTAAACGAGACGTGAATCAACTGAGGTGACTTTTGATGCCTAAAACTGTGAGAATTAAATTGTGCATTTAAACGTGCAATCGAAAAACCGTGGTGGAATTACAGTGCGAAACGCCTAATCACATTCGTATCTAAAAATCATCAAACATCTGTTATACATTTAGATCTCACTTTGCGGGTCACACAAAAAAATGAAATCACAACATAATTAATGCCCAATTTCATGCGGCATCTTCTTAAAGAGGCCCCAGTCTCGAGAAAAGAAGGACCAGCATACCTGTAGGTGACCACCCAAACACCCAATAAAGGGGCGTAGTTTTTTCCCAACAAAACAAATTATACATAAAGTCCGTCTCTAAATATGTCCTTTGTGCAAACAGAATGTTCACACGTATTAAGAGGTATTGTCCTGGGAAACTGCTCCGCTGCTTTGTTTACCGGAGACCAATATCCAATTTGTTTCGATGAACGGCAGTCGAGCACTGGAACGCTTTTGTTTAATTAATTGCTTTTTTCGAGTCTGTCGAAGCGCTTCCTCATTTTTTAAGAAAGGGGTAGACGGCTTCATAAACATTCTTTCCCATTTCAACTTTAAAATCAGGTTCTATTGCCAGACACAAAGAGAAATGTCCCTATTAATAATACAATAACTTTTATTTAAATGTATTTTTAGTAGATGTTAATAATATTGCGTGAAAATAGTTACCCTGCGGACGGATGCCTCTACATATAAAAAAGTACCTACATTCTTAGAATGAACCTATAAACATATTGCATCGAGTGTACATATTCTCATGAAGATATTTATTTGTTTGTACCAACAGATATACGTACTTCATTTAATAACGCTATATAGCTTAAAACAACACTAAATGAATCGTTTCAAATAGTTCTCAATCTTGTCTTGAAGATCATGTTCTCACAATGATTTATAATGATAATTTATTCACATGGAGAAAGTCGAATAAACACTTTAATTTTAGACTACTCAATTTGAGTATTCCGAAATCTTATGTGAATGATATGCGTTTTCTTGATTGGACAAAATTAACGAATATTGTTACATACCTTGTTAAAGAATTCATATTATTAGCGAAATTAAAATATGTAGTGGATCAAGTATTCATTTTTATTTCCAGATTAAGCTCTATTAATACTCAACTTGCAAGATCGTGTAATTTTGCAAGACGTAGTAGTCTATTAGACTCATACAGTATAGAAACGGCCAGTTTTAGATAGTACGTAATAAGTAGTAAACGAAAGATAAGACACAGAATCGGAGCTCTCTCAGTCAAGTGACAGTAAATTTATCGTTTTAACTCTAGCCCCGCACATCTGACGTCATTCTGCCATGAATATTAGCGCGCACTATAACATTTAAACACTGTTAAGACAAATACAAAATTTAACTTTTTCGAATGTTAGATTGACAATATGATGTTTATATAGAACAGTTTCGTAATTGTTTGAAATCTTTATTTCAGTTAATAGAATCAAAATCGTGGATTGAAGAAAACATTTTTAGGTTTCTTTCAGCAATACTTTTACGTCGAACTAAAATAATAATGGAACACTAAATTAGCAAATATTATATAACTGTGAAAAACTATTGATTTGAGTTAGTTTAAATACCTTTACAACAGTAAACAATAATTTTTATACATTTTATTTAGTATTTATGTTTAAAAAACTATTCGATGAATTGAATATACATTGCCTTTCATATTGCCGTTAATACTTCTTGAATTACAAGAATTTTGATTATTTTGATTCTCCTTTGGCATTTACACCGCCCCGGCGCATCCGCCAGATTATACAAATATATAATTTTATTTCAAAATGGATTGTTTTCTTTAATGATTATATAAATACTTTCAAGTAATATTTACTACAAACTATCGAAAAGAACTGTAACGTTATTTTAAAGCAGCAGTAAAGTATCCATTGTCCCTTCTTCGTAACATTTTTCATGTTGTTAATTCTGAACGCGGTCCGACGTTTACATTGAACGCACTCCTTACATTTTATCTTCTAGTAATAATCGAGTAATTATTCCTGCATTATTATTTTTATTACATTTCTTTTGTTACCTCTACTGCATGTTTCGTCCTTTGGATTTATTGTAGTGTTTTAACCCAGATTAAATATTTAGTTTATAGCTTAATATACAGTGTGGAAGGAAAGTATGGAATAAATTCATTATTTCTAAAACAACGAAGTTTCATGAAATTTCATCGGACCCGTCGATTTTGCTTTTTAAAAAGACTCTTGTTTCTATACCAACGCATTTCCGACGTTCATTTGTTTTCGCGTGATGACGTCATCGGATATTTTTAAAATAGAACCCCTATATTTGTCCATCGGATTCTTGTAGAGCTTAACTTGCTGAATTCAAAACTATATAATTTCAACACTTTACTCCTTCAACTTTGAGAGAAAAAAAATAATAACCGTTCCAAGAAACGCTGCAGTTGACAAATGTCAATTCTGATTAGATTTTGTTTAGCTGCCAGAAACAGTTTCTGAGGTGACTTGATTTAATTTGTTGTTTTTGCTATCAAAAGATGTAATATTCTAACATGCAATCTAATAAAACAAAATAATAAATTAGGGGGTCAAATACGATTGAGGCAACCAGAATTTAATTAATTAATTAGTTACTTATTGTTAAATTGTTTTAAAAATGAAGAGTCCTTATTATTTTGTGACACTGCCGATAAATTCACTATATTCACTTTACTCTCAACCAGCCCATCACAGACACAAATGGGAATATTCACATTTTTTTCAAGCCGATTTTATTGTAACGGTTATTATTTTTCTTCAGAAAGTTGAAGGAATAAAGTGTTGAAATTATACATTTTTAAATTCAGCAAGTTAAGCTCTACAAGAATCCGTTGAAAAAATATAGGGGTTCTATTTAAAAAAATATCCGATGACGTCATCACGCGAAAACAAATGAACGTCGGAAATGCGTTGGTATAGAGAAAAAAGTGTCTTTTTAAAAAGCAAAATCGACGGGTCCGAGGAAATTTCATGAAATTGTGTTGTTTTAGAAATAATGAATTTATTCCATACTTTCCTTCCACACTGTATATAGATAGATTTATTTGGGGTTTTGTCCATACCTAGAACTAAGTTAACAGTTGTAAAAATATGATAATTTTCTCAAAGACATAAAGTACTCTCCACGCGTGACATGATCGAATAAGTACAGACACTATACTACATGGCAAAAATTTCCTTCACGGTGAATTTAAGAGGTCATACATATTTTGTAGTTGCTGTGCGTGATGATGCTAAATAGTTCTACAAGTAACGATAACATTGTTTGGACTAATAAATATTACTTCAAATGAGCGATAAAGGTTCCCTGAACGACGCGGCAACTATCAAAGCTACTTGAAAATGCAATTTTTACGTCATATTTTATAAACATGAATTAATCGCTGCTACGATCATTTGCCACTTTCTAACGTTTCCAAAACTAGTAGAGCTACTTAGAAGTCACATCACTGTAAATAAGTAACTAAAAATAGTTGGAAATACGTAGAAGTGAATGTAACTTCGTTGTATGAAATTATTTATACAACAAAGTAGCAAATTTGGTGGTGGTGACGTTATAGTTACTTCTTAAAGTTCCCAATCTCAATTAGTGTTACTTTGGTACTACTTAGTTGGGATACCAGTTTGAACCAGCCTATACAACACAGTCTACCAACTGACTTTATAAATTTTCAATAACACCCTGTATATCTCCTCTGTTCCCAAACAGATCCATGAACAAAACCAATCCCATAAACGGAATTTCTCTCACGTCCAAATAACCCACTGGCCAAACCAGAACAGTTGCCGCATTCATGCCACAATGATACTTAATGCCATTACAATTTTCCGTGCGGTCAAACTCGAGCCCGTTTACCCTCCTAATCTGCATTACCGACCGGGCGGAGTGAAAGAGTCTCGTAAACGCATTCGCAAATCCCCATTGTCCGCCTCTCGTCCGTCACAATCTGCCTAGAGACGTTTCGACGTTTGCCGAAAATTCCGTGTCATTAGAGCGCCTTGCTAACAAGTGCGGCCTTCGGAGGATTTACATCTTATTTTTATGCGGTCACGTATTATTATTGTCGGCGGGGTGGTTGGGATCTTGTTTTTGTTGCCGATCGAATTTTAGATAATCGCTCCTGTTCGGGCCCACGGCCAACAATGAACGAATTTATAATAATAACATTCGGATGGAGAAGCCATTTGACAAAGGACTGTGGGATTTCTTTTCTTCACGCAGTACATTGTAGTAGCATTTATGCACGTATTAGGTAAAGGTTTATGAGAAATTTTGATTCTTTAATTTAGCGTCGATTCGATTTTCGATTCGTATCTATTCATTGAATCGTATAATATTATTTGAGTCGATTCGAATCAATTCGTATCGATTAATCGAATCGCATAATATTTTTTTAATCGAGTCGATTCGGATCGAATAGATTAATCCTGTGCAATAAAACGATATATCTATACGAATTCGAATTGATCCTTGAATCGACCCATCAAAAAATTCAAATCGAAATATCGAATGGCTTATCAATTCGATCGAACTAAATTGGCTAGGAACGTCTAATTGTCGAGTCTCTTTATTTGTATCGATAGTTAGGCGTGGCTTAACAGGAGACGATATCAACTTTCGATTTTTAAATGAGACATCTTATACAGGATGATTCAGAACTCAGAGTGTACAGGGGTCTCATATAAATACAATTTTATAAAAAAAAATCAAAAAGGGCAGTTCGAAAATGATTTAAAAATACAATTCTGCACGGCTTCTTTTAGATAAGTATATACAGGGTGTTCCTAAATGAGTGTCGCAACGGAAAACTGTAAATTTTTCTTGAAAAAAGAAACATTTTTTTCCTCTTCCATTTTTCTGTCCGGGCTTTCCGGATACACGGTGTCAAAACTTTAATTTTTTTTTTTTTAGTTTTTTTCCAATATCTTAGAAACTACAGGACTGAGCTTTTGTAAACACATTATCACTATTACTAGCTACTTTTTCGCACCCTTCTCGAATTTATTGGTGGAAATTTTAAGGTATCGGAAGGGTTCTTTTCCTCCATAACTTTTACGCCACTGGAAAAATTGACATTTGACAGCAAGTTCAGAAGCGCCAATAAATTTTACACAAAAATAGTTCTCTTGGTTCATTGCTCTAAAGTCAACCGTTTTAAATAAAAATGACTTTCTATGAACAAAAACAAACACTTTGCTAACGTTTCGAAAATTTCTTGTAATTCAAAAAATAGGTAGGTAGTAATAATTAACAATATGATGAGACACCCTCACATTTTGAAAGTGCAAGACCTCAAGAGAACATCCGGAGAACGACGAATCGAACCGCCGGCGCCGGATGGGGACATCTGAAATGCATCGTTTATGAAATCCATGTCAATAATATCGAAGAGTTGACCGATAGGGGTGAAGCCGCAGCGGCAGAAAGAAACATGATTCGAAGATGTCAAGCATGCATTGAAGTCCGCGAACGTAATTTGGAACAGTTTTTGTAAATTTTACTCATCAAATTGATAAAAAAAAGTTAAAATCCTATCTGTTGTTAAATCTCGTTAAAATTGTTAATTATTACTACCTATTCTTTGAATTACCTAAAAAAGATTTTCGAAACGTTAGCAAAATGTTTGTTTTTGTTCATAGAAAGTCATTTTTATTGAAAACGGTTGCCTTTAGAGCAATGAACCAAGAGAACTATTTTTGTGTAAAGTCCATTGGCGCTTCTGAACTTGCTGTCAAATGTCAATTTTTCAGTGGCGTAAATGTTATGGGGGAAAAACCATTCCAATACCTTAAAATCTCCACCACTGGCACGTCCAATTCGAGAAGGGTGCGAAAAAGTGTCTATTGATAATGATAATGTGTTTACAAAAGCCCAGTCCTGTAGTTCAAACTGTTCCTAAGATATTGGAAAAAAACTAAAAAAAAATTAAAATTTTGACACCGTGTACCTCGAAAACGAAAACCCGGAGAGAAAAATGAAAGAGAAAAAAAATGTTTCTTCTTTCAAGAGAAATTTACAGTTTTCCGTTACGACACTTATTTAGAAACACCCTGTATATATATATTTTCTTATTGATAGTGACATTCTACATGTAACTGTAGTCTCTGAAAATGATTTAATGTTTAGTAAACCGAAATATCACAGAAAAATTTAACTACAATATATAAATGTCGATATCGAATTGATATTCCGATACGATTTTTTGAGACTACTACCGATTCGATTAGATATTTCCATTCGATAGGATATCTCAATTCGATTCGATAATCCGATTCGATTTTCTCTGCGAATAGATGCATCGTTTCAAAAATAAAATCGATTCGAATCAATACATTGGTTTTTTGGTCAGACTTAACGGTGGTTAAATACTTTTTTCTGCCACCACAGCATACAGAATGCTTAGAATCCTTCAAACTTGCCTTGAGAAAAGCTGTCGTAAAGTTGAAACTTCTTAAAAATACTAATTTCAAGTAAATAAGTACTCTAAAGGTAAACAGATTTTGTACTATGTAAAAAAAGTTTCTCATTCATTTAACCTTTTTCTTATCAACTCTCGATACATTGTCCTCACATGCAAAATCATTGACTCCGATTTTATAAACATTGCGACCATAGACTTTCCCCTACAATCAGCAACACTATACTTAAACAAAACCAAATATTTGCCATGTATTGTATATTCAGTTAACCAATATTTGCCTTGGACTCCAAAAGTGGCTTAAGAGGGCTATGTCCGAGAAACAGACCCATCCAATAAGATTACAGAAAGCCAATCCACCATATAAACCAATAAATATTCATGGAAACGTATCTAAAATATTTGGGAATAAGTTGATTGACGCTTTAACTTCTTGATATAAACGACAGTAGGAGGGATTTAGAGAGGTTCAAGAATTGTTGTGTGATATACCTAGTCTGCACCCTAGTTCTGCCTTATGGTCATTTATTTCTTCAAATCTAATATAAAAATAATATTTTTTTAATTGAAATATTTGGAATAAATAAGTTTATTTAGTAGTCGCGGGATTGAAATTGCAAGCATACTTTTTTTAAATAATTTAAAAATTGTGTAACGTCACAACCACTGATATTGACAACAACGCATGTAAAGTTATTTAGTAACAAAATCCAACGTTCTTGTATGAAATATAAAAAACGGATAGCCTGTTCCCTGTTGACATATTTTAAGTTTGTGTTATGTTTGTGGAGTACAGTTCGAAGTATTTACTAATTGGTAATAATTATGCCACTTTTTATGTAAACGAAGGAATAAGTTACGTTTAACAATAACGTAACTTGATCACATCACTACTAATAATTATGGCATTACCTACACAGCGTGTATCATCACACTAAACACATCGCGTTTTCGGCCACGTCAATATGTTTGAAAGATTACCCTATCAAACATTTATAAATTAATCAATATAAAATTCATGCAACTTCCCATAACGACGTTGGTTTGTGAATCATAGTCCTGTTAAGTGACCGATTACACCCATTGTTGTCGTTCTGATAATGGAGAGCGTTATCAGCGACTCAAACCGGCGCTTGTGCATGTTCTGGCGGTGCCCGCTTCACATCAAAGTGGCGCAAGGCTGCTCATTATCCATGAGAAAGAAGATTATGCCCGCCCACGCCCCGTACGGAATGTATGAAATATATCAAAATTTCATTGTATAACGAGCAGCAAGTAGGTAATAGAATTTTTATGTCCTTGTTGACGTCAGCTATTAAAAACAAAGGCAAGTGCACGTACCGACCCGGTTCAGAAGGCGAACGTTACCCGGATTTTTTCGCTACAACAAAAAACAGATGCCGCGAAATTCGGCAAAGTAAAATAGTGTAGCTTTTGGGATGTTTGGGACGAAATGGTGTGCTTATTTTATTACTTCCGTGATATAACATGATTTTGTCAGCAAACATTAATAATAAATAATAGTAATAATTATAATAATATTATTATTACAAAGAAAATGAAGAATATTCTGATGTGAACAATTCACTATTTATATTTCTTACTTCGTTAGGCAAATAATTAAAAGTTTTGGGTCTTACAAAATTTGGAAAAAGAGTAGTGATATAACCTGATATAAGGCACATGGAAATTATGTTTTTGTCTAGTATTTACGCAGTAATATACATAATTTCTCACAAATTTTCATCGGTCTTTAAAAACATACGTACATATTACAAAATTATCTGGCAATTTATATTCTCTAAGTATGTTCCTACAAGAAAAGGAACTAGAAACACCAATAATATGTCTAAAAATTCATTCAATTCAAATTTTATGCAATGTTACGGGAAAAAGTGGAGCCACCCCAGAACCAAACACCGTAGGTATCTCAGTTGAGATTGAACATAACATAAGCAAATAGTTCGAAACAAATATGCAACATTGAAATGATTTCTTTACAATTGTCCTTCCAATTAAGGTTAACATCCAATTTTAGCAGACAGAGGATTGCTATTGATTTTTTAATTCAATATTTCGCAATTATTTTTTTGTGTAGTACAAACTCAAAGCATTTGAGTATGTACGATATTAAAGAGGAACGAATTCTAAGTAAACCAGTTATTTAGTAGAGCATCAGATTCATTTTGTAAAATTCGATTTGACATCACTAAATACGTATCATTCACATGCATCGAGAAATGAATATTGTCGGGTATCAATATCGTTTGTATATAATAAAAACAACACGGGTCCTTAAACAGATTCCTGTGGAACACCCAACGCTGCAGGAAATTTAACGCATGCCCCGAATACTACACCTATAGAGTTTATGATTGACACAATCAATCGTGTAACGAGTTTATAGCTGTGGTAGTAAATGTGTCCATACAAAATTTGTGGTAATTGTGAGTATATTATTATTTGTTTAAAAGTATAAATATATTTAAAAGTAAATAAACGTTCGAGATAACAAGTATGTATACAAAATTCCTTGAAAATCCGCAGTTATATAGTTTTCTGTCTAATTTTAAAATTTCTGGAAATTCATCAATTTCAAACAACAAATTTACAAGGTATGTAAGAGGAAAAACCATAAATGGTACCATTATCTTAATAAAAGACAGAAGAATATTGTCTCCTTCCGATAACCGTTTATTTTTCAATTTATCTGTTAATAAAGTCAAGAGTTAAAGGGTAAAGGTAAAGAGGTTATTTGTCTGTCGGAACGGCGTATGACAGGCGGATAACCCACTATAGGTGTTTGGCTGATTATATTTAATAAAAAATTCACAGAGAAATCATTGAGTAAAAGCCAGAGTATTAGGGTTCTAATTGTTTGTTCTGTTTCTCCTGGTTTTTTATATTTTTATTTTAATCGATTAAACTATGATAGCAAAGTGTGTGTTCAAAATCACAATTTTACCAGACTATTTTGTCTTCATTATATCTGTTTAAGGATATAAAAAATATGAATTATTATAAATTTCTGAACACACTATGGGAAAAAATGCAAAATATTCAATACCTTTTCTATTTTCTAAGTACCTATTTTGAATAAAGAGATGCGGCTTTCCATCTAGCAATACAAACCCGCACATATCGTGATTATATTACAACTTTACTGCGCTTCCAGGCATTACAGTTGTAATTACTTTACATGGTGGTGCATATACAGGGTGTTCGAGAATGATGGTCAAATATTTTACCAGTGTATTCCACAAGCCATTTCAGGGTGGGATCTTCATATGAAATTTTTAAATTTGGGTCTTTCCTGTCGAGATATTCGAGTCTCAAAATGGCGTAAAAATTACAAGAGGGAAAAAAGTAGTAAAATTAGATGTAGTATTTAAAAAAAGTTTTGTTGAAATCGGCCATTGCAGGAAAAAGTTCTAAAAGAAATAAATCTAGGGGTTGCTTATTCCCGCCCTCCAGAAACATGAGCCAAGGAATAGACACCACCACAAAATAGCTTCTGATTCGCTGCTAATGTGTACCAAAATTGAAATTTCTAAGTGTAACCGTTTTTAAGAAAAAATAAAAAAACTATTTTTTTCCGCCATTTTGAGACTCGAATATCTCAACAGGGAGGACCCAAATTGAAAAATTTCATATGAAGATCCCACCCTAAAAATGGCTTGTGGAATATACTGGTAAAATATTTGACCATCATTCTGGAACACCCTGTATATCTACTATCCTTATTTATAACCGATTTTGATGAAACTTGTTAAAGACAATTTTCATTCCATTATCTTAATCAGAAAGAATGTTCTGTTTAATAAAAATAATGCCTAATACCACTTTCGGGAAAAACGACCCTTTTAAAAAATTTTAGTAGACTAGGGCTTTGTCACATCAATAAAATGGTTAGTAGAATATAACCTCCCTTCAGGGTACTAATTGCAAAAAAAAATTGGCTTGCGGAAATTTCACAGCCTTCTCACATTTCTAGAGATGTTAACTTGAAAAACGAGACACACTGTAGAATAATATAGTTCCTGACTGCAATTTTGATTAAATTTTTTCACAATGTAAACGAACCAGGTCCAGTTTTCTGACAAGGCCCGCCGCGACAGGCCCCTGTAATCATCGGTTTGCCGATTTGTAATTATTCATCTACCCAAACGCTAAACGGGCCCGATCCGTCTTGTTTAGATGTTTGTTATTTGTAAACATTCGCCGTTCGCCTTCACATTTACTAAACGGGGAAATTGGCACAGGCTGTCGGCAACAAACAAGGGCAGACGCCTTTAACGAACCCGGGGATCCGATCGAACACGCTCTGGAAGGCGTTTCCGAACTCATTATTTACGATTTCGATTTTAACGCTCGATTCGTGAAGGTAGTAGTTTTCTACTATGCGTATTATTTGACGTTCCAACCGAAAACTAATTTTCTGTCTCTAATCTCCCTTTACGAAAACTAATAACTCACAGAATGCGCGTTCTTGGAGAATGATGAGTCTGGCGAACCACTACTGTTGAAATTATGACTTACATAACTTTATAAATATACAGTGTCTTGGAAAGGCATTACAATAATTTTAGGAGGTGATAGAATACTTGATTTTGAGTCGATTGAAACAAACATGCCTATATACCAAGTGTGCAATATATGTGATAATTAAATTTTTAATATTTTTTAATTTAACTGTGCTTTTTTACAATTATTGAGGTGTAGAAGAAAAACAAACCTTTTTATAACAAATATTTCTATACTTTTTTTAATTAGGAATGAATGGATTATTTAAATGATTTATCCAATAAAATCCAAAGTGGCTTCGTTACTTACCTAGAACTTCATAAACATGGTTTTTCTACTTTGTAAAAGCGAAGAGTCAAATTTAAACGTGGATTTTATTTAAACTTTGTGTGTAAGTTATTAAAAACGTACCTAAGCAAAGCTCTTTCAGTTCTTAGGAAAAGTTTCTTGATAAACATTCTATAAATTAGGGAAATAGCTGAAGTCCAACAGACGACAGCTAAACAAAAGCTCAGCCAGGTACAAAGGATTGCCTGCCTAACCATAACTGGAGCTAGGCGTACGACACCTGCCATAGCAATGGAGGTGATGCTATGTCTACCGCCTTTGGATATTTATCTAAGTGGCTGCGACAACTATGCTTCGCCTCAAAAATACTGGTAGTATACCTGATGTAGGATGTGGAGAAGCTAGGAGTCGCCTGTGGAGTGGGGTCGTCAGAAAGATGCCCCTTTTGCAGGCAGACACTGATAGTATTTCTCCCAAGTTTGTGTTTGACAGACCCTACACGATACTTATCGGGATCCTTACATATTCGTTATCAGTGG
The DNA here is from genome assembly GCA_025584915.1 of Monochamus saltuarius. Taxonomy (NCBI): domain Eukaryota; kingdom Metazoa; phylum Arthropoda; class Insecta; order Coleoptera; family Cerambycidae; genus Monochamus; species Monochamus saltuarius. The sequence continues at coordinate 8,570,151 of CM046727.1, forward strand.
GCAATGAATAGGCATGCTACCGTAGTACAAACGGAATTAGCAGGTATAACCATAGCCGCCAAAGAAATTGCCCGTAGACATACAACGGGCAAAATCATTAGAATCTACACAGATAGCAGACAATCACTACTGATCTTACATAATCATAAGATAACAACCAGATCAGCATGGGAATGCCATCAGGCACTAGTAGTGGCCTCAGCTAACAGCAGCGCATCTGTATGCTGGGTAAAGGGACACGACCGGTGCAATGGCAATAAAGTAGCTGACAAGTTGGCTAGGAGTGCATCGGGTCTGAATATTTTTGGACCTGGTCCCTCCAGTATGCTTCCGTTGTCAGCATTTGTTGAAATTATCAAAGAAGACACCCACAAAGAGTTTATGAAACGTTGGGATAAAACAAATGGCTGTCAATTTGCTAAGGAGTTCCTAGAGTACCCCTGCAAGGATACAGCCAAAAAGTACCTGGCTATGTCTAGGACAAATCTTTGTCTGATGACAAGTATTTAAACTGGACATTGCTGGCTAAGGAAGCACCTCTATTACATAAGGAAGTGTGATACACCTCTTTGTAGGGGTTGCGAACAGGAAGACGAGACAATATTCTATGCACTCTGTGAGTGCACTGCCATCTCGTCAATAAGAGAGTCCGTGTTGGGAGAGCGATGGCCTTCTATGGCCTACATTAGAGAGATCCCCCTGAGCAACGTCCACCATCTTTTCTCCTTATTAGGCTGGCTGGCGGCTCAGGTAGACTGATCTCCTAATGGGAGGAGATACAAGGGGCCCAATGGGGCCTAAGTGCTGTAGCCTTTTTGCTACCCTTCCCTTAAATCCAGATTCCACATAGGTATGTTTATTTCTATCGACTCAAAATCAAGTATTCTGTCACCTCCTAAAATTATTGTGACAACCTATATAGTGAGAACGTCGGCTGTGGAACGGTCCAGATACAGGAGGAAACAATCCAAGACACTTTTCAAGCAGAATTAACTTAGCTTTAAGAAAGAGAGCGATACTAATTGATGCTAGTATATTACAAGAGAAATTTATACTTGTAAAAGTATAAATATATATAAGTATATATAGCGCTTCACTATACACTGTTGTGTACAAAATCTCATCTCAATGTCTCGATCGGTTTTTGGAGAAATGAAGACTATAGTATTTAAGACTATTTTAAACAACCTGTATCTCGAAAACGAAGGACTCATGTCTATATAAACTTTGTTCTTATTTTTAAACATATAACCTGCTCTTAATTAAATAATTAAAATAATGATGACAAAAATGGAAAATTGTTAACATTCGTTACATTCGAAATCGAATTAACGAATTTACTGTGAAAGTATGGATAAAAGGCGCAATCAAAGCACAAGTGGTCTGGTAATTGGAAAATGTAGAAAGACATTTGGAGCCAACGAATGTCAACGCATTATAGCGATGCCTTGTGAAACAGAAAAAATAGGTCAGGGTGAATCATTAATAATGGGCCATAGAGCGGGAGTGACATCTTTGGAATAAAATATGAAGATACAGGGTCTCAAAGTTGTCTCAATCGATTGTCACCAAATTTGGTAGGGAAACATTTTTCGATATGAAGATCTAGCTAAATATGTTGCTGTGGAAAAGATACAGGGTCTCAAAGTTGTCTCAATCAATTGTCACCAAATTTGGTAGGGAAACATTTTTCGAGAATATGAATCATAATCTATGTATCAAATCAGATTCGCCCGTAGAGGCGCCACAATAGCAATGTCTAATGATGAATTTATATTTTATTCTTTGTTGACGAAATATTCTGATTCAGTTGACTACAAAATCTTATCCGACATAAACATTATCGTGTCTCGAGTTGAAGAGCATCATCAAAATTTTGTAATTCTGAATTTTAAAATGCACCTAAGCGAAGATCAAGTGTCTTCGGGTGCACTTGTTGGATTGCGTCTTAAAATGTTTCTTTGAGAATAGTTTAAATGTTCTGACCAGAATAGTGTCCTGTCATTTTTCTACTGGTATGGAACGATACAGAAACAAATACTTTTTTCTCTGTTGTAGACACTATTTTAAACTCATTGTGAATATACATTAGATATGAAAATACGCAAGATATGAGATGTTGACATGATTTACATATAATGCAATTTTGGAGTTATTGTGAATTAAGGTAGTGGCGAAACAACGTTATTGTAGCGTTGCTACCACCTTTGAGTGGTCGGAAAGTTAATGGGTTAGTTCCATTGGCCACTTGTTTGATGGATGTAACTAAAGAGTTAGATATCTTTAATTTCTGCGACTTTAATTTTACATGTTAGGTGTATATTACTTGAAAGTTCTATTTTAAGAAGCACACATGTTTACAAATGTAGGTATGTCTAAGGTCGCCATTTTATAATAAAAATATTACTCAAATTTCGTAGGTCTATACATAATTATTGGTTTCAGGTAAAAAAAAAATTGATAAAAAACATATTTGGTTCGCGAAATTTCCAGAATTATTTGAACTGTTTTTTGATATCTAATTTTTCAGCGGCGCTTGTTTATATTTCCACCCTCATATTCAAAATATTACTTGTAATGGATTTAGATAGTTGGGTTTTGTAATTCGTAATATGAATGATTTTTCTTCCACTTATGTTAAAAAACTATTATTTCAGTCTATTGTCAGATCAAAACTAGAATATTGTTCTTTAATTTGGTGTTCTTATTATAACATTCATATACTCGTAGATCGTATAGAACGCATTCAAAGACGCTTCCTGTTATTCTTCTTATGTTACAAGGAGGACGGGGTTGTATATCCAATCATTGGATATCCTTACGAGAGTTTACGGCACAGATTTGGTATCAGTAGCCTGACAGCCCGCCGTGTAATGGCTCAGCAAATATTTTTGTATAAACTATTGCATAACTTAGTTGACTGTACTCATATACTTAACTTGATTAACTTCAGAATACTGATACATGGCTCTAGGCATAATATGTTGTTTTACACATCAAAGCCGAGAATTAATACAACTAAATATTCAGCCATTCACAGGATTTGTGAAAATTATAATAGATTGCAAGGTGGCTTCGATATTTCCAACTATACTATGGCTTCAATAAAATCTCAAAATTTGGATACTTTTATTAATTTACTGTAACATATTTACGTTGGTACATTTAAGTGTTAGTTTAATTCTTACTGCTTTTTTCATTGTATCTGATAATGTATGTATTTTGTGTACTGTATATGTTCTGTTTTTGGCAAATTGTATTTTTCCTACCCTGTAATTGGTTGTGTACTGTAGGGTAGTGTATTTGTTAAATAAATAAATATTTCGGAGTGTAACATCCATATTTGACAGTAAACTTTTAATGTATTCTAATTTAATACCTTGGGAATATTATAATTCCATATCACATGTTTATATGATACACTATTAGTAACTATTATTTTCCTAAATATAAAAGGAGAAGTAAAGACACAGGCAGAAATAATATAGAGAAGAGAGACCGAGCTACATACGAATATCTAACCAACAGAGACAAGTATATCTAATAAACTTTCTCTGTTTCTCCAGTTCCTCTTTTAGAGACGGCAACCACCTCTCCCCCGTTTTCACCACGTAATCAAACGTGGCTTACACGTATTTGTATAAGACGCAAGAACGTCGTTGGAACGTATCTGCCTCCAAAAAAGTATTCGTCCATTTTAGTCACCTCCACGTAATATAACCATTTATATCATGTGGCAGGGGTTTTGGAAATACACTTTAAAGTTTTTAGTGTCGTGACTGCTACGTTCCATTCCCTAAAAATATTACTCGGGACTGGAGTTATGTGATCGAATTACTGGAATTAACATCTTACGAAGTCTAGGCATTTCCTTGACCGACCCAACGCACCGCTAATGAACGCGGACCACCTCTAAGGTAAGGACACTACCGGGATCCTGACGGATAGGACGCAGGTCGTTTAGCGCTGACAATGTCAATTATTGGGCACCTTTTGAGCAGGCACCGAGCGACGGACTCCTCCGGTGGCGGTTCATTACCGTAGCCTCCTTGGATCCGACCGGTCCAAATTGACGATGAGGCTTTAACTGTTTCGGAACGCCCAGGGGCGTACCGAATTTTTTTACAACCGCTTTTATTTAATTATATAAAAATAACGCTGTTAAATTGTTTGCAAACGTACTTAGCTGTGGGCTAAGTGAAGTTGCAAAGTCCATACAGGATACTAACAAATCAGTGCTCCACTGGCACAAAGTTGTAATTGATGTAATTTATTCAATATTTTTTACGGTTTAAGGTACAAAGTAAAAACGTGCAATTCTGTTCTCCAATACAATTTTTCTCCAAAAGTGAAACGTCATTGAAAGACCGGAAGACCGGTTTCTAACAGTATCCACCCAGTACTTGTCGGATCATGCAACAGCGACTTTTAAACGCTTCTGGTGTTGCGGTTTCAATTGAAACAGTTCATAGAAGACTGCGAGATGAAGAAGACGAACACGTGAATTGTAATGATCAATGGAGGTTTGTATTGTGCACATAGTCGATATATGAACCCTTCCATTGGTACCCGTAGAGCCATCCAAGAAGTTCATCCATCCAGAGGTGGTACAGTTGCTGTTTGGGGAGGCATTTGTTTTAATGAACGTACAGAGTTGTTGGTGCTTGAAGGAAACATGAATGCACAGATCTACGTCGAACAAGTCATCAACAATGTCATTCCTTTGTTTCATGCTGCAATTGGGCCAATTTTTTTATTTCTCGACGATAATGCGCGACCTCATCGTGCGAGAATTGTTGTCGATGCCCTGGAATTTCATGGTATTCCGCACTTGGCACTGCCGCCTCTCTCGCCAGACCTCAATCCAATTGAGCACGCATGGGACCAACTACAAAAAGCCTTAGATTCGCATCAACCACCCCCACATAAACTTTAGGAACTCAGAGGGCTTTTTACCACGCCTGTGGCAGGAAATTGATCAAGGCTACTCCAACAACCTGATAGACAGTATGCAAAGGCGTTGCCAGGGAGTCATTGAAGTGCGAGGAAGACATACCTTGTATTAAACTTTGTTTTTTGTACCTAATTGTTTTAAGGATTTGAATTTTGTATTAAAATCACCAAAAATAAATCTTTGCCAAAAACTGAAAATGCTTTCGAAGGAGGAACAAAAAAGCCAACTGTATAAAAGAGTAAACATTCAAGATTGCATATCAAAAATATTTTTGAACAAAAGTTGTCAACCTTTAAGAGAAACTCAAAATTTGTGAACTTCCTGAACTTTTGTGGGGCAGATTAATTGGACTTTATACTACCTTTTCAGTGGATTTTTCTTTGTACATAATTAGTTTACTACTAGTGCGATTTTTCGTCCATAAAACCAGTCTTAAAATATTTTTGGACGATGCTATGTGTGTAGCCACTATGCCACTTGGTAGACCTGTGAGGTAGACCTATTTCCCTGCCATTTTATAGCCGCTAACGGCGCTTGGTACTGACTGCTTAATTTAGACTCAATTACGGAATACCGAGAATCGGTCCATCGGATTCCGCCCGATACAAGGCACAAAACAAAGACCAGCAAATGGCCAAATGGTTTAATTAAATGGATTAATCAGTGGTTTTGTTTTTTATCTCTGGGAACCTGTTTCGACGGGCAAGGGCGTTCTCCGCGGTGGCAGATCGGAATTTGGCATTTGAATATTTACCGGGTTTAATTTTCTTTACTTAAAGTACTTGTATTTCTTCATAAAATGTTATATAAACACAAAATATGGTACACTTATTGTTGTACTTTATTTTGCCTAGTTGTTACACAGGTATGTACTGCGTTCATAGTACTTGTAGAAGTATCAAGTTGCCTGCTATATTTGAGATATATATGTCATATGCTTATTGTAAAATCATATTATAATATGCCTAGGGTTTTTCAATATGACTGTATGTATTATAAGATGCAAAACATTGAGAATCGAAACAATTTCTGAGATTTAACTGAAAATTTTGGAGTAATATGCCGGCCACATCTTCGTGTTATTGTAAAACTGAACGTTCGTACAAGTGTATTATAATTCGCCTAGATGAAATAATAATAATAATAATGTCTCTACCCCTCATTCTAATCACGAGGATTAGCCCAGAAGTTGGAGTCTTGTGAGGGAAAGGAGGCGGCATATTAATATTAAGTAGGCCGTATTTATATGCGTCCGTCATATTATAACGAGACTAACGGTATGACAGGCGAATTGTGAAACAACATAGGCGTATCATTCGAGAAGGGTTCAAAGGACACAACATTACCAAAAATAATTTGAGTGAATGTAGCACTTTAATAGCTTACTTTAAAAAGTTTATACTATACTATAACTGATTCTGATGTACTAGGAGAGATTTATTATAGAGTGCATTATCCATACAACCACGACAGCGTATGGCCTTTATTTATAGGTCTTCCGTCAGTATTTATATAATTTATAAGTAGGTATATAAAATATATTCCTCGACTCATACTTCGACTATATATTTGTCTTAAACAGTTTCTTTGCCGTATCACTATTTCGTCTTTTTCTATCAGCATACTCTTTCGATTTCGTTTTATAAAACGGAAATTAATGTCATGCATAATTAACAAAAGCAATCTTCTAGATATTTTAGGCAAAGTTTCATGTTGTGAGATAGCAACCTGATTTTTTTTGTCACAAGCTTATTTTTAAAATATACCATCTATGAATTTTTCGCATATTTTATATAATCAACCTCCATCTTCTTCATTCTGTGAACTTCCAGTATTTTCCATTTCTCAGTTATATATTTTTGTGCCATTCTTTATTGCACGATATACAGTACTCACAGACAATTTTGTTTGAACTACATATGTCAATCGCATCACTTACACTCATGTTTAGGTCTCGAGCCCTCATTCCTACATACATTTTTTTTAATAAAAAAAGTTTTGGGATTTAGAGTCTTAAAACCTGTAGCTCTTCGGTTCTTAAATGATTTTTTTTTCAATTTCAAATTTTGAACATTTTGAGGAAATCAAAACATTTTTGGAAGAACCCAGCGTATTTGCAGCAGGTTCAATTTTTATTAATTTTTCTACTCCTCAACTGACCTCGTGGAACGCCACTGTTCGCGATCGGCTAACTACCCGTTGGTATGTGTAATAATTTTCGCGATGGAGCTTATCTCTCGCGGTGGGGCCCAGGTAGCGGCCCGGCGGTCGGGCTTCGGTGACGGGGGGCGCCACCCGCAATCGACCTTGGGGTCGACCGCCGCCGCTATGCTTGGAATTCGCTGACTTTGTCATTCCGAAAGAGTCGGTCTAATTCATTAGCGCCGACCGACAGTTCGGGGAAAAGCTAGGGGTCGGCATTCGAGGGTTCAGGGCAAGGAAAATTCGAGGAAAGTCTATGAAACTTCAAAGATAATAAAAAAAATAACAACAGAATTTAAATATTATACAATTCATAAATATCATATAAACTGAAATGCTATGTTGTTTAGATGTTTGCATCAAAACTACGCCATTACATGTGTCTCTAAACCATACAACATTCATTTTAAGTCACATATTTATCTTTATGACAGTAAAAATATTAATTGCTTACAACTAATATTAACATCAGTTGTAGTTAAGTTAATTATAAATTTATTGAACAAAAAGTCGAGCTAAAAAAATATATTTTTACACATATACGTATATCTACAAATATTTGCAAAAATCAAATATATACTGATATTTCAAGCATACGTATGTAGTGTTGTTAGCGAAAATATTCAACATATTTTCTAATGAGAATGAAATATCAACATTCCAATACATTTTTAGATGATGGATGAACAATGCACTTTTACAGAGAAGTATGAATAATTCACATTTAGAGATTGTTGGACAAATACTAAAAAATCACAGAAATTACTTCTGCTCCTGACAAAGCCTTCTTAATTATTTAGAAATAAAAATGTAATTCGCGTAGTATATTTATTATTGAATCGAAATAATAAAATCTACCGTATTTCTAATAATTTGTTAGTAAGAGATATCCTGCATATTATATTAATTAACGTTAAGTTATTGAAAAAGTTTTCTCTATGCATATGTTTCAATGTTAGTTATGAAGTGTAGTTTGTTAGGTTGTGTTCGGCAAGTATCCTCTAATCACTGTCACAGGATTTGTCCCGATCGCACTCAATTTGGTGGCTATTGGATTCACGACACACTAGATTTGCCCGATCGTCCGCGCAAAGATGGTAAACTGATAAACGATGATGCCGTCAAACGGGCGCTTCAGGAAGATTCGCGAGCCGTTTCAGAATGAGATCCAGAGCTACTAGAAAATACTTAGAATATTCGTTTTGCCTATATAAGGAGAATAAGCGGACAGAGCGGGACAGCTTTCATTTGAATATTTCAGTGAGATCAACTGGAGACTCAGAGTGATTTGGATAGTGATTTAGTATTCAGTGGTGTACAGAGTATTGAAGATCTGTGAATAATTAACTGATTTTTTTATGGTAAAAGAAGGAGTTGGGGTAGGAAACCCGTAGCACTACAATAAGAAAGAAAAAAATAAACTCTCGTGTCAAAATAGTGCTAATTTGAACAGGAGCATCATACACTTTAATTCTTCGAATAATTCACTACACTTCCGAAATCGTTTCGATTTCAAAGATGACTTCATTACAGTGCCACTTAAGCATTTAAAACGTTTTTCTCCCCGACCTCTCGTACGACAATAACTACAACAACGAGGTTTGTTCGAGCAACCCCAAGTCACTGAACACACAAAAGCAGCAGCGGCGCCCCTTTGTTTGCGCGATAGCATTAAATAAAAACAAAACGGCGCTTCAAGTGGTTAACTTCCTCTCGTCAGAGATCGTTTTAACGTCGCCCTTTATTCGATTGTTTTTTCAGTCCCTATCTAGGGCGCGCTACCCTTTCATTCCCGATGCGAAGTCACAAAAGGCGGTTCTCTGGTCCATATCCAGAGTGAAACTGGCTCTTTGCTTTGTCGTAAAGGATTTCTGAGAGCTTTTATTGGAGCATAAATTTTTGTTTTATTATTTCAGGGAGCTGCACAAGGAAGAGGTGAAAAACAGATTGTATAATTGTATGTTGTATGGCAGTTGATGCAGAATATTTTTAATACCTCTACTAATTTGTTTGTTCCTTAATTAAAATATTAATGGTTTTCTTTTATATAAGTAAACGAAATTCTTAGTTTCTGATCACATATATCGGAATATTACACATACCTACTGTACATAAGAATAAGATCCTGCATGTAATAATAGTACAGTAGCAAGTACCTACAGTACAATTTCATCATTGGAAAGTATTAAACAATTGTATTAATTTGATTGGCGAACAAAATTAACGGTTCAAATTCTGTACCAAAACGAGTCACATCACAGTGCAACCAAGCCACGATACTTTGAATTGCCTTTGCAATATATTGAGTGTCTAAGAAAGGTTACAAACTTGGGATTGAAACTTCTGTCAGAAATTGTGTCGTTTAGCACTCTTCTTGTCTTGGATAAATTTTCATGTCTTAATTTTCTCTACAATGTGCCAAAGCTTGCAAATTTTGTTTTTGATACATTCTGTATATGCATCAAAGTGACAAACTCATCACTTGACCATGTCATTTAAGAATACTTGGCTGGAGAATCGAATCTGATGACACAGAAATTCTGACATTACACTGCATTATTTCAGAATTAAAGTTTTAGTTTGAAAGACTTAATTAGATTTTTCCATAAAAACAAAACATTTTCTAGTAGATAATTAAATCAGATGCACTTTATTTTCGCTACAGTCTTATCTAACCAAGATTCTTCTGCTGCCTGCTGCTTCTTCTATTTAGTTCCTTGCTTTACCGACAAACCGCGCTAAATTCAAAAAATGGTAACAGACATTTCGCACTAGGTAGTAATTGTTTTTTTTTACAACAGACAATTTTATATTTATTATTCTGTAATTTACCAAATTTTATATTAATTCTTCCCTGCTGCATCCAAAAATTAAGTTTCAATAATTCTAAAAATGATTTCCAAATGATATGCGTATGGTGATATAGTTAAAAAGCTTTCATTTAGATATAACTTAAAACGTGGCAAATATACTCTTTGAATACCTTCTGAAGAAGGTGACGTCATGAGCTCCGAAACGTCCAGAGAAATTGATAACCCACAGTAGCATTCGAAAACAAAACAAAATTAAATAAGAGACAGAACTCACCACATTTACGAAGTCTTGGAAAGTAATGGCCTGGGTATTCGAGGTCCTGGCTTTTTCTAGCAAAATCTCCCGTTTGCCTGTGTTCACCCTCTGCCGAAATTCCGGGTCCGACATGGCGTTCACAAAATCCGGCCATGGTATCTCGCCGAAACCTTCTGGGTCGTACTTCAAGAAATATGTGCTCGCGTTAAATAAATTGTCTTTGTGTTAATGTGGTACTTACTTTATCGAAAAATTGTCTCCATTGCTAAAAAAACAAAATGAATTAATTAATGCCTAAATAATTAAAAAAAAAAACAATAAAAGAAAACATAAGTAGGAATGTGATTGACGTCATAATAGAAATGTTTCGACTTTAAATCGTCTTTAGGACGCTATAAGCTTTTCTTAGTGTTAAATAAAAATGTTAAAAGATTTTGGCCATAAAAATTGATTGATCCGCAATTCTGGAACCAAAATGGCGGTCATTTAATTTTCATACTTATCGTTACGAAGAACAGAAGCTATGAGAATTGTTACAGTTATTTAGTTTCTAGGAGTGAATTAAAATCAAATTCCATGTCCTATAAAATACTTCAGACCTCATTCACGAGATCAGACTAAAAAGTTCTGGAACTACAACTGTCAGTAAATGTAGGTAGCATCGTGAGGTTGTTGTTACACCAACTTATTGTAAATATATGCTCCATATTTAAACTAAGAGGAGTAAATGAAGAAGTCATATATATACACAGGGAAAAATAACTAGAAAATATAACTAGATCATTTTGGCGGTAAATTTGAAAACAAAAATAAGAAAATACACAAAAAGCAATACAATTCGTTGCTGAGTTATAAAAAGAACTATTTCATTTGCATTAGGATTAAAGAGGAGGTAGAATAAACACAAAATAATCAACGAAGTGGCAACGTTAATCTTAGCCAAATGTTAGTAGCTGACAGTATTGAAATTGACAATAAACATGAATTTATGTGAGTCTATGTAAACTTAGCGACAAATTAACCAATAACAAGCTCGTGTTTAAGCGCGATAAATTTAAATCACTCCTCTCTGTTTGTTTGGCAAATTTGTGAGTTTCATTGAACAGCAACGTTAAAGTCGACTTTAGAGTAGATATTTAGTTCTTAGTCATTGTAGACAGGACACATATTCGACCCTATATAGTTGTCAATGATAATACATTTATTACTTTTTCTACGTTCATGCAAAAAACAAAACTTTATTGAACTATATTTAGTGGAAAAAGTGAAATTGTCCAACGAGGCCGTCAGGTCAGATATAAGTGGGTGGGGGTGAGCAATCGCCGTCCAAAAGAACGGTATTCTAATTTGTAGAGGACTAGAGGATCGGATGGCATAGGAGCCACATTTAAAGAAAATTGTTAAAGTTCAATCGACACTTCTCAAGTGGCACGCTTAGGTAATCATGCCAGCCTCACCTTCCCTACTCATCCCTGTGTTGTGAATTAGTCACTTTCTATTATTTTTGACTTTGGTAATTGATAATACAAAATAAAAACCTTAAATTTGGAAATAACTCTTATCATTTTTATTATTTAACGCCTCAAAATTGACAAAAACTGTTATATCACTGTTTCTACCCAAAATAATGGATGTTATGTAATTAATTATTTTTTATATTTTTTATATCTGATCGCGTTCAAATTACAATTACATATAATAAGCTTGCAATTAGTCGCTCTCTAGATTTTCGATCGCTGACTATACCTAGTATAACTTATGTTATCTGCAGGATTTATTTGAGTTGGAGTAATCGCTGGACAGTAATGTCACAAGTTATGTAGACTTGGTAAAAAAAAGTTAATTATCAAATTAAAATGTGAAAACAAAAAGAACACTCAGTTAAGTAAAATTAGGTAGTGAAAAGTAAAACAAAGTCTATCACACCCTGTATATAACATTTTCATTAAAATAACCCGAAATGGACGTACATCTCTCAGCAGTTCCCTTCTGACGATGGCTTCGTCGGGTTCGCTGGCCAAGTCCGTGTGGTCGGTGTCGTAGTGGTCCGGGTCGTTTCCAGGGAAAGAGGCGAAGGAGCCGGTGATAGTAGCTATGTGGCCGGGTTCGATACCGGACTCCTCAGACTGCGCGTGCGCTAATGAAGTGGTTAGGAATTGCGTCGTAGATGGCGACAGGCGGTGGGGCCATGCGGAATGCGAGAGCATAACTCGTAGGGTCCTGTAATGGGCGCCGAGGATGCTGAAAGTAAAGGCAAATGTAACGGTGGTTGCATAAGCGGGCATTTCTACGCTTTGGTTCATCCATTCATTTATACAAGGTGATTCTTAACCTATACCCTTATTTTATGCATAGTCTTGGAAAATTCTAGCTGATGAGGACAAATGTTGTTATATAGTGAAAAAAATGTAGTTAAAACATTTTTAGTTTCGGAAATTTACTAAAATTTATCAGGTGAAATTTTTTATTTATAAAAACTAAGAAGTAAGCTTTCCTATTTTGACTTCACCTCCGGAAGTTTTTTAACGTATTTTCCGGACACTATAAATACGTGTCGTACTTCATCATTTTATAATACAGAAAAAAATAAGAACATATATATAACAAATACATCTGTACGTATTTTTCCTATTTAACGTAAGTACATGTTTTTGCAATAATAGTGACACTCCCTGAAAACTTCTGGTAGCTCTGAGTAGAAATTTCATTAAATCTCTATTGGTGAGTGAAACAACTATATAAGAATGTTAAAAATTGAAAGAGTGCTATTATTATTGCAAACAATTATTGTACCTATAGTGAAATAGGCTCTGACAAAAATTAACTCTGAGGTCCAAGAGCGGGAATGTTATAAGCAAAATCAAACAAATATATACCAATAACTCAGTTTTTTTATTTTGTTAATGCATTTTCTTAGGCACATTAGGTACCTATTAATTTTCTAGAAGTAAGTGAAATTTAAAATATATTTAAAATGTTTATATTTATAATCACCTTCCATATGATAAAAAAAAAGTAAGAATAAATTATGAAAATAAATAAGAACCATAACGGGAATATATCTTTTTGTTTGATGTCATTATACATACATTAGAAAAATATTGTGCAGTTTTACTTAGCAAAAATTCCTATTTTATTAAAAGGTCCTTATGTAGGTATAAAGGTTACGACACTAGTTAATATACATCAATTTATCTTGAAATATTTTAATAAGACAGTTCGCTACAACTCAATGTCTATAAATAGACTGATACTTTAGGCGTTACTTTTCAAAATTATTTTCTAGATATTGATACACTCACCTGGACTATTCCTGAAATGAATACAATTTTTTAAGCTCTCCGTCCTTCACACCTCCCAAGTTTATAAAAATTTAACGTAAAGATTAAGACATTTAACTCAGGGAGACGCTCCGCCACCTGGCAGGTAAACAATAAAACAAAAACAAGAAAATCGCGAAAAATAATAACAAAAACACGACCACCTTCTCCCTCACCAAACCCAACTGTCGGTATTTTCACTTTTCCCCTACACCTCTACGATTTTAACCCCAACTTCACTCACTGCGTGCAGCGCGCGTCAAACTCGCGTACAAACACATAAAACAAAAGCCAGCGCTTTAGTTATAAATAGCCTATTTCGATAATTGCAAACGACGGTAAGCATGGTTCTTAATTTTTTAAATGCTGAAAGGAAATTGTAATTTGATGCGAAACTCGCATCTCCAGAACCACCATTGAACGAAACGAATTCAGCGGTTTTCATCGATTTTCCGGCGCTGTAGCCCTGCTATGTACTTAGGAAATATGCATTTGTGCTTTCAGGTTTAGGAAAAGGGGCAGTAATGAAGTGGGTTGCCGCTGCCGCGTACAATGACTCACTGCGAATATGCAACCATATATACAGGGTGTCTCAGGTTTGACTAGCATAATTTGAACAGTTATGTTATAATAATTTTCAATAAAAAATCAATCTGTGATTTTCTGCATAGAATATCATAAAATGCAATATTTACTAACTCTGTTATTTAGTTTTAGTAATAATTTTTTTCTTAATCAAGCATAAGTACAAGGGCGATTCAACCTCGCTGTGTCAACTTCATCGAATTTTTTGGTTAAGGCAGTAAACATTGCATTATGCGATATTCTATGTGGAATATTATGGAGATTCCTAAATTAACTGAACGTTTGCATATCAACCTGGATATGTTTTTCTCAAAAACGGTTGGGATTAGCAAAGAATTCTTTGTTTATTTTGATATATAGGATGTCTGGTAAGTATATGGCATACTCTCGCGGCTGTATTCTAAATAAGCCTACTTTCACAGATTACTGAACTACTACCTACTTTGCTATACAAATTTCTTTTCCAAAAGTGCACCTTATCCATTCCAGAACGCAAAAGCATTTCGCGTTCGATACAACCGAAAACTGCAATAAAATAAAGACAAATATATTATGTACAATAATTTAATTTATATTTGAAATTGTTTGAACCGTGTTTGGAAAAAAAAAGACGGTTTTGGCACGGTGACTATCATAATGATAGCAACCTAATACACAATAAAAATGAGTTGTTTGGAGAAGTAGTGTCAGAATTATATATTGTAATTTATAGTCTGTGTTTAATTGAAAATGAGCTGGGAAAGTGAAGACAATAGCATTTATCAGGAGAAGTATTGGAAGCAGCATAGTGTACAATTAATCCCCTGAATACGTCCGGACAGTACGAGATTGCCTACAACGAATTCAAATGGTGCTGTAGTTGGAAGAAAATTCAAAGTGTCTGAAGCGATATTACTGGCGTATTTCGATCATAAAATTAAACCTTTGATGTTATGGTCAGTAAATTCTATGTAAAAAAGTACGCTGAATGCAAAACAAAATGTAAATAGAAAATTTCCAAAACCAATTAAAAAGCAAATCAGTTGGATACGGTCCAAAAAAGTCCAGGATTCTAAGAAATGAGGAAGTTGATAGATTTTTGCAAAAGAAGCACCTGATAATACGAGTAGATTTCTGCTAGAAAAGATAATTCAAATATTAATCAATCGATTTACCTAATTTTGGCCAACCATTTAGATCATTTTCATCATTGGTGTTTGTGGAGTTTTAAGAGATGAGTTACTAAAGATAAGGATCGATGTTATAGAAGACAAAGATTCAATTATTATTATAAGAAATCCCGAATCCAACTCATACTCCAAAAAATTTTCCGACAGTTACGACTCGAAAATTTTATGTTAAGTGTCAGGGAAAAATGTGTTATCCAAGTGGTTGGTGTCAACAAAATAAGGAATATGCCAAAAGAAATATACTGGCGACAAGAATTCAGACGACTTCTCATCTCATCTGCAAACTTACACAGGGCACTGTTTAGACGTTCTTCTGCCACAGGGGCTGATATTACCACCATTAAACATTCTACTACAGTAGCGGAAACATATAGAAGTCTATACAAAATAAAATTTCAATCACAAATAGTTGTCATCTTCAGCAGAGCCTATGGAACTCGTAATATACTGAACACCCAGAACTAAAAGCATCTCGGTACAAATTTATTCGAGCAATATCAGCACTTTCAATTTACATGTAGTACAAAATAAATTGTAATCGTTTCGTATTGAAATGTTATACTTAATTTTTAAAATTATTTTTCTATTTTTCAATGTACTATCACCCTCAATAATATTTCCATGTCTTTTTGAAATACCTTGTATACAGGGCATCAAATATCTACCATATAAATGCTGGTCGTTAAAAAACAACAGAAAAATTCTCAAGTAACTTTTTATTATTTTATCATTTTTTATAAATTAGTCGTATTTATTTACAACCAAGAAAAATTTCTAAGTCTAATCCTCCTCTTCCTCGGCGGCGGCGCCACCGGTTCCCTTGCGCAGATTCTTCCTCTTAACACGGCCGGGCCTGCCGCCACCGAAGGGCGACTTCAGTGAGAAATCGATATGTTTCTGAGAGTCCAAACGCACGATGAACGAGGGGATGTTTACGACTTGCTTACGAACACTGCAAAATAAAAACATTACGTCAATATCTGTCGAAATAATTTTCTATTTACGCCGTCAAGAACATTTTTTTCGTGACTGAATAAAATATTGTCGCCTCGCAAGGTACCCAACAAAGTTATTTATTTAACCAAATCGGGGCATAAGAGCTGGTGTCATTCCTCTCCGAGTATCTTTAGCACCAGCGTAAGCACTGAACGTCTCAACTAGTGACTCTAAGACTCGGGCAAACAAAGCTGCAATCAGACCTATGCTCTAAAAACACTGAAATTAATTCCAATATTGAAGTGATTCAAATGAAAATTGATTTGTTCTTCAAATTTTGAGATAATTGGTATGCACTAAGAATACTTGATGAAAAAAATCTCGACATTTAAATTGATTGAAATTTATTTCAAGTTTACTTACTTGTGGCAACGTTTTATTCACCACAGGAAAATACTGGTAATATCAGAAGATTTAACCTAACTTTATTGCTTTGTGGTCGTAAATAAGTTAAAATATTCTTATTTATGAAAATACCAGATCAGTTTTGTATATACAGGGTGTTCAGAAACTACACTGTTAATGGGAAATTAGGCGAGTTATACAGGGTGTTTCAGGAGGTGATGTACATACTTCAGTATGTCATTCTACGTTCAATTTTAAGTAAAAAATTTCCTATGAACTTAGGTCTGGAAACCCTTCCTTTAGGACATACAGGATGTCAAATTTAAAAAAATTAATTACATTTTCTTGAAACTCTTGACTACTTTGAGTTAAATTCATGTTTTGTATGCAATGTTTTTTGGGACGCAAAATTCAAATTTTACAGACGATTGGCTGTATCTCCTAGAAGGCACCACAAGCGACCATTAGGATGCTCTTAAATCGCTTCAACTTTTTTGTGCCACGGTGTCGTGTAGAGAAGAAAAACATTTTCTCCTGCCTTTTCTACTTAAGAAGTGTACACCTTACTGAAGTCTCTAGGAATAGCCCTTTCCGTTAAAAACTCATCTAAAGATAATGCATGCAAATTAGGTATTAGTGCTACCTTACTTTTATCTAAAAAAAAGCGCAAAACACTTGAAAGCCTGATTTTTTTGTGAGAATAGCAAAAATAAAATCTAAACAAAATGTACAAAACCTGACAATAACCTCCGATTAACTCTAATACAAAATTTGCATGCATCACCATTTTTAGATGAGTTGACAGAAACGGCTACTCAGAGAAGTGAACATTTCTTAAGTAGAAAAGGTAGGGGAAAATGTTTTTCTACTCCGAAATGACACACACCGTGGTACAAAACACTTGAAGCAATTTAAAAGAATCCTAATGGTTGCTTGTGTCCTCTTGGAGATATAGCCAATGGTGCTTAAAATTTGAATTTCCCGCTCCAAGAAACCTCCGCATACAAAATTTCATAAATATAACTCAAAGTAGTCAAGAGTTATTACAGAAAATGTAATTATTTTTTTAAACTTGTTTTTGACATCCGGTATATCCTAAACAAAGCGTTTCTAGATATAAGTTCATAGGAAATTTTTTGGTTAAAATTGAACATAGAATAACATACTGAAGTATGTACATCTCCTACTGAAACATCCTGTATATGATTTTTAATATTAATATTTTATTGGACTAATTTTTGCATATCACTTATTCTTTGAATAAAACAGATATATACTAAAATTACTACCCCACTTTCAAAATCATGTATAATTTTAATGTTAGCATAGGGCTGAATAACGCATTTAAAACATACGTTACCTGCTTCACGTTTCCGAGCATCACAGCCCTAAGTGGTGACAATCATCACTCAATTTCAAGGCGTTAGTTATTCAACTAAGTGGCCTTTAAGAAATAAGACAATTCATAAAGAAAGGTTCTATTACCGGATGTGCCTCTGCCTAATCAACACCCTAGCGTGATGGATGGATTTCGCTAGCCCCAATTTGAACACCTGGGTTTGCAGGCGACGTTCCAAGAAATCCTCGATTTTCAGACCTAGCACGTAATCGAGCTTCATCCTGTTCTCGTCCAATACTCCGATACGGACCAGACGACGCAATAATGCGTTACCTGAAAAAAATTGTTAACAGAGCGTGTAGAAACGGACAACAATTTCCTACAGTTTGTACACGTAATAAATTTTATATTATTTTCAACAAAATTGTTCATTTAAGCATTTTCTTTTTCAAATGTGATGAATAGCAAAAATCTAACGGTTCCATATAATTACAATTCCAACTAAAACAATGGATTTTGAAACGGTTTCCAATACAAATTTTCAACCAATTTTACTCCCTTCATAAAGCTCGATTTTAGTAGTTTCCTGCTTTAAAACTATTTAAGCATTTCAAGCTGAAACATTTTCTTTTGTCCACAACGGCACATTTATAATTGTAAAACTGTATCCTCAACTTTCGGCACAGACAAAATCATGGAAAGACATTGCCTGTTTCCTAGCGGGAACATTATCTGCCCCTATTAAAATATTTCTGGCACTCTCAACAGACAATAAAGTACTGTCGGAGCGTGGCGTCAGGGCACAAAAAATTGTATTTACCTTAATTCATCAAAAATCGATCGAGTTTAGTCCTAACCTAACCATGTGCTTACCTTCAAACAATCTCTTGGAGTCTTTTTCTTCCAAGGTGAGCAATTCACGGGCAGCCTTACGAATTTTGGCCAACGTATATTTGACTCTCCATACCTCACGCTTGTTACGAAGACCGAAGGCTCCGATGATCTTCAACTCCTGATCTAAACGTGCCTTTTCATAGGGACGCCTGGGGGTGACATAAGTCTTTGAATGTACTGAAGGAACCTTTCGGTTAACCATCTTGGCGAGTGTCCACTGCTAAATAATAAAAATTAACTATTAACTTGTCAACGTGGCGTTAACAATGTTTAAATATGTTTCCTCGCCATGAATCGGATAAGCGATTGTACACTTTCCGGGATTAAACGAGGTTTTTCTATAGCCTTGTATGATTAGGAGTCTTTGGATGTGTTCACAAAGCACCTTGCCCAAATTACAAGGCATAACCTCGAAATAACGTTATCCGTAAATATATAAAACATCTTCAATAATATCGAAAATTATTAATCGAATGTAATAAAAACTAACAAAATACTCAAAGCAAAAAATGATATTTTTTATAAAATAAACCAAATACACAAAAAATTAAATGGAAGAACTTACCTCGCCTAACTTCTTCCAACGCTGCGAAGAAAAGAAATGAACGATTTCTGTCGTTCACCGCGTAAGCTACTATAGAAAGAAAGGGAAAATCTTTGTTTAGTAGTTCAAGTGTATGAAAGAGAGAGAAGTAAACTATCCCACTATTCCCACTCCACATTTCTACTACGCAGGTCAAAATAGCTAGAGTTGTTTCCGGTTCCTATCAATTATCCATCTAGGTATTCAAATTTTCCTTATCCAAAATCATTAAAATTTTGAGATATGAACTAATATTTAAACACGTACCAATCTCGTTTTACGTCATTTTGATTTTATCGGGGTTTACATTTCTTTATTTGTTGATATTTGACGTCATTCCTGAACTAGATGCAATGAAAATTTAAAATTGTTTGTTGTTAAAAATAGGCATCAGTCAATACTGTTTGATCTTTTAATATGTGTGTCGTACATACTCATGTATTTTATCTATCTACCGACGTATCATGTGTGTGATTCCAATTATTTAATATTTTCTTTTTCCCCATTCTATCCCCATCTATCCTGGTGGGTACATTATCAAGGTCTAAAAGAAAAGGTCTTGTCTTGTGTTGTTTGTGTTTTGCGCTATGCGCTCGCACTTGCTCTTGCTATTCCTGTCCTATTCAGCGTGAGATCAGAAGCGAGCTGCAGTCTGTCGACTTTTACTTCTACTTGCGTAGTAAAAAATAAAATTTTTAAAAGTGCGCAGTAGTTATATAAAAGTAGTGTTTAATATGGTGTGCTTCGGTTAATTTAAGCCATGTTTACCGTCCGTGTTGTGCAAAATTCTTCGGTTTTACAGAGTATTTTTCGAAGAATAAGCCTAGCAAACGGAGATTTGCGAATTACAAATTCGAATTGGAATTTTCCGCTCATTCAGTCGAACAAGCTTTTAGAGCAAGAGAAACCCTGCAACTGGCTAAATAGAAATAGGTAAGTGCAAGACTATAATTTTTGTAGATATTTATTGATAAATTTATTCAAGCAAAAGGCGGCGACATGTTTTGTTTACGTTTTGAATGTCACGTCTGCCGTCTACATAACCTTGTTTTAGAGGTTGACAATTCTCATAACAACGTAAACAATCACATCTAAGTTGCATAGGAAGTAAATTGCATTAACCTGATTCACCACTTCCTTGTATCTCTATAATGCAATAAATTCTTGTGTTTCAGGTCAGGGTCTTTTGGATCAACAGCTGCTGTTCTCAATTTAAGAAATATGTCAGCAGAAGCGGGTTCGTCTACACAAACCCAGAAAACTAACAGACTGAGTTTAGAAAAATCACCGTACTTGCTGCAGCATGCTACTAATCCTGTCGATTGGTTTCCTTGGGGCCAAGAAGCTTTCGATAAAGCAAAGGCAGAGAATAAGTTGATTTTCTTGTCTGTTGGATACTCTACATGTCACTGGTAAGGGATTTAATTAAAGTTAACAGTTTTGAACACAAATATAAATACTTTTTTATTTTAGGTGCCATGTAATGGAAAAGGAATCATTTGAAAACCCTTCTGTGGCCGAAATAATGAACAAGTATTTTGTAAATGTGAAAGTAGACAGAGAGGAACGACCAGATGTGGACAAACTTTACATGTCATTCATTCAAGCTACTGTAGGTGGTGGAGGTTGGCCGATGTCGGTTTTCCTTACCCCTGGTTTAGAACCGTTAGCCGGAGGAACTTATTTTCCTCCGGAAGACAGCTATGGTCGTCCAGGATTTAAATCAGTCCTGAAAAATATCGCGGAACAGTGGAGGAAGAAACAAACCGCTATTCTTAACTCCGGAAAGCATTCAGTGGAAGTGTTGAAGAAAATTTCGGAAAAGGAGCAAAAGAGTTGTCAGAGAATGGACATTCCAGGCGAAGACTCCTGGAAGAAATGTCTCTTACAACTGTCGAGGAGCTACGAGTCGGATTACGGCGGATTCAGCTCAGCCCCAAAATTTCCGCAGCCTGCGAATTTCAATTTCTTGTTCCATATGTACTCGAGGAACAAGAAGAGCGAACAAGGTGTGCATTGCTTGGAGATGTGCCTGCACACACTTAAAAAAATGGCCTACGGGGGCATCCACGACCACGTCAACAAGGGTTTTGCAAGGTACTCGGTAGACGGCCGTTGGCAGGTGCCCCATTTTGAAAAAATGCTTTACGATCAAGCCCAACTGGCGGTTTCCTACTGCGACGCTTACGTTCTTACGAAAGACGAATTCTATGCCGATATCATACGGGATATTCTAACGTACGTTTCCAGGGACCTCAGTCACGAACTTGGGGGATTTTATGGTGCCGAAGACGCTGATTCGTACCCCTACGAAGGAGCTCCCCACAAAATGGAAGGAGCGTTTTGTGTCTGGGAATACGACGAAATTTTCAACTTACTCGACGAGGAAACTTATGGAATTTCTCACGCCGAAGTCATCGCTTACCATTACAACGTGAAAAAAGACGGAAATGTCAACCCCTCGCAGGACCCACACAAGGAATTACAGAAAAAAAACGTTCTGGTTTGTTTTGGTTCGTATGAGACCACGGCGAGTAAATTCGGCATAACCATGGAGAAACTAAAAGAAATCTTGGAGAAATCTCATCAAGTTTTGTACGAGGAAAGACAGAAGAGACCCAAGCCTCACGTCGATACTAAAATAGTGACTTCGTGGAACGGTCTTATGATTTCCGGGTATGCTAAGGCTGGGTTTGTGTTGAAAGACCAGACATACATTAATAGAGCCATCCAGGCTGCTGGTTTTATCAAGAAATTTTTGTATAACGAGGAAGATAAAAGTCTGTTGAGGTGTTGCTATCGAGGCGATGATGGACAAATCGTGCAAACGTAAGTTTTAAATTGCTTTTATATTAATGTGCAATAAATATTAACGAAATAAGTATTTTTCATAGTAATTGTAATACATAACAATATGATACATTTTCTATATACAATACATATTTCCCTGGATAGGTGTTAAGAGATAATTAATTTTTGGTGTTGAAAAATGGTCTTCTGGGATTCAGCTTTGCTTGTTTAAAAAACAAAATAGCTATGATTTTAAATTCATTAAGTCCAGTGGGCCTTAGAAAATTTCGATGTCCTAGGCCTACTTTGATTTTTTGCTCGATTTCAGATTTTTCTCAAAGTAGGCATAGGATACTAAAATTTTGTACACATCCTCAATTCTTTATTCTAGAAACTTTTCTTAATAATATTTTGTTGTATCTTGTACAGAAACGATACTGAAAAATCTGAAACTCCAGCGACAAATCAAAATAGGCCTAGGATATTGAAATATTACACACATACTCAGTATTTCATTCCGAGAAGATGTCCTTAATAACATTTTGTCGTATGATACAGAACAGCACGTTATTGGTGAAAAAATCGTTTTTTTCTCAGTTTTGAAGGCTTACTAGATTTTATATATTTGAAATCATGTCAGGTTTTGATTCCTTAACAAGCAGAACTGAATCCCGGAAGGTCTTTTTGTGACTCCGAAATTATTCATCTCTTGCAAAAGTCATTTTATTCATTTTGCATTTGAAAGACCTTGATAGGAATTTTTTTAAATAAATTATTTCTTTCGCATGTTTTATTAACCGTCCTAAAATAAGGTGTGACTAAATGCCGATTAATCGTTCAGTCATTGACCTACATGCGGAACGTTCTAGGTAGATGCATAGCGTATTAATTTTTAAATATGTCAAAGTCGATTACTGTACCAGAAGGTGCTTGAATTCAATTTTAATCAGCATCATTCGATATCGATTGGTTTTTAAGATTGCATTTTGTACCCCGTACGATTCACAAGGTCACACTTTTATTTCTATTGGTTATAATTGCTCAAGTTGTTTTGTTTTGACTTCTCAGACAAGTTCGGAAGATAAAAACAACAACCTTGGATTTGACTTTCAATTTTATTTTATCTATTTTTCTCACAAAAAATGTAAATATTTGTATCTGTATATATTTAAATTAATGCATTTTATTTTTCATGGACATAATTTATGCTCTTACTCATAAAACCAAAAACAGAATTTCACTAAACCTACCAGTTCTCTCCTTAGCTTTTATTTTATATATTTTTGAATAAATATATATTAAATTGTCTGCTTCGAAAATTACTCTAAAATTAATTTAATTGCTACAAATCAAATTTTTAAAAGTTTTAGAAAATATTTGTCTGGTTTTTATTCAATTCAAAAATAAAAAATTGTTTAACTGTGAATAATTTTGAGCATCGCATAAAATTCAGTTCATTATTTCTGCACGTATTTGATAATGACACTTTTATAATAATTTAGTCCGTTTGCACATCTTTTTAATTTTTTTCTAGGCCTAATCCAATCGAAGGCTTCCTGGATGATTATGCTTTCTTAATAAGAGGCCTTTTAGACCTATATGAGGCATCTCTAGATGCCGATTGGTTACAGTGGGCTGAAACTTTACAAGAACAGCAAGACGCTAGATTCTGGGATGCTAAGGGCGCTGGTTACTTTACCAGCCCTGAGGGGGACCCATCTATCTTGATCCGTGGAAAAGAAGGTGAGTCGGACATGCTTTTATAATTACATATCATATTTTGCAGTACAACTTGAATTTCGTAAATATTTTGAACCTTTTTAAAGTAATTAAATTTTTTTTCTAAATAGTATTTTGTTTAATTAATTTCTTTTTTATGTATATTTTTTAACATATTTATTTTATAGTTTAATTAACTTTATTTTTATATTGTTTTATTTGGTAGTTTCTTTATTATTTCTATTGAATTTTTTTTTCGAAAATGACTTATTTCTTACTTATTGAAGATACGATTTCAAGATATCAAATTCCTGCACTAATTTGAATAATTTTGGAGGTTTTTGTTGATTAAATCATCACCATTTGTGACATGAACACAATCATAACTTTCTCTAGTCCCTTAAATGCATTTTCTGATCATTATCCTCATTTGTCGGCAGTGATAATAAGCTTATCTTTATAAGTATGACTTTGTAAAGCGGGCCCGCATTATGTTAATGAATTGCAACATATTATTAATGGATCAGATACTTATTATGTAACGACTGTTTACATTTTGAATGCAGGTAAACAGAAATGACCTAGAAACGCGCCTAGGTTGGACGCTCTGGGTATGTGACTAGATTATTCATTCTATACGAGTTGTCTGGTGAAAGTTGGCATGTATATCTTAATATTATTTTGAGAGTCTACTAATGTATGGGATTGATTTTGTGTTGCAATCTAGCAAAATTTATTTTAGAATTGGAAATTAGTAAAAATGTGCCATTAACTTGATAAGAAATTTTTACTTACTTTGTTTTAATTATTGATAAAGAAGTAATTTTAAAAAATATTATGTAATGTGTGGTTAAACGTTTTTTTTTTGTTTGTATAAATTTTTATTTCGTTATATAACTTGTTCTTTTTTTATAAACAGTATGCCATCAATTATCTGGATAGTCTTATCCTTAGCCAGATAACAACAGTAATTTTAGAAATATTAATGTGGTTAAAGAAGGCATATTTTAAAATTAGTTACATATTATGTATACAGGGTATCCAGAATGAGTGCTTTTATTTAGCTGTATGGTAAATTGTACCAGACAAAATATAATTGACTTAACTATTTTTTCTCTGACCAACGGTAATAGAATTGTGAGAGCAAATAGGTTTTGAATATGTGACAACTTCGCACACCTACCATGTCAGATGTTTCTACATAATCACAAGTATGCCTAAACATACTTACCAGAATGATTTTCTTTGGGCTTTCATCAGAATAGAATGAAGTTTGAAATTGTTATAATAAATGTTCAAAATCAATAGCATACTGCTTGTGAGAAATGTTCTTCGTACAAATGTCTTCAGCTTTACCATAAATTGACAATATGTCATGCACATCGTGATTACATGTTAAGCCAGCTTCAGAGAATGACGTAGTGTTGCCAGCAACACTAAGTCACATGACTTTCAGCCAATGAAATTAATTGTATTCGTTCTTGAACTATGCAGAGCAGCAACATTTGTATACACAATATAACCAATAAAATCATAACCAACTTTATAAAATCTTTATTTCACTGAAATTAAACTGGTGGGGGGATGTTGCCAACACTACATTGTTCTCTAAAGCAGGCTTTAAACTTTTGGTTTCCTATGTATGCCCACAAATATCAACCAAACACTAAGGACAAAAAACACACTAATCACAATACTAAGTAAGCATGTATTGTTTTGATTTATTTTGAGGTTAACAACAACAAATAATGAATTGCAATATTGTTATATGTAGCATTTTATTGCATTTTATTTTTGAAACGTATTCTTATTAGAAAAATTATTCGCTTTTAAACATTTTTTTGTTTGTTTTGTTCATAGATAGTATTGGAATTATAAAATGAATTTTTTTTAATGAAACGCCATGAATTTGCTTGTTCTAATTAACCTTAAATTATCTATAGACCTTTAATTTTTTTTAATATTTAAATGGAATGCCTGGTATTTGTAACATAACCTTTAATTATTTATTTTGATATCAAGTCTACTTTATCTTTGATGGTTTTTAAGATGTATCTTTTTTTGTTATTTGCTCAAAAATTCTATTTTCAGTTTGTTATTTGTATATTTATCAATTTGCAGTTTTGTACTTTTCATCTTGCTTATTCCAGTTTTTTATAAACTTATTTAAAAAATATGTTTATTGAAAATGCTTCATCATTTGTCTGGACACTTTCTTTAAGTACCTACATATTGCTGTTATACAAAGCGTTTTAAATATTTTTTTCCTTCTTGCTTAATATCAAAAAGATAAAGAGTTACGTCATTGGTGTAATGTTTAAATAGTACTATTTGTACGCGGTGTAGAACTAAGTACATCTATCGGCCGTTCGCTACTCCATGCCGGACTGAAAATGTCACAGGCACGAAGCGTTCTACATGCAGTAGACACCATTGAAAGCTGTCGACCTTTATCGCGATCGGCGAGAAACGATATTTTGCAAACACGGAATTCCAGAAAACAACTACTCTGCGGGCTAGTGCCCCGACCAGCATTGAATATGCTATAGGTTTTCCAGGTGTAATTCAATGCTGGTCGGGGCACTAGCCTGCAGAGTAGTTGTTTGCTGGAATTCCGTGTTTGCAAAATACTATTTGTGTTTGATCGAGTTCATATAAATATTTTCCAATAAAAAATTATAAATATATAAATAACTTTAATATGGATGAGACTGTTAAATTTCTCTTACATCAATTCCGTGAAACGTGCTTCGAATGCAATACAACTACAAGTAAAGTTAATATTACTTTCGCAAATTTACGATATTTTGTTTCCGTAAATTTTTTCGTTGCGATTCAACAGTCCAAAGGCTGTACTTTTAAATTTCGACAATTTTAAACTCTCTAAATTACTCCGTTACGCCTTCTCATAAACGTAATAGATTTCCAATAAAGTCACGTTTAGAGTAAGGAACGACCGTCGTGGGATCGCTTTAATAATAAACAACTTCTCGTAGAACTCCTTGCGGCCGGACATCCTTTTATTTCGTATTACTTCATTCTCCTATTCGGTGTTCTAGAAATACAAGCTCGAAGGAAAAAGGAATAAAGTTCATTGGTAAAAAATACGGATTGCGGATTCGAATTTATTAAATTTTACGATTTTTCTCCCAACCCAAGCCGTCTAGATAATTCATCAGCTGTGATTAAAGGCGCGGATTAGAGCGTTGTAATTTACATACAAGCAACTGTTAGGAGGATAATGTGAAATCTATAAGCCGCGTTTATTAATTATTTAGATGGCGCTTTCAGCAACCGATTCATTATTCACGTCTTCATTACCCTTTACCTTTGTTGTAATGATTGCGTTAACTAATTTGGGTCTAATCCAGGCGGCTGCCAACTGGCCCGCATACGAAGTTTTAAAAAAGATAGGCGGATTAAAAATTTACTTATTTCATTTTATCCGATTTTTCCTGCTGGTTATAACGTTAAAATACACATAAATAGATTCTGTCTTCTGTGACGTCACAACCTTTAATTTGTGAAACGACAACGTCGCAAATACAACTCG
Organism: Monochamus saltuarius; assembly: GCA_025584915.1. Lineage (NCBI taxonomy): Eukaryota > Metazoa > Arthropoda > Insecta > Coleoptera > Cerambycidae > Monochamus > Monochamus saltuarius. The sequence goes on from CM046727.1 coordinate 8,597,669, forward strand.
ATATTCCTCGCTTAGTTCAATTTAACACAAATAAAGATTAGGTATTGTTTTCCACTTCAATCGCATTTATGTTAATTATTAAAATGTTAATTCTAGAAATATGTGGATCGGTCAGTGGGCGCCCGATTTAAGGCGTTAGTACTTGAATCGAGTTGACTGGATCGCTGTGGGTTCAACCCCCGCAGCCGGTAGATCGTATATAAACTATATTCGTGGAGAGATTGGCACCCTCTCTGCGGGTATGGTAGGGTGGAAGAATGTTGGCTTGGGTCAATATGAGAGATTGATACCGGTTGACATTTGACTACCCCCCTAATTAATGAGGTTTTCCAGGTTTCCCTCATTCCTGCGCTGAATGGTTGTTAGGGCCTACCAACGTAATGCGGTCTGCTTAATAATAATATGCCGCCCCTTCTCCCGCACAAGTCTCGGACTTCTGGGCTAATCCTCGTGATTAGAATGAGGGGTTGAGATATTATTATTATTATGTAAAATATACCCGAACAATCTTTAAATTTTCTCTACTTCTAGAAGCATTATTGAAGTTGACGTATTTTGTACTCGTTAGTGCTGCCAATATCTAAAGATAAAAAGTACTAACACATCAAACGGTTTATTTTTTATTAAAAATTATTTAATTATTTGTTAAAGCCGTAAGACACTAAACAGTTCTCTACAAAATTTTTGGAATAATTATTTTCTATTTTTGTATTTGCATACAGAAAAGAAATCCAATAATTTTGAAAAGAATTGCGTCCTTAAACATTCAAAATTTTAATTTTTATGAGAATCTGCGTGAGAAATTGCAAAATGTGCAAATTGAACTAATTTGTTTGTGCTGTGTAAACATATACGTGACAATTGTTATAGATCCATTTACTTCAATAATACGCAAAATATAATCAGAATCACCCTCAACAGATGATTCAACATAAAACCAGTTAATATACATGCGCTTCAAGATATTTTTTTTTGTGAATTTTAGAATGTTATTCATAAATTAACTAAAATTTTTCTGATGAAAATTACCAACGAAATTGTATATGTAATTTTGCTGTAAATTTATTCTTGTAATGCGGCATTTAGAAAACAAAATATGTTAATGGAAAAACATATGTTATGATTGCAGTTACTAAATAACGTATGCGCAATTATCGAGTTAGTGGTTGTGACGTTGCAAGATTTTAAAAACTATTTTTAAAAAGTATGCTTGTGGTTGGGATTCTGTAATTATTAAAAAGAGATATGCAAATTTTTAAAAATTGTACACGAGCCACATTGTCCGTGTTTGATGTCGATGTTTGGAAATCAAGTAGCAGTTGAAAAAATGTGGTTGCATTCACCTGTTTCTGTACTGTAATGTCCTGGAAATTTCATCTCATAGTTCTCTCGAGTAGAAGTCCATAGAGGAGATTAAATGGTTACTTAATATTTACAATTAGTTTCAGGCGATTATAATTTACTATATTCTTTAAGTGGAACACGTAGTAAATTGCCCAACCTTTCGATTTTAATTTGAAAAGAATTTGAAGAGCTGTAGTTTGACTAAGATACGTGACTAAGAACACATATTGTACCAGTCGAGAGAAATCATTTCACTGCTGTTTGAATTTTCTACTTATTTTGTTAGAACGGTGTGTTTTGATCAAGGCTTAATTTTTTGTAAATGTACTTAAATTTTGATACATTATCATTGGCATATTAGGCGTCGAAAAATTACTTTGCAAATTTATGATTAAGTCAGCAGTTCATCATTTTCTCGAAGATCGGTAAATGATTTTAGTATAAACAAAATAGCAACAAAAAGTGACAAAATGTAATATTTTTCTTTGCAGTTTGCTAAAAGTGGCTTACTTTATACAAGATTTAAGTAAGGACCAATTTTTTAAGGGTACTTACACTGACACATTTTTTTTCATGATCACAGCCAGTTTTGATACATGGATTTATTAAGGTGAACAATTAGCCCTTCTTTAGTTTTTTGGCATCTGATGTAGAAAAAGGCTAAAATTAGTTGAATTGCCAAGGTGTAGGTGCGAATTTTTCAATGTGGATTGGTTGTATAGAGGTCTTCTAGAGATATATCATCAAGTGGCATCATAGGAAAAGATGTTAGAGAAATGTTAGGTATCAAGTATGTAGTACTGGTAATAATACGATCTTCGTATTCATATATTTTCTCATTTATTGAAAAGTGGCATCCGATAGATTTTGGTATTTTCCTTGAGTATTTTTATATTGGCTGCTTCTGTTCTACAACTACATTGGATAGCAAATGGTTGATTTACTATTAATATGTAATCAGAAAGTTTTGTTTGAATTACATATGGTGATTTGAAGACAGTCTTGATGATTTGACAGTTTCTAGACATCCTACCGACTGCGCCAATTAGTATCACGTTTATTTAATATAGTTATAAGTATAATATATGTTTGCTACTTTAGTAAGCTCTTGTCTAACTCTGGCGATAAGGGAAGGAGTTTTAATATTTATACCTTATCGCATACAAATTGTTTGCATATAATACATATTGATAATAAAATATATATACAGGGTGTGTATATAACTACATTTCTCATTGTAAACTTTTACAAAATAAATACTTTTCGAAAAATTGGCCGATACGAATCATTTTCTTTGTAATGGTACAATTTGGGCCGCTCGGTAGTTCCATTTTTTGCTTGCAATGCCCTCAAGTCCATCAGGGATGCCTCCGATGAGTGTGACAGATCTGCGAGAGAACAACAGCTCAACTCGAGGCTTGACGGCAACCCAATATCACAACATACGTCTTCCGCGTACGGACGGCCCGAAATCAATCCCTAAACTAGACCCGACAGAAAACTTCGTTTCGATTAACTCCGGAGTTTTGTTTGATCGCAGCCCATCGAATCGGACGGGCATTAATTGATCTGTTGTCTTTCCGGGGCGAAGGGGAGAGATTGGCGGGGCCCTACGAATTGCACGTTTTCTCGGATCATTAACGGGTCGCCGTGGGAACGAAGACACGTCTGGGATCGGAAGGAAGAAAAGGGGACGTAAAAAATTGGAAACGGGAAATCGCATTTTGACTTTTCCATTACGCCAGCTCGGAGGAATCTGGGCGTTTTGCTTTATTATTCATTTGTGCCGTCGCAAATGTAATTTTTTTGGTTCTAACTTCGCGATTTGTTTTGTCAAAAGCTGGGTGAATTCTTGTGAGATAATGGTCTTACAGGGGATGTATAAATAATAATTTTTTTCCCAAATGACATTAAACAGCATGGAAACTATCTGACTGCCATTTAAAAAGAGCGCGTAACTTCAGATATTTTGCCGAATCAATGATATTTTTTATATTCAGGGTGGCTTTAAACATCGACTAGGGAGACCATAGCGTTGAAGGCTTCATTTTCTTTGAAATATCGGAAAAACAGGCAATCAGCATATTTTCAGGGAAAGCTCCTACATTATGCTTCTATTTATATCGGTCAGTGGTCGCGCGGTTTAAGGCGTCAGTACTTGAATCGAGGTGACTGGATCGCTGTGGGTTCGACCCCTGCAGCCGGTAGACCGTATATAAGCTATATTCATGGAGAGATTGGCACCCTCTCTGCGGGTATGGTAGGGTGGAAGAATGTTGGCTTGGGTCAATGTGAGAGATTGATACCGGTTGGCATTTGACTACCCCCCTAATTAATGAGGTTTTCCAGGTTTCCCTCATTCCTGCACTGAATGGTGGTTAGGGCCTACCAACGTAAGTCGTTCCTGGGCGCAAATGCGGCCTCCTTAATAATAATATGCCGCCCCCTTCTCCCGCACAAGTCTTCGACTTCTGGGCTAATCCTCGTGATTAGAATGAGGGATAGAGATATTATTATTATTATTTATATTCCATAAATCTGTATGTGAGTTCATATACAGTTCTTGATGCGGTAATAGATTCATTTCCACATCTCAGGTGTCTTATCTCAGGTGGTGCTAATGGTAATAACTCCTCCTCACTTTACAACCATCTCGAACTTGACAATTTTTTAAAATTGACAATGACTAAAGTAAACACAAACAATTCAACAAACGTCATCAGCGGTAAACATAGTAATGAAAATCCAGATTTAGACATTGATATTAAAACGCAGTTAATAAATATAAAAAAGACGATTTTGCGTGAAATTGAAACATTGGAGAAAAAATTATATTTCACTAGGCAGAAAAGCAGATTTAATGCCTTGCCTGGTTTCCCTATTTGCTTATGGAAAACCAGCTGCAGTATTAAATCTTCTGCTTTTCTATCTAGTGAAACAAATAACTATATTCTATAGCTAACGTTAAAAGTGCCGTTCGTCTATAAAAATGATAGAACCGTAAGGGCATAAAATGATACTTTAATACCAAGGATAGATAATGTTATTTATTTTTATGCAACAACTAATTTAAATCATTACCTACCTACTATTTGTGAATACAAATATTAATATTGCAATTAACATTCGTAGAAGTATGCATGGGAATAGGAGAATCCCTTCGCTGATTTAATATGTATGGCATCAAAATATCGTTCGTGAGAGGAGGAAAACGAAACACTATTTCATATTTTTTCTGAGAGTATTAAATATTAACTGCGCTTGACGTCTCAATTTTTTTTTAAATAGGATTTTAACCGTCTTAGTCGCGCTATTCACAGACAGATGCTTGCCTATCCCTTTAGTCATTATTCTCCAAAACTCGTATTGTAAAGAAAATTATTGTTTGGAAGGACGAAGAAACCGGAGTCTTGTTTTGATTTCGAACGGCTTAAATATGTCTTTTGAAAGAGAATAACAATGTAAAGCCAGTTTGAAGGATCTCCCAAGGAGAATAGTGGAAAAGGCAGTAAAGCTAAGGCCGGTTTACATTGGTATATGTAGATTATTGATATAGAGGGCATTCTGCCCTTTGCATACGTTTTGGGGTAACACAATATGGTGTAGTAATATCAATAATAATAAGTAGGTAGAGTAGGTTGGACTGAATATATGTTTTAACATACTTTAACCTCACTTAGTAGTAGTATTTTGAAGTAATTTGGTACGAATTAAAATTTCTGGAAAACTAGTTTTGCTTTGGTGCTCCTTTTACCAAATTGATTTATGTGTGAATCTGAAGTAGTAGTGTGTAAAAATATATTATGTACTTTATGAGTCCGTGTAAACCAACCTTAAGGACTATGCAACAAGCAATATATCTGCTACGTATTAAAAATCAGCAAATTAATGTTCTAGAGCAATGCCATTCTAGTTTAGCGAAAAGGAATTGGCATTGCGAACAGGAAGAACGTTTGAATTTAATAGTATGCAAAGGTTAATCTAATAATTCATGATTCAACCCTGGTGAACATTTTTTACTGTTTACTGTTGATCTTGACAATGGTTAGTTCTTATTTTATATTTCTTCCGGTACAAGCACTTCGAATAAAGTGCAAAGATAAGTTTATTTTAACCATATACAGCTTTAATTGTGTAATATTTAGTCGTTGGAAATCATAATCGCTATATTTTAGTTTCACAAACGTATCGTACAGCTTATTATTTTGACAAGAAACTCGTATTCATGATTTAAAAGGTCAGCATGATTACATAAACTTCTGAAACCAGTCGTAGGTTCAGTGACTCCTGCTTATTAGTTGGCTGGTCTGTAATTTTTTTAAGATTGTGGAAGCAGTTATTAAAAATATGTTGTGTGTGTGTATTTGAGTAATGGCTTTGGTCGTACCAATTAGCCAGAGCTAAGTATTTATTAATAATTATATACTCAATGAAGATAGCAATTGCTAGAACAACCCTATATGAGAATTTCTATACTAAACCAAAGTTTACAGAATAAATATTCTGTAAACTTTGACTAAACATACTATCTAGATGCATAGGTATTTTTTCTGTATTGCTCAGAATTTACAAAGATTTGTTAATTTGTTTTACATGTAAATAAAAATATGTTTAAATAAACCACTTTCTAAGAAGCTAACTAATTATGTAAGCTAATCGTACTCACTATGCTCCCTAAAAATATGGAACAGATTTAACAGTCGACTAAGTATTTATAAGTCGATACGCATTTTGACCTACCCGTTTGTTACGTTGCCTTGGTTAGCTAATATAAACATTTTTTATTCTTTCAGTCGTACTTGAAAGATCATTAAACTTGTAATGGCAGAATGTCATGGCCTAGTGCTTTGTCTGTGGCGTAGTATAACAGAGAACGTATCGGTGAACGTTGCATTCGACAGTATTTGGGGTTGTAATCTAATTACCACAGTCGAAAATGCTCTAAACGGCATTTTAACATACAAAGTGGACTTTTAAATCCCTATGTTACTGCTAAAAATGCAACTGGAAGATTTAGAACCCCGCTGTCTTAAAATTGTAATTTGGTACTATACAGGGTGTTCTATGATGTCGGACAAACCTAAGGAACAAGTTCCTCATAAGCAAAAATAGTTAATTTAAAGGGGGATAACGCGAAGAAAAAAACAAGACGAGATTGCCAACAATAGTTATGTCCAACATAATTTTTCATGTCAAGAAATTTTTCACAAAAATACCAAATATACTATCACAAATAAATAGATGAAACGATACTGTAGTTATTTTCCGTTTCAAGGTGCTTCCTCGTCTATAAAAAAAACAACATCCTTGTGTTGACAAGGTGTTAAGCAATGGGTTTTTTTAATTTTCACTCATCCACAACTACATCAAAATATAAAAACATCTGTATAGATTAGTTAAGAGATATACCTACAAGGTTTATCGCAAATATATTTTATTTTACCTTCTTAATTCCTATATTAAGCTAATTATATCAAATAAAGTTTCAAATGTTTCTTACTTTGAAGGTGTTGAAGTTTGAAAATATATCCATTCATTCATATCTGAATTCATTCATATACTTCATTTAGATGAAAGATTGCTAAAGCAACGAATAACGTTCTCTAACCAAACTAGCTGTGATCTAAAATAAAAATTAACATATTCAGTACAGAGGAAGTAGCCTAATATGAGGCACCTTATATTTTTAAATATGTCTATCTAATAATGTTCTCATAACTATGACTTGATTAAATAAATATGTGCCTTAAAAAAAGTGAACATAATGTTTGGGTTCATTTATTTCGTTTACTAAATCACGAATATTGCCAATAAATGATATTTTATAATTTAATCAAACTATTCCACTTTCCCTTTTTTATTGACGTAGACAAGTGAATGAATTTCCATTGACTTCTTCACAGTTCTCAGAACACCATCCAGTAAACGATACATTGTGTCTATTTTCCATCTTGCACGTTTTCTCAAACTATTATACATGGTGTTCGGAACACGAGTACCTTTATTATACAGCAAAAACAAAACATAATTATTGACTTCATTTTTTTTTCTGAATACCTAACGGTATTAGAGTTATGACAGAAAATATGTTTTGAATATGTGACAACATCACAGATGTACATGCTTTTGCAATAATAATGACACTCCCTCAAAACAATTTTTGAACTTCTAGAAGTTCCGAGTAGAAATTTCATTAAATCTCTATTGGCAAATGAAATAACTAAGGACGAATGTCAAAAGTTGAAAGTAGATTTCATTACAAATACGTCAGCAGTTTAAAAGAAATCGCAAGAATCATTTTAAAGAGTGTCATTATGATTGCAAAAGATTGTACCATGCCAGGTATTTCAACATAATAGTCACAAATAGCCCTTTAACATACTTACCGTGAATGAATATCTTAGATATTTTCCCACAGCACAGAATACAGTTTGAAATAATTGCTCGACTCGTAGCCAGAGAATTTTATCTAGGAAATATTTGATACTTTCTAGTTTTATTTTTAAATGTAACCCACTTCTGCTCCATGTATTATAATTGCTGTGTTGTTGCGTGCGAAGTATCCGATTGTATTTTTGATAATTTTGTTCCAGACCAAGACGGAGCAGAACCATGCGGCAACTCCGTCGCCGTTCACAATCTGATCCGACTGGCCGTCTACCTGGACAGGCAGGACCTGCGGGACAAGGCCGGCAGGACACTCACGGCCTTCTCCGAGCGGCTCCGGTCCATTCCGGTAGCCCTTCCGGAGATGACGTCCGCCCTGATGTTTTACCACAACTCACCCACACAGGTAGGGCCAATCGTTCGGTCACGGATCACTGGCATCACAAGGTTAGAACCGACACATTTCATTCACCTTTTCTCATATGTGTTTCCACTTGGGTAGCTGTCTGTCTTTTCGTTGTGCGTATCTTTTTCCGATTCAGTTCCTGCATTTTTCAGAAATAATAGTTATTTACATATCCAGTTGTGAAAGGTATCGATCTGGGATTTTAACCGAGTAGTTGCTTTCGAATTCTGTGAGAAACCTATCTTGACGAGCTGTGTAATAAATTTTACCTGAAACCACAAAATTTCTTAATGTTGCACTTTGGAAAACTACAGTAAATGTCATTCATTGGAAAATTATTTAGTAGTGTATATAAGAACCTATATAAAAAATACAGTGGTTATGTTAGACACAACATTGAAATGATTACTCATGTCAAATTAATGACAATATAGTCATTGAAAAAGAAAAGTATTATATGATTTCTTTCCAGATATATTTCTGAAATATCCGATCCAGTTTCAGAAGCTATTATTTGTTGAACAGGTTGATCGATTTATTTCAGAAAATTAAATATCAGAATTTGTCAATTTGATTTCAGAAAACTTCACTGCATTTCAGACGGCGTTATTTTCAGAATATATTATTTGGATTTTAGAAATCGTCTAATGTATTTTTAAACATTATTATTACCTACAGTTTTTCCCATATATCTCAGATGTTGGTTGAGTTTCAGAGAGCATAATTTCAATTTCAACTTAGCATGGTAGAATATTCAAGAAGCGTCATTTGTAATTTCCAATTACCTGTGCAGGAATGCAGGAATTTGAAAATAATCTAGAAGTTGTAAATTGCTCTCCAGAAAACATTTCCATTTCGGAAAGCATCTATGAACGTATACAGGGTGTTCTTAGTTTTACGCTTTCTGAAATTAAATTACCTTCAGAGGTATAATAAATATTTCTGAAATACAAAAATTAATAGTAGTATCACATTTTTTTTTGTTGATTTCACGTAATTAAACAAAAACTAGTATTTTTGTGGTTATCCTCAGAACATCGCAACTCCTCTGAGAATAAAGAAAAAAATACCTATATTGTTTTATATAGACAATGAAATAAACTACTTACTACCTGTGTTTTGCTTTGTCATTTGGTGCGTTCAATTTTTAGTTATAACTTTAATTGTATGCTACTAAAAGAAAAATCAAATATGCTCTGAACCAACTTGTTCAGTATTTCATTTGTAAGGGTTCAATGTGATGACATTTTCAACTATGGAGTAGTGTTTCATTATTATGCGAATACATTTTGTCATAAAACCATCAGAAACTTGAGAAGAATTGAACAAAGGATTGAAAAAAGTTTGTAAAAGTAGCACTTTATTGTCATGAAAGCTGATGGGAGAAGTGTTAACAACCAGACTAATTTTTATTATGCATTTACCTTGCCCTAATCAAAAGAAGGAAGACAGTGTTTAAGTAATACGTTATATGAATTGTTATATGCCTTGATGTTATGAATTTTCTTTGTTAATAAATCATAATTTAATTTATCGCTCTTGTCATTGATATAAATTATTTTGGTGACTGACAAAATGTCATTCAGGAATATTACTTTATGCTTCTTTTATAAATCCCAAAATTGTTGTTGTTGCTTTCTTCTGTCCATCCCTGTAAAACTTCTTCCGTCGCCATCCTATTGTTGTTGCGCCTTGACCAGAATCATCATCCAAGTCATATCCTACAAACCTTCCATTCCTCATCAAATAGCACGTACATTTTGTGAAAAATAAATTATGAATATTACGTTAGTTTACTTTGTAGGCTTCCGTGGCTGTCGTTAATGATCAGGTGATTTCCGGGCTGGTTGCCACGTCGGAACTCTTGACGGCCCCGACTATACAGAGAAGCTATAGAAATTCATCAAAATCCGAACAATTTCAACAGGGACGGTGGCGTGGATCCGCCCGGTATTTGGAAACGATTCATCCCTGAAAACAATCCACCTGAACATCATGGATCAGTGACCATCCCTGATATAAATAGTGCGACGACCAGTTTCAAAGTAACTTCTGAAGAAGCGATATGTCTCTCGAAACGTCAAGAGTTCTAAACCGACGACATGGGAACCGGAAATCACCTGACCATGAATATTACATGATGCTTCTTCTATAAATCACAAAAATTGTTATTGTTCCTTCTGTCCATTCCTGTAAAACTTCTTCCATCGCCGTCTGCTGTTGCACTTTGACCAAAATCATCATCCAAATCATCTCCTACATAACTTCCATTCCTCATCAAATAGCACATACATTTTATGAAAATCATCTTTGAATGAACTCCATATTCATTTAATCACATCATGCCATCCACAATTCTTCATGTTTTGTTAATTTCTCATTAGTTAAGCGAAGACGAACACAAGTTCTGAAAGAAGAATCATTGAAAGAATGAAAGCCTTTCCATATTTCTTGCAACTCACAAGCAATTCACCGACTCTGCTTCGTTCCAGGTCTTTATAGCTGGCGAGACCGAGGACAACCACACCCAGGCCCTCCTGGACGTCGTCCGCTCGCGCTTCCTCCCCGGCCGCATCCTGGCCATCGCCGACGGTCCCGGCGGCCGCGCCGGCCTGCTCTACCGCCGCCACGAGACCCTGTCTCGTCTGCGGCCCATCCAGGGCAAGTCAGCGGCGTACGTGTGCAGGAACTTCGCCTGCTCCCTGCCGGTGACCGAACCCGACGAGCTGGCCACGTCCCTGGACGAGAATGGCCAGAAGAAGGGAGGCGAGTGAAGGCGTCGACGGGGATGATGCTAGAGATAGGTCTATAGATTTTATGCGCTTGAGTGCCTGTAGGTGTGGGGCGGCTGGCTTGTTGCTGGAGTCGAAATTGTCCGTCAAAAATTTTCTATAGTAACGTTTATCCCATTAAATTATCTTGCTTGCATGACTATGGACGCCTTTATTGTTTTAATACTTGCAGGTGTATGAGAAATCGTTTAAAAAATCAAGACATTTGCAGACTACGTCTTCTTCCAGTGATAACAGCTGAAGATTTCATATCTAAGTCATTTTTTAATTGTTTTATATGCTCTCACTACCAGCAAAAAGCTGAGTTTCCTCGTTCTATCGTTACTCAACGATCGCGTTGTTATATTTGTGCTTTATAAGCATGTTAGATTAGAGAAATAATATTCCAGTGGGTTCTATCGACTGTTTCTCGCTTTCTGATAGTGAAATAATTTAAGTAAAAGAATTTCGTAATGAAATTGTACCCACTCCAGTCTTTTTTGAACGTGCAATTGATACAATTTTGAGGATTATATTTTGGAAGCATCGTTTAAGATTGGAGAGGTTACGATTTTTTATGAAACCGAATATATGTCAGTAAGGCGTGAATAAATTTTGAAAGTTTTGTACTGAATTCGAGATGAGTTTGTTCTGTTGTGCTTTTTTGATGTTTGAAGAATGATGAAGAATTTATTTGTGGATGTGATAACTGTAATTAGTTTCTTCCTTTACGTGTGTGTTTAAAATTGTTTCTCGTACTCCGACCTATGTAAAATACATTGGAAATGGTCGGCTTGCGACGTAAAAAATTCGATGTCGACATAATCAAGCGATTGAGAGAAAAAAATACGTCAGCGTGCGGTTAATAAATTAATACCGAATTAATGGCTCAGAATCTCCATTAATTATGGCAGTGACAAGCAAATTAAACCAATTAAAGGCCCGTACAACGTGCGTAACTAAATGAAGTTTTGCCGGTCATTAATCATAAAGCGAATCCGTGATTTCGAATACAGACAGAGACATATGTTTGTAATGCGATATATAAACACATAAAAGTGCAGTTTTTGCGATGATCGTTTTTTATTTGCGAAAATATCATCGTGGCAGCGGTTATAATTTTGTATTGCAAAAATGGGGTGGAGGGATGGTTTCGGTTGATACAATTGTGGGGGTAGTTCATACACGTACAAGGCGTTATTTTTTTTAATTATCTTTAAATGTACCTAAGGTAATATCAACATTTATAATTTTATGGGATGATGTGTAAGAAAAGCGATATAAGCCCATTTGATTATAAATATAGGAATAATGTTTCATTATTTTACTAATTTGCGAAATTGAGACTCTCAAATAATGTACAGGCTGTCCGGAAATGATGAGCAAAAAATTCAGGGGATGATTCTAGACCGAAATTAAATACATTACATGGACTACCCCCACTATTTTTCCAGGTCTCCCCCCCAGTATAAACGAAGCTTGATTTTTTTCTTTAAAATCTTATCGTTTAGTTTTAAAAAAGAAGTAATAAATCGTTTATTATTTTCGCAGATTTTAGGTATTACAGAAATGTAAGTTTGTTGCTGCCCACGAAATCAACGTCTGCACTGAAAGCCACAGCGTGGCTCTCCGATTTGGCGCAAAAAAATTGAGCGTGTTCGGGTCGCGTTAAATTTATGGAACCGCGGACACATTTTTCTCTCGGTAATTATTCAATTTTGACCATCCGCCCTTCTCTGCCTCCGGATAATTTTCGAATAGGAGGCGGGTTGTTGTTGAAATGTGCTGGGAGAGGCTAAAGCATGTTGTAACGCGCCTTAGGTGCCTTTTGCTTTGTTATGTATGTCCCAAAAACTTAATAAAAATATTAACGTAGTTTTAAAGCGATGAAATATTTGCCTTTGGCATTAATATCAATTCTTAAAATCGTGTTGTAAATAGTTCTGTTGAAATACACGTGTTGCGAAATCTACTCACCAACAAAATATGAATGTACACAACTAATAAATAATATAAGAATTGAAAGATTTGTTTCCTGCGCATTAAAATTCAAACAATTCGAGACCCTTTGCCCTGAATCCGTATTATGAACTGCAACCTTAAAAGACTCCGTTAAATTATTTGAACAGGATTTGTTTAGTAGTAGGTGTACATAGGATAACCATTTCCGGCCCCTTCTAATTCTGCACAAAAAGGGACGTTTAAATCCTGTAGAATTGGCCTGTCTTTTTAACTTTCATTGCTTGTTTTACCATCCATGGAGTTTACAGAACTGTAGGTCTGTCTTTGTTGTCCTTTGTCTTTATTTTTGTTTTCGTTTATTTGTATTTACTTCAGTGATATTAGCTTGCAATTTATTTAGCCTTTATTAAAATTTTAAAAGTTTGCTTCATTCTTTAGTTTATTTTCAGATTACTATTAGACATTTCTATTACATTTTGAACTGATCTTTTGGCGTTTCCTTCTCCTTTACATCTGTTGCCACAAAGGTAAAAAGAACTAGCCCATTTTGTTCATTCCCGTTTATTTAGATATGTTATTTTCATTCCACTATTTTCTTTACTTGTTTAAATGCTTGTAATTTTTGGTTTTGTATTTTTTCTAAGAATATATCTTATCGCTCAAAGGTAAAAGAATTAGTCCATTGTTCATTATGTGCCTTAACTTTTTTAAATATGTTATTAACAGTCTACTACTACTTCTATTGCATTTTTAAGTTTCTATGGTTTTGGTACCTATTTGTTTCCTTCAGTTCTTTACATATACTATTTTCATTTTAATACTCTGTTTAAATGTTTCTATAAGATATTTCATTATTCTTTAGTAGAACATATGATGTTTTCATTCTACTGCTATTTCTTACATTTTTAAATGTTTCTATTATTTCTTAAGGAGAGATATTGTTGGCTCAAAGGTTCGTTATTTGCGTCCACCAAAAGTAATTGATCTATTTCATTATATTATCCCTGCCCCATTTCTTCTTCTAGTTGAAGTGACCAATTTGCAGTGACTTCAAGAGACCTTAAAGCCTCTTTTGTAACACTTTTCTTATTCGGTTGTTGAGGGCAACCAATTCAGTCTTCTTCAGATACTTGTTAACAGCAGGATAATTAAAACTCCTACGAGCGTTTAGTTTTGGTGTTTGCCGCCCCTCGAAGAGTGGCGCTGCTATAATTCGTCCGCCTTACGTTCCACCTAAGCGAAAAAATCGAGTAAGTATAGAGTTACAGGCGATTAATAGGTTTTTGTGTTCTTACGTAGCAAAGAGAGCGTTAAGGGCTCGAGATAATGGAAAAGAATGGAAACGACAAAAACTCTTTCAGACGATAAGGGAGCCCATAAGGCTAAATAAAACGATACTGGAGCAGCGCCTTTTCCCCATTTAATAGCCTGTGGACAAAAACAGGCAATTCGAGTGTGGAGTGGAGTGTGTTTGACCGCTTACTTATCTTGGGGGGTATAAATATTCAGTACAGTTCTGAATAGTGAGAATGGCAGGAATTGCTAACGGTATTTTTTTTAAATTAAAGTTGAACATCGGAATTGCTATTAGTCCAATAAAATTAAAGTTTCCGTCAATCTGGACCAATGAGAATGGATAAAGGGTTAGTTCGATATAAGTAAATGTCAAATTGATAGTTGTTTTAGTATGGCCTCTTATCAGGAATATTTTAAATCATAGTAGAATTGCAAAATGAGAATTGCATGGATTACCAAGCATTAGTTAGATATACCCTTAAGATATATATGTCGTTGGCTTATTGTAAAATCAGGCATAGCATAATATGCCTACGCTTTGTCAATATGACTGGGCATATTTTTAATCGTAGAATTTGTTAGTTAGTCTTACAAGTTTTTCGATGTTTTGTATAATATTACAATACGCTCAATTACGTTGAAATCCCTAGGCATCCTATAATATGCCTAATTTTACAATAAGCCTATGACATATATACGCATTAATCGCAGAAGGTGTTGTACTTATTTCAGAAAATATCAATTAAATTTAAAATCTGACTTCAAGTAACCCAACTGAAATGTTATTTACTTATCCTGAATTAAAGCTGAGTATTTTCAAATATAAATACATGTAATACTTTTTGTAATGAATTTAAGCCAGTATCCATACGTTTTCCAAAATGGCAAGATTAAAATCCATTGCTTATTTCGGAAGTACCGTCTATAGTGTGAACATACCTTTAGCTGGTTTTTCTTTTATTTCTGTAAATGAACACGCAGAGCGACATGATGAAAATATTTTTTTACTACATACCGTGTTGATATTTTTTGGTGACATAGAATTTGTTTGGACTGACTACATAATTTCGCATTTCCATTAAAAATTAAATTAAAATTCATTAATTTCGAGGACTACTCGAGGTCATTTGTACGAGTAAATTATTTTTTCAGTTTAATTTGCTGCGTTGTTTTGTACTTTAGTTTCCTAATGTTCCCCATGTGCCCACACATTTTTTATTATTGTAATATTAATATTTCCTCAGAGAATAATTTTCTAAATAGATTTTAAACTGAAATGAAAAATAAAACGAACAACATATTCTGCACGTCAACAACAGAGTATGTCACTCGACAAGTTTCATTTTGCCACGCGAATTGTGATTTAAAACATTACTGCATCCTCCAACATAGTTATGCCAGTCACTGCTTCCTACTTTGTCGTGATAATGGCCTTTTTCTATTCGCTCTAAAGTCTTTGCAGGTATTTTAAACTGTAGAGTCGTTCCAGGATGAAAAATATTCATGAGTCGGCGTACGTAGAATCCTTACTCCTCGAATTTTACCGTATCGTGCCATTGTTTCACAAATAAATGTTGTTTGAGTACAGCCTGATTGTTGAATTTTAGTTTTTAGTCATTTATTGTTAAGGAAATTAAATTTCCTAGTTCCTAGTTTTAGGAAAGTGAAAATGTGATATTTGCTACCGATTGACGTGATATTATTAATGTATGGTTTTGGTTGTGTATAGTTTGTAAATTTTAGTGTATATATTAATAAAGATATTAAGCATTTGAATTTGTTTTCTTTCAACGATTTTAATGTGTTAGAAATCAAGAATTTGTGTGGGGTAGGGGAAGATATTGTGTAGGGTTGAGACAACTCATACATATCTAAAAATTAGTGGTCAACAATGACAGGGCATACAGGGGAAGTCAAAATAATGCCAGTATTTCATATGCACTTGTTTCCTATCTGTCTTCCTTACGGATATACAGGGCTACCAAGTAAGAAGTTAAATTCGTATATCGAATAAAACAACGTATATCGAACTTCGAATGCAAAGTTGTATAAATTCCAAAACTTAATTTTGACCGTACCTGTATAATGAAGCATGTCAAATTCCAATTTAAATAGTGACAGTTTTACTACTATGAGTTATTAATATCACCAAAATTTCGAGGTTGTCAAGGTAACTGTTTAGAAATTATAACTGAAATTCAATGTTCAACTTCTTGAAAACCAGATAGAAAAAAATGATATTATATTTAATTCCCCTTTCACTTCTGGACACGTTGTATATTTATTACAGATTATAGACAAGTTTTTCAGGTAAGCAATTGTCACGGAATGTGTAAAAATGGACTCGTAAAAATCCAGACAATTTTTTTCAATTTAATTAAAATTATTTTTGACCTGTAATAAAAAGAAATAAAGTACGTTATTTTTTAAATTGTTATACTATTCCTCGCTGTTTGATTTTCACATTTTGCTTTTTATATATGTACTACACCAGATGTTTCTGAAATAATTGATAGGGATAATAGAAGACGCGAAACTAAACACTTTTGATTTAATCAACTTGTGATCTAAAATCCATATTACCAAAATAGAAATATTGTCAAATCAAAGAACAAAAAATACAGTGGCAGTGTTAAGCAAATATTGCTTGAATACTTTAATGAGCTAATAATCACGTGGCGGTATCACATCTGCTAATTATTGATTTGAATAAGACATTTTTAAATAAAACAAGCATTAACTACATTGAAACTGAACTTGATCTATTGTAAACACTTGGTTGGTTTAACTATACACTGAAAAAAATATTGGTGCCTGTCAAAAAAATGTGTTTCATAGAAATAAATTATTTGTTTGTATAGGGTATAACTATTTATTTCCTGATATCAAAATAGTTTTATAAAAAGTAAAACTACATTGGATTGAAAAAGCATTGGATTTCATTAAAAAAACTTTATTAACACTGGCTGTTCATGTCTCTCAAACCCGACATATCTGAGTACACACAATATGGCACAGATACATCTAGCGGCCACCTTTTGACAATTATTTTTTGTTTATACTTTCTTCGATGATACGACTATATTAGGAAATTGTAAAGATTATGTAACTTAATAAAACTTAATTTAAAAATGTTACAAAAATAATTAAAAGATTAAGTACATATTTTTCTTTTCCACATATCTCAATGAAAAATATGCGTTTTTCAATTAAATAAACGCATTGTTTGATTCGAAATGCACATTTATTTCAATCAAATATCATTTTTGTATTTCAAAACGTTATATTTTTATTCAGATTTGTACAAATTGCTTCCGAAAATGAAAAAAAATATATTTATTTGAAAATATAAAATTAAGTATTCATAAGATGCTCAAATCGAATAACTATTTGTTTCAATTAAACAAATCGTAAAAAATGAAATTTTCAAATAAATCAATTTATTTTTGACAAGTGAGCATTATACCAAAGATTTGTTTCCCGAAAATAAATTTGTTGTTTTAATAAATTGAATTATTTGGTGAAAAACATTGTTTTTCAGTATATATTACCATTGGAAACGCGAATTTTCAACATCCTCTAATTCACGAAATCAAAAATTGTCAGATCCGACCCCATAAAATCAATCTAGGTAATGATCAGAATCTAAAAACACCGCTGAAACACATTTATTCAGCATTTTCAGTGCATATGCCGGCGGCCGGAGCATGCTCAGTTTTCCATGGCATGCTGGACGCTGTTGCATCTTCAGTTATCGTTCGACAGTTGAACATCGAAGCGCGAAAATCCCGTGTAGATCGACGCCGTCACAACTATCTCGATTTTCCATCGATTCCATTAATCAATAACTAAACGATCTTTTAAAATTGCAGTGAGGTTAAGTTTATTTCCGAGTTCCAGTGGTTTTTGTTGGATTGTTAACGTTGTTTTTGTAGCCCCAGACCGAAGTAAGTTTTTCAATGGACTGTTAGTTATTATTACTTCGTGCCGATGTTTTAGTTTAAATGATTTTGTTATGATAGGTATTAGATCAGTTCTTTTTTAACTGGTTAACTTCCACTTTATCATAACATCGGGAAATTTATGATGGAAAAGAAATTATGGTTATAGAGTTTAGTGTTTTGATTATAAAAATTAATTTGAAGAAAAACACTGTTCAGATGCGAGATTTATTTATGTGGGGAGGTATTTTCGTACTGATTTTATTGCATTTTATTCAGCGTTTGCATGTGTAACTATCTGTCAAGAAGTAAAAGAATGCTATAAAAATATTTCCATCAACTGCCGCAAATCGCTCACCGTCATTCTTTTCTTTCTCAATTGTTGATTATAAACTGGGTGTGATATACACGAATCTGTAAACATTTTTTCAAAATATTTACTGGGTGATACATTTTCTTCGTACAAGGTGCGTGGTGTTCACAATTCACATAAAACCTAATTTAGATATACATGGGTTAAAATCGTCAAAAGAGGAAAGGTAAAAAATTTCGTGTTTTTTTTGAATTTTTGAAAATGTTGCGTTCGGCGCTCAAAGTCGAAAACTTATTGAGCTATCCTAAACAACTCGGCAAAAAATCAGAACAACTGGATATGATGTAAGGTTTGGTGTATACCGAAAATAAAACACTAGTGATACTTGCATAACATTAGAAAAAACCAGTAGACTCATAAAAGGTTAATAGAAAAAATTCTTAAAACAAATATTTTCACACCCTGTAAACTCGCTAATTTTGGGTTTTCGAAAAAATTTTACAGGACTCTGTGGCATTAATTTTTTGAATAGTATCACCCCCTCCCTTCCGGATTGTTGGCGCATCATTTCTGGACACCCTGTGGGTATTATATCTCATATTGTTTTCGGTTCAAGTGAAGTTTAGTGAAACAACAGTTTAAAAATTATTTAATTTAATTTTTTATTTAATATTTACGATGTGACTGCCTCTTGCTTGAAACCTAATGCTTCTCAATAGACATTATTAAAAAAAACTGAATGTAATATTTTAGCGATGGTAGATATAGGGAATTGTCAATCGGGAAAGTACTTTTTGTTAAATGTTATCTAATCCCCGACATGTGAAATGATAACATCTCACAACATTTTATCATTATCAGTGCTTCATCTATCTCTCGAGCCAAATAAAAAACTGGAATTGTCTCTGTTCCGCGATTTCATTACATGATAAAATGATAATGGGATACCCATTATGATTAATACTAAATAATAAAGACACCATACGAATAGATTTTAACTTTCAGTCTAATATATATCACTACAGATCACGACAGACAGACATACAGATTTGATACTCAACTTATGTTGTACAAAACAAAAAAAGGAGTAAAGTGAAATATAAATGCATGAAAATTGATGTATTTATAGAACAAATTATTTCGATCTGAAAGGAAAAAAAATTGTAGGAAAATTTATTCTTGGTAAATTTGCTTGTTAATAAAACAAGATCGCCATGGATAATTTTAAGTTTGTACTTACAAGTGATAAATTGCACTTATTTTTATGACAGGGAAAAATTATGTTAATGGAAGTGGTGTAGAATTAAAAGTTACGTCAGAATATCAATTTGTGTATAAATTGGTCAATTTCAATTGTCCTGGAATAAAAAAATCATTAGATAATACAAAAAGTTTTGTTTTTTCTCTTTCTGAACATCCTGTATGTGCAAACTGAAAATTATTCTCAGGAAGCTTGTTCTAAACACAAGTACAATTTTTTATTAAAAATTACATTTTTCAGAAAATTAAGGATAAACTTGTTTATTTTCATAAAACCATATATTTTATATATCTACCTATTTTTAACATACATTTTGCAGTCATATTTTCAATTCGAAGAAAAATTTCAGCACCAGTGTCTAACATATTTTTTCACCTAAAGGGAATCCTATGGACGCGTTTTTTTTCCTAAAAAAGCTGTAACAGAAACATGCCACTCTCAAGACACTTCACTGTTACCGCGTGTTTAATTTCACTTTATTGACGCCGTATTTTCCCCCGTATAGTGACAGAGATCTCGAAAATAAAATGGTTATAACAAAAGTGATATTAAAAATAAAAGTTTTGTTTGTCCACTTTTACCGTTTAAATTCTCAAATAAAATAATATTTAAAAAAGATATTGTGAGACACACATTATTTTGCAATTCTAACCTCACCTAATAACAATATTTACATACACAGGTAAATTGAAGAAAAAAACGTATTTTGAAAGATTTTTGTACCTAAAATTTTGTTGGTTAGACGGCTTTGTGTCGTTGTATATTCGGTACCTTGAATCGCAGGTAGCATTCCTATTATTTATTAAGCTCTGCGTATGCTATTGAGTTCTTAAGTGTCAAAGAACGTCATTTAATGTTTTCAACTACCTACATATTTTAGTTGAAATTCCAGTACAGAAAGATAATTTTGTATTGACGAGAACAAATGTTTCACTTTTACGCATTTCTTGATTGCTTGACAAAAGTTGTTTTTCTAAATCCTCTTCAATTTTGAGGGACAATTTCACCTTATATCTATTAAACATATATTTTTACTATGCTCATTTGAACGTTTCATATAATTTTCTTACTGTTTTTAAAAACACCGCCGCGCAAAAACTGAACCATTTACTATCATCTATCACTTTTCAAAAATAAAATTGAGTAGCTCGTTACCTTCGAATATCCTCTTGATTTTTTATTGTTTACATTACCTATGAAAAATGTAAGGCTTATCCCACGCATCATAATGATGCGAGATTTTTATAGAATTCCAGAAATTGACGATTTTATATAATGCTAAAGTAAATTCACATTGTTTATGGTCCCGTAAATATTTGTTTTAGGCAAATCAAAGTCATGTTAATTTAGCTGTCACTTCAAAAGATGAAAAATCCGAACGGTAGTAATGTTGTAAAAGTCGTTTTAAAGTTTTTCTTGGCGATAAAAAAAATGAATGAAATTTACACTGACGCAAGAGGGACGATTGTAATGAAATTAACAAAATGTTTTCGTAGTAGTTTATCAAAATAATGATAAATTGCGTAAAATATAAATAAGTCCAGTTTCTTTACTGTATTGTAATGAAGTCTTATGTATGTTCTCTGACACCATACATCTAGGAATGCTAATGAATAGACATAGACAAAGCTGTATTCAGTAATCTAGAATAAAAAATGAATCTAAATTTACTAACCTGGTTTAATGAAAATATTCTATAAATACTCAAGTTCACTTTTGAAACTATGGGCACTCCAAAATTCAACCACAATAGATGAGATCTGATCTATTTTTGCATTTCTAGGATTGCTTCTTCAGCTGGTCTCGTTTACGTTGAGTCAAATATCGAACTATAAAAATTATTATACCTATAAATTCAAATTATTTTAAATTAAATATAAACAATGTCAAAAGTGATTTTAACCTGTCAATGAATTTTAAATTAAACATGACAACCACCTACTTAAACAAAAAAAATGTACCCTTTATGTAATCGTTTTTTTTTATATATTTTTAGGTATTAACAATATTGTGTGAAACTAACTACTCTGCGGACTAAAACCCCGATCAGCGTTGAATTACACCCTCAATATCTATCCATATATTCTTTATTATTAGCTTTTGTAACATTTTACTGTATTAGAAAGGTATTTTAAGCTAATATAAATCAAATCTCCTACAATTCCTATCAATGAAGTCATATGTATGCTCTCTGATACCAAACATCTAGATATACTCGCGTCAAGAATTCAGACGTCTTACGTCACGGCTGACGTTACACATTTGTTTTTATTGTCAACGAGATTTTCGATATTTGATCGCTTTAAAAACAATAATTTCTTGCAATTTAGTGCGATATATAATGCAAACCTTTAGTGTAGTATATAGTTTTATTACTATCAGTTGCAGTTTCTTAAATATTTTGATGAAAATATAATGAAATAATCATTTGTTCGTATGACGTAAGTCGTCTGAATTCTTGTCGCGAGTATATGCTAATGAACAATTCCACAGACAAGTTAAATTTACTAACCTGGTTTAATAAAAACACTCTTTAAATATCTAAGTTCAACTGAAACTGTGGGAACTCGAAAATTCAATAATAATACTGGAAAAAATATTACAAAAGCTAATAATAAAGAATATATTGTGGGTGCAATTCAACGATAGTCGGGACTTTAGTACGCAGATTTAGTTTCACACAATATTCTTAATACCTAAAAATATATTAAAAATATAAATCAATGAGCTCACCTGGAGGGTCATGCACCTTGTACTTTATTTACCAGTTTCTTTTGTATTTGTCTACTCTAGTACTTAATAGGTTTTTGCAATACAGAAAAGCACTAAAAGCAGTGCCATAAGAAGGTTAATGTATTAATGTGTTACAATTTAGAAAGTATTTAAGTACTTTTTTGTTTATATCGTGTCAGTTTTTGTTAAACAACGACGAGAGCATTATTTATATGTGAGCTTCGTTTTTAATTCTTAACATTTTATAAATACTGTTTTTGAAAATTTCCAAGAGTTCCAGACCCTGGCGAAAATTTTGAAAGGTTAGTACACTTACTCATCGTATTTTTAATAGCTTCTTTAGTGGGTAATTATTTCAAAATAGAGAGCTTCTAGCAATTAATGCCGACAATATTTGGTTAAAAAGTTTATATTTATCTCCACATTATTTATGACTTTTTGTGATCGAAATCCGAAAAATACGTGATAATTTAACTGAAAATCCATAATTTTCCAAACGTTATCATTGGAATCTTATGTGGGTTGGTACGTATACACATATATTCCAAGTGATGAATTAAATTGAGACAGAAACAATAACATCTGAGAAACGTTTCCGGGTGATAGATGGCAATTCAAGAAAAAAAAATTACCTTTCAATAAAGTTACGCAAAAGATAACCCATTTAAAAAATAAACACAAGTGTTTTTGTGCGTTTCCGTTGATTCAACGTATATTTTTTTAAAGCTAGATGATCCTTTCTCAAGCCGGCTTTCTTTCTGTTTTTGTAGTGTTTCCACGTGTATGCAATGTCATGGGTCTAGTAGTCAGAATTAAAAATAACGAATTTGGCTTTTGTGGGAGAAACTATTGATTTTTTTTTTAATTCAAACATCTTAGTAGTACATTTTTAATGGATTTATTCAGCATTTTTTAAATTTTATAAAGTGAAAGTATAAGTTAAAAATAATGGATCTGCAAAATATTAGAATTTTATTCGAACGTATAGTATAGTCTTTCCAAAGTCAATTGGTGACTGTCGGCAAGCGAATTTGTCTGGATTCATGGGCGTACACCTATAGATTTATAAAGAATTTAAAGATTCCAATACTTTTTACGATATTTGTCATTTTATATACAAGATAAATATCTTTTTCTACGTTCATGCAAAAAACAAAACTTTATTGAACTATATTTAGTGGAAAAAGTGGTTCTTTATTGCACTAGTGCAAGTTGCATTCATCGGTCACTCTACAATAGCGTTTTGTCATCACGACAAACAGAAACGTTCAAATCGATGTCACATTTTCCTAGACTTAGTGTCATCTAAATATTGTATGCAAAATAACTATTATATACAGGCTGTATCACATAAGAGGGCCACTCCCATGTATCTCGCTTAATATGCGAGACACGTCAAAAATCTTTAATTGGTTTTTGTTGCATTTTTGGAGGCCTTTATGCTAGTAAAAACAAATTTGAGATTCATGGCCAACTTTATGAGTAATAACAAAAAAACCTGTAAAGTGCCCAAACTTTAAGACTGTCTCACTTTTTTATTTTAAGAGATAGAGAAAACTTACTGGTAATAAATTTTTATTGCAAAATTGATACCTTCCACCTGATATAAACAGATTTTTGAAATATGGTATGTGGTTCGCTGCGCCCTCTAGGCGGATAAAAATTTTTTTTATTGAAGCATGCTATGGCTACAAAAAATTGCCTGTTTTTTCGTCTTTCATGCAATATACTACATGTTGTCCTTATCTTTCGTATTTATTACATTTTTTTCAATTTTAGTTAAGAAGCAACTATGATACCATTACGTAAATTATAAGTAGTAGATATCCACTTTGATGCGATATACTCCATTTTTTAAATATCGCCACAAAAAGTCCAAACGATTTAAAGTCAACCAATTATAGCGGCCATGGTACCGGTCCAATCCCTTGGTATTAATGCTTGGACACGCTGTACATGGTACGGATATAATTGCGCGTGTATGATAGGCTACACTGCTGAAATACGCCGTGGACGCTCTGGACCTACATCTCTTCCACGATTCGGTTTCAAATTTCTCGCGTTAAACGTCAACCGAGTTGCTATACACGTAAGCCATTTATGACACTTGAAAAGCGAATGTAAATACTGGCATCACAAAAACTTTAATACCTACAAAAAGTAATCGGATTTCAATATTCGGAATCGCCTGGCTGGGAACACAGTTATCCAGCGAAGTAAAGGTTGAAAATACTACAAGATAATTTTTTAGTCAGATACTATAATGATTTTACAAAAAATGTTTAGGTATACGATATTGACTCCATTTTTCACGACTATTCCCAATTGTTTTCTGAAATCACCCGTTATTAAAGTAGTTCGTAACCATGGATATATCAACTTCTGGTAGATTATCAGAATAAATTTACTAAATTCAACTTCATAAGGTTTTTACAATTTTGTTTGCGATATAGACTCCATATTTCATGATACATCTGTTCTCAAATTGCGTATACTTTTTCATGTACCTAAGTATATCTATCGCCACTGTTTGTGGTAGGACACACTGTATAAATGTTACACAGTTATAAAATGCGTACTATTTTTTAAACATCCTGTATACTGAATCATTTCACAGATAAATACTTATCATCTAAAAAATGAATTTATAAGTACCTTCAGTTTATCATACGAGTCTATATTAAAATTATATCCGGCACCACCAAATTTACTGTCTCATAAAAAAAGGGCCGGTAAGGGATTTTAAAATAGGTATCTGCGTACGTAAAAAGTACAGTAAAAAGGAAAGCACAAAGGACCCTCTAAAACAGATTGAATCAAATTTCATAAGCGTTTGTATTATGGGCTT
Source organism: Monochamus saltuarius (assembly GCA_025584915.1). NCBI lineage: Eukaryota > Metazoa > Arthropoda > Insecta > Coleoptera > Cerambycidae > Monochamus > Monochamus saltuarius. The sequence goes on from CM046727.1 coordinate 8,622,931, forward strand.
GGTATTTTATGGCCAGATTTAAGCCTTCATCGTCTTCACCATCTATCACTTCATATCTCTACGTGGCAAAGGAGAGAGATATATTAGAGACAATTTAAAATGGCCTTTGTAAGGCGTAGAAATTGTGGGGTGCAGGGATTTATGTCTGATCCTGATGATGTCTTAGTTTGTAGAGCTATCAGCACGATGTTTTTCGTGGCTCTATACAAATTGTCTAACTAATGGCAGTTCTGAAATTGGCATAGCCATTTCTTATAAAACATTTTGTAGGTATAACAAGCCCGTATCCATTAAAACTAGTAAATATCATCTAGTGTGTATTTTAACTAAAAAAGCACATACATATTTCAATACTGTGCCAGCTTTGTTATTGTAAACGTATTTTTTCATACTTTTTGGGAACTATTCTAAATGTACAATTCAGCAGAAGTGAAATATTAATTTTCTTATGATTCATAAAACATTTATCGTAAACAGTGAGTGCTATTGATGAAGAGTCTCGTGTTATGTTCAAGGCAAATATCTAATAAACTGATATTTTGCACACGGCTGTGCACATAAAATGGAGTATAAAGAAATACCTACTAATTTCCTAGTCAGAGTTCTAGAGCTCCTTTCTCGTCCACACAGGACTGGATTAAGGAAAAGTGGCCCGTTTGGTTTACATTGCTGAGGATCTTCTTTATAACATTTTTAATAAGCGCTTCACTGAGCTTCGAATGTAAAAAATTACTTTACCTACCAGAATTTTCTTTTTATATTGGTAAAACCCTACCGAAAAAGAAATTATACCTACTTACTGGTATACAAATACAATGTTTCTGAAATTGTGTGTTCTTCAAAAAGGTAATCAAATTTGGATCGGTCAGTGGTCGCGCGGTTTAAGGCGTCAGTACTTGAATCGAGGTGAGAAGATTACTGTGGGTTCGACCCCCACAGCCGGTAGACCGTATATAAGCTATATTCGTGGAGATGATTGGCACCCTCTCTGCGGGTATGATAGGGTGGAAGAATGTTGGTTTGGGTCAATATGAGAGATTGACACCGGTTGACGTTTGACTACCCCCCTAATTAATGACGTTTTCCAGGTTTCCCTCATTCCTGTACTGAATGGTGGTTAGGGCCTACCAACGTAAGTCGTTTCTGGGCGCAAATGCGGCCTGCTTAATAATAATATGCCGCATCCTCTTCCGCACAAGTCTTCGACTTTTAGGCTAATCCTCGTGATTAGAATGAGGGGTAGAGATATTATTATTATAGTAAGTTTTTCTGTTGTGATTATAGATATGCTGAAAGTCGTGTTAAGAAAGGGTTGAGTTTTTAGAACAATTTTTTTTAGATTTTTTTATATTTTATTACATTTTAGTATTCCAAATTTTGGATTAATAATAAATACTATCTTTTCTTTTTACTAGACTTCAGTAACACTGTAAATCTACTCTTACTATATATACAGTGTTTCAGCAACTTATCTAAAAAAAATGTTTGAATGTACAGAGAGTTACAAATACTATTTTGTAACATAAATCAAAAGGCAGTTCAAAAATGATTTAAAAATACATTTCTGCACGGCACTGGAAATAAATTACATTTTATGACACCTGTTTTATTCAGAAAGTTCAACTGCTTTTCCCGTTATTGTTATTAATTATTAATTTGTGGTTTTAATTAATAAAATAGTTTGACATACCTGATGTTACAACAACAAAATGTTGGGCTCGTCTTATCCAGTTTCTACAAACTAACACAAATGCTTTGTCCGTTTTGAACTTAAGTTATTGGCAGCAGCTATGATAAGTTTGCGTAAATCATCAATCAATCAATCGTCATCATCACTACGTTGCAATATACTTCATTTTTTAAATCTCCCCCAAAATTAAGTCAAAATGATTTAAAGTCAAGAGATCGTGGCGGCAATTTTATCGGTCCTTCTTGTCCAATCCCTTGGTATAAACGCTTAAACACGCTGTATATGGTACGGATATAATTGAGCCTGGTTGTATGATACCCCACACTGCTGTTATACGCCGTAGACGCCTTGGATCTACATCTCTTCGATGAATTTTTTTACGATATTGACCTCATTTTTCATGACGCATCTATTTGCAATTTATTTTTAGATAAGTGCTGAATCACCCAGTATATATTATGGGTATGTTCACACTGTTAGTGTAGTAGTTAGTAGGTGTCTATCTGCAATTATAATTAATTGTTAAATAATATTAATAACAGATCAATGGTTAATATTTATCAATTTTTTATATAAAACGAAAATTTTGATTAAGGTACACTGGCCTGTAAGTACAAATTAAAAGTTCTTGTTACAGTTCTGATCGCGCATTCTCTAAATTGCTTTAGATGCGGTGTCTGCACACGCATTTAGTCACAAGGTCACCGAAACCGTCTGAGTTACTTCAAATACAATGGAGTTAAATTATTGGTCTATGATGTGCCACTAGGTACAAAAATTGCTTTTCTCCCCTTTGATCCAGTGTGTAATCCGGCCCTGTCTCCACATTCCTTTATCATTCCCCAGATTTCCATTCCTGCTGCCCCTTTTGTTGTCCTGACATCATACAATCCTTATCTGAAACCAAACTTATATTAAAATAGTACATTCTGCATAAAATACATGCAAATATCTGTAACGTTATACAAGTTTGTTGTAAGTTACGGCTGTCTAGTCTTTCCGGCTTTAAGGTGAAGTTAGCTCGACCGTGTTGAATTTTTTTTAAAGAGCTGCAACTTTAAAATATATTTACAGAAAAATATATATGTATAAGTTAGTACACCAATATGAGCGTAGGTAAAAAGAAATAAACAGACAAGCAGCTCTAACATAAGCAAATCTATATTCGACCACGCTGTTTATAAAACGTTAAATTTGGAGTACTTTTAATTATAAAATCAATATTGATAGATGCTGTCAATGTCAACCAACATATGCTTAATACTTAATATATGTTAGTCATTATCAGGTACTACCGGTATGGAAGTTGATCTATCCTGTATGTTCGCCTATACAGGGGATGATAAGAATTAACTTTCTCTTTCATGTTTTAAGTTTTTTTACAGTAAATGATAGTTATAACCAAATATTTAGTTACTGATCACGTTTCCCGCCATATAACACTAACAGCGATACTCATAGTCCGTCTCCGGTCGCGGAGAGCCGTCTTCTTCCCGGAATCATACACTGTATGCAGTCAGTCCAAAATTATGTGAAATTCATTATGAAATCCTGTAACGGAACTAAAATAGACGTCCAACGGAGTTAATATTACGGATGTCTGAGAGCTACGCTCTTGGACGTCCATAATTGGTCCTGAGATGTACAGACAAAATAGAATTAAAACGCACGTCCTGTGGTCGTTATTTATTTATTTATATATTTATTTATAGAGATAGTACATATGACAAGTCAATTTTGTGAAACATGCATAATAAACAATAGAACTAACAGACTAACAAAAAGTATAGCAAAAGCACAAGAAAAGTGAAATATTACCTACTAACATAATAAACATTACAAAAGGGTGTGGATTCCGTAATTAGAAAGCATGACATAATCATTTAGGGCTACTCTAATTTTAAATACTCTGAGATACTGTAAAAAACATTATCTAATAAAAAAATGTCATATTTAAATTTATTATATGATGTCTTATCTTATTTGGTAGCATATTAAATCAAGCAACGGCTTTATAATAATGAAGAGTGTTCAAAATGTGCAATATTATGCTTAGGTACGCTTAATAATAAATCTCCGTATCTAGAGTTGCATTGGTGATAAGATAAGCATGTTCCAAACAGATGTTTTTTTTTAAGCAAAAATAGTATATTTCAGTAGTAAGGTAATGTCAAACGTCTTTTTTCTTTAAATATAAGTCTACAGCTGTCTACAGGTAGAATTCCATACATTTGAGCAACAAAAAACGGTTTATTTCCACTTCCTCAACATATATTGTATGGTGAATATGAATACGCCAAACTATACTATGCACTTAATATGTTTTCAAGAGAAATGTTTAGTTTTAGTAATGCAAAATATGCCTTATTCAGTTGTTTGCAAACATAGTCAACGTGATTATCATAAGACAGTGTAGAATCAAAATATGTGCCCAGAAATTTGACATTAGGTGCATCATTTAAAAAGGAGTTATTTGAAAGAAATCTTTGTATGCCGAAATTTATTATCAACGTCTTATTTTTATTTAGTATAAACTTATTACGATCACACCAAGCACTGAACTCATCAAGAATCTCCGTTACCTTCATCTGAAGTTCCTCAGGAGTGTTGGCTGAAATTGTGATTCTAGTATCATCTGCAAACTTCGTTACTTGGCCATTTGTAATGTAATCAGGCAGATCGTTAACATAGAGCAAAAATTGCAAAGAACTTAGTGAGGACCTCTGTGGAACTCCGAGATTCGATTCTCCAAGTTTAACTCATATCTATTGCTCATATGAAACTATCCAGGACAGAATATTCCCTCGAAAGCCCATGTTTTCAAATTTTTGCTTTAGTAATAAGTTTATTAATAGTGTTAGGTACGTGTTCTAAATTAACAGTTTCAGAATTTGATTTAGCTTATTTGATTTCCTTAAAGAAGCGAAAATTGTTATCGCATCAATTGCCATGCATAGAAAAAATTACACTAGAGAAGTAAATAAACGTAAGCATTTTTCAACTTGTTGATACTTAATTTTTTTTATCTAATATTAGATTTACAAAACCGGTTCTTTCCCTGTTCTACTTCAGACACCTCATTTCGATTATTTATTTGCAGTCCTGCTTAATATTATACCGTTGAAAGTTTATGTCACTACGAGCTTTACAACGTGTTAGCAATTTCGTTCACACTGTAATGTGTGGAACTATATTTTTACGTTTCAATATTTCGGGTTTCGATCTTTGTGTGTTTAGAATATTGAAAAGTTTTTTCGGGGATTCGAAGTCTTACATTAGTGGACTGTAAAAAAATGTCTAAAATATATTTTAGTTAAACTAAAAGTAATAAACGTAATACGGCAATTTTAACAACACAGACTGTCAGAATTTAGAAAAAGGGACAATAAAAAAAGTAATGTAATTTGTGTTATTACGTCACTCCTAATTAATTCGCTCTAATTTTCCTTTTCATCTCTAGCTTATTTAATAGCGTCCGTTCACCCCTTGGCAATATTAACTACAGCTAGTGCCAATTTTGCTTCAGTTCGATCGGCGAGGTTTGATGAAATCATTTTATCAGATTTTATCAAAGCAGGCCAATCTTTTTGAAATTTTGTACCTCTCCATAATTTACCATTCTGAACAACTTTTTAAATTTTTTTGCTATATTTGAGCAGAAAAGACACTTTACCTAAAACCAAAACAGTTTTTACTCGGTGCACTGAGCATTTCAAATAGGATTGTTTTAAAAATGGTTACTCCTACCGACTTCAGCAAAGTATACCTTTTTCAAATAAAATAGGTAGGAGAATCGATTGTTTCGATAGTCAGATGGATACACTAAGCTGCAAAAAAGTTACGCAAAATACCATAACATTTTAAACATTAAATTCACTCGTATATACCAATAAAATGTGCCTTCGGAAGTCTAAATAGTACGTAAGTAATCAAAACGAATAGAAAAGTAATTACGAACAATTAAGATTGAATGATTTATATTTCTTCTAATTATACGGATAGTTAAAACAAGTCAAATAGAGGTCAATAGTGTTGGCTTGCCTTGTAAAATCAGAGGAGTTTCTTTTAAAGTTTTGTTGTTGATCACGCCTTGTCTTGTCTTGGGGATATCTCGCAAATTTCTTGTCTCAATTTTGCAAGATTTTGTTTTATTTTAATTTTATTTTATTTACACCATTCAACAGGCAAATGCCCAATTACAGAATGGGAAACACATACAAATAAAATATATACAAAGAACATATACAGTAAAAATAACAAACAAACAATATGTAAGAAATACTAAACAGATACAAAATACAGAAACCAAAGCAAACTTAAATTAAGATACAGAAAATTATAATAATAGTAATTAACACTAAAAATAGCATCAGATTAAAAAAAGCATCAGAGTGCTATCTGTTTCAAGCTTGCAAGAGAACAATGAAATATATCAACCGATGACTTTAAGTTGTTATAAGTATTGCACATAAAATTCAATGGGGAAAAACTCCTAATATTAGTTCTTGGCGTCGGCAAGTAAAAAGTACCAGCGTGTCTTGAAACCGCCCTGGGAACATGAATATTAAGTCTATTTAATAAATCACCACAATCAGTTAGGTTATTTAATAATTTAAATAAAAATACTTGCGAGACTTGTATACAAATGAGAAACGTAATTTTACTACGAATTAAGTAACAGTGGTGATTACTCTCGGTCGGTGCTCACACGTAACCATCGATATGGTCGATTGGTAGACGTTATAAAGTATAGAAACGGTTAGTTTAGTTATACATAATGGATGAAATAGGCGTAATAGAATCGTAGATCTTTCAGTCAAGTGGCTGTGAATTTATAATTACTTCAGTCCAGCAAAACCGGACCTAGACTTAATAGACATTGATTTTAAAAATAATTTAATATGCTAGATGTCCTTTATATAAAGTATATATCTACAATAGAAATGCAATATTTATTTTTTCAGCTAATATTTACTTTTGTCTGATCTTTCGGTTGCCAATACTAGGTACCAAAAAGAACAACAAAAAATCAATAAAATTAACAAAATTATTGCAATAACAAACTGGACTGGAAAAATTCGACTTAATGAAAATATATTTGTTTTCTCTTATCGGTCAGTGGTCGCGCGGTTTAAGGCGTTAGTGCTTGAATCGAGGTGACTAGACGGAGTTGGTTCGAGCCCAGCTGCCGGTAGACCGTATATAAGCTATATTCATAGAGAGGATTGGCACCCTCTCTGTGGGTATGGTAGGGTGGAATAATGTTAGCTTGGGTCAATGTGAGAGATTGATGCCGGTTGATATTTGACTACCCCCCTAATTAATGAGGTTTTCCAGGTTTTCCTCATTCCTGCACTGAATAGTAGTTAGGGCCTACCAACGTAAGTCGTTCCTGGGCGCAAATGCGGCCTTCTTAATAATAATATGCCGCCCCCTCTCCCGCACAAGTCTCCGACTTCTGGGCTAATCCCTGTGATTAGAATGAGGGGTAGAGATATTATTATTTTATCTCTTAGTTAATTTGCATATTATTTCATATACTCACAACGTCATAGTCTTGGACCCCCTGCATATAAAAGGATTTGATTAAACCTAGTGGTTTTTCTTAATGCGGTAAAAAAAGTACATGTACTTAGAGAACAAAAAGACAATAAGAAATTGCAGACCATGAACCTTTATCTTATTACCAATGTTTTTTACAAATCTGGTCAGTTGGCAGTGTATTCAGGCAATTGTTCCTTTAAATTTTTGTGAATTATAATGCCAGGACGGGAAATTTCTGCGTTTACCCAAACAATAATGATTGCTTTACATGATGCAGGACATTCTAATCATTATATGTCGAACACATTGGGCATTCCAAGATCATCTGTTGTACGAACAGTATACAAATATGAAAAAGTTGATACAGTGGAAAACAGACCATGTAGACGCTGTGTAATATCGACACTTACTATTCGAAGACGACACTCTACTTCCAAGGCATTGTGCTGCCGGTCTCCAGTGGGCGCGAGAGCATAGGTGTTGGCTTTTACGCCAGTGGCGGTGGGTCTTATTTACAGAAGAAACCAGACAATCGACAAAGAGTCTGGAGGTCGTCAACAGCAACTTCATTTTCCCCGTGAAGTTGCTCCCTATGAAGAGGGTACCGTAATGTTTGGGGTGGAATGTTTAACCGCCGCACCCCATTAATTCGCATAACACAGAATATGTCATTCAAATTTACATCAAACAAGTTATTACGCCCATTATGTACCCCCTACGTAATGCGCTAATCACTAAAGAAGGGTTCAAACGACACTTGTAAGCAGGACATATCCATAGATTAGATTGGCCAGACAACTCTCCTGACAGGAATCCTATTGAAAACATGTGGGATTCTGTTGCTAGAGCCATTCATAGACTGCAGATGAGTTAGTCGTTGCGGCAGAAGAGGAATGGAACAATATTCCGAAATAGATCGTTAACCGCTTGATTATCTCAATGCACAGACGTGTCGATAGCTGTCGGAACGTGGTGGAGGTCATACCGACTATTAATCAAGTAGAGAACTTGCTTTGTTATTTCTTTTTGATTTAAGAAATTTTGTCAAAAATGTCACACATTTGCTGGTTTTTTTCTAAGTACTCAGTATATCGAACACATAAGAAAGATTCAGAAAACAATACTCGTATGCTTTTATAAATGTAGGTATTTGGTTTTTCTGGCAAAAAGATTTCTTTAACAAGAATGAGGGGGAGTCCGAGACTTTTGACGTTGTGTGCATAACAAGCATATGTTGCTGTTCAACATACAGTCTTTATCCAACTTGCCCATATGCGAAGAACAAACTAAAATCATATAATTCCATCAGTACACGGTAACAGTGCCCTCTACTGACGAAATATGGAAGCACATTTCTCGACGTTATTAAAGAACATGAACAATTTATTTTCGAAAGTGTAAACTTTTAACAAATTAATTTCCACTTGTTTGACTGGGCTCGTACAATTTTAATTAGCTTAACGTTTGAAAAGTGGTTCGTTTGCACAAGTTCGTAGTCCGGCGTGTTCAGCGAAATTTACTGTATCACAAGTAGGGCTTTGGTAATTTACCCCGTAATTTATTAACTGCTACTGCAATTAGCCGAGGGGTTGATACGAAGGGGGTGGTAACGGGTTGGCAGTTTTATTTAAAAATATGTGTCTCTGACTAAAACTGACAAAAAATCTTATAAGCGTATTCTCGGATACGCTCTAATTTCCAGCTACAAGGCCATCGAATTTAATTTGATTGCGATAAAGAAAGATTGGATATGTTTCATTCAGATTTAGAGAAGCTAAAAACTTAGTATAAAATTATTTAAGTTAAATTTATAGTAACTTTTTTATTTCCATGTGTCAGAAACTTTACAACATGTCAAATATTTCAAAAAGGTTTAGACATGAAGTAACTTGAATAATTCTAATCTCAAAAGTTACGCTCCTCTCAAAATTGTAATACAGGGTTAACTATGACTAAGTACACATATTTTAAGAGGGATAGAGAAAAATAAGAATTAACAAAATCACTCTTCAAAATATCTTACTTATTTATAAAGCGACTACGGCGGATGGAAGACTAATTGGTAAAATTCGTTGTTATCGGACAAAATTTTATAATTAAATGCTGTCAGTTTTCCATTATCTATTCCTTTCTTCGAATTTCCTTAGAGTAAATAGGTATTTTATTTAACTGAACGCGAAGTCGATCTAAGCCATCTCGGACTATGGTTATCATAGGCGCCGGTTTTCCGGAGGAAAAGAGGGTTTTTAAAACATCGAGGTAGACCAAAATAATGTTTTACTGTTTTTAGGCCTTCCTAAAATATACGATTTTCTATTCTACTAGCACGTACCAAAGTTGGAAATAATATAAATAATTTAGGGCGCTATTACAAAAAATGGCAGTTAAAAGAAATCAACATCCTGTAGCAACAAATTTAAGCTTTTGCAAACATATGTTCTATGAACTTTTCTTCATAAAATGTCCTGTGCAGTTACACTTTTATATATTGTCTGAAGCTATTTATTTGTGGCATAATTTTAGTTTTTCTTTAGTTTTATTGGGTTTTGCCACACTTCTGAAAAAATAAAGATTAATTAAATAAGCCCTTGCGCCAAACGGATCAGTCAAGGGTTATTTTTGAAACTAAGTTTGCCTAACCAAAAAATCTCACACTGAAAAAAGCAGATAAGTAAAAAATAACAAAAATCACATCACTATCGCGCACTTCCGTATTTTTGACGTTTCGAAAATCTCTCTGTTTCTCTGTAGCCAACATTGTATCAAGAAGAAGTAAGTAACAATAAAATTAAAATCATGTAACATCTCTATGGAAGCAAATAAACAAATTTTAAACTGTCAAACTTGACATACGTTTAATATTTTTATTACTATTTTGAAAACGAAAACAGAGAGATTTTCGAAACGTCAAAAATACGGAAGTGCGCGATAGTGATGTGATTTTTGTTACTTTTTACTTATCTGCTCTTTTCAGTGTGAGATTTTTTGGTTAGGCAAACTTAGTTTTAAAAATTACCCTTGACTGATCCGTTTGGTGCAAAGGCTTATTTAATTAATCTTTATTTTTTTCAGAAGTGTGGCAAAAACCCAATAAAACTAAAGAAAAAATACATTCTTATATATTAGCACGCCATTAAGGAACACCTTTTCAGTTGTTAAATGTTTAGAATCATCTGTGATGACAACACTATTTATGAATACAGTGACATTAATGAAAAGAAATAAAAGCGGTTCTAGATTAGAGTTGTGCGGTATACCTACAGAGCGAAACAAAAAAAAAAGAATTCTAATTTGCGAATTAGAACCACCAGATCAGTGCCACTTAATTTTGTCAATAAACTCGATCAGTTGCTTTTTAGAAATTCGAAAATTTTAGTTGTTGAAAAGTTCCTCCTTGGTCTAAAATCCACGAAAGATAGGCACTGCAAAAAAACAACAACTAAGTTTAATATAGTTTATCTGTTATGCATAAATCCGTGTTGATATGAATATTAGTTGCTTAGTGAAATGACAGAATTTAGCCATACATTGTCGAAGCGAGAATTTTAGAAAAATCGCATGCCGAGGAAATCGCTCTATAATTTATATCAGTTAGATTGTTTCTTTTAATACAGAACATGGACTATGGGAAAGGATGAGAAAACGCGACTTATTTCAGCCTCCAGACCTATCATGTATTTCATTTGTTTTATGATACGTGTTCTTGTATTTTGCTGATATAAACGCAACATATATTCCTAGTTTATTGGACCATTACTTTTTATTTACACATTTCGAATCAGTTCACCCCTGAATCGCCGTAACAGATCAAATCCGCCGTTTCGTTTTGACATCTGCCATTACCGTATATCAAACTGCGATACATCTAGGTTGTGTATTTCTATCAATTCCAGATAATATTGAAAGCCGTCAACCCAAACATCGCAATTTTTGCTCCTGCTAATGACAATTTTACTACGAATACATGACTACGTTATCGTAACAGTTTGTTTTACTGCAGTCTAAAATATTAAAGGATTTTAAGTAGCATAGCATTATGGTGACAGAAGTAATACTACCTACTGTACAGGGCTGTCCCAGAAATGTACCAGCGAGGCATCCTAGATTCTTAAGACGATTTATGCTAATTTACCTATATGCAGAAAAGCATCATTAGGATGTTAGGGGGTGCAAAGGTTTTGAAAGAATTTCAATGGTCAGAAAAGCGTTGAACGATTAAAATTGAATTTGTTATATGAAAATATATTGGTAAAAGGTTCTTCTCAATACAATTAATGTTAATTAGCAACTTGCACAAATACTTTAAATTGAAAACGTCAGTTCAAAAAATATACAGAATAGAAAATAGTTACTTGTTTAACTTGACAATAAAGTATAAGATGTAATGTCACGACTGGTATTTAATACGCGAGAACTAGTCTATTAAAGCAGCCAAGACATTAAATCTATTTTACTGCCAAGTTAAACACATCATTTTGTCGTCGATTAATTTTAATTTTCTCAAAATAGCAAACAAAGCTATTTGTTTTATATTACTAAATTTATATGGTACTTGTTTCATGAATACTAATGATTTTATTAGGGCGTTTGTAGTTGCTATGAGACGAGCGTTATTAAGTGAATAACTTAGGTACACAATGATCGCCATATTGTTCCTATTTAAATCCATAAAAATAACTATTTATTATTTAAGATGGACGAATTAACTGCACCTAAAATTATTGAATCAGCAAAGCAAATAGTGTAATCTATCACCTGAAAAATCGAAGATATATCCCAAACATATAAAAATGTATTGATTACCGAGCTGAGAATAACATGTCAGAAAATGGACTATTAGTATATTTTTCTGAGTTAAGCTAAAGTATGAAACCTTCAGTACGCGGTGTAGAACTAACTACATCTATCAGTTATTCGTTACTCCATGCCGGACCGAAAAAGTCACAGGCACGAAGCGTTCTACATGCAGTAGACACCATTGAAAGCTGTCGACCTTTATCGCGTTCGGCGAGAAACGATATTTTGCAAACACGGAATTCCAGGAAACAACTACTCTGCGGGCTAATGCCCCGGCCAGCATTGAATTACACCTGGAAAACCTATAGTATAGTCAAAAGTGACTTTAACCTGCCAATAAATTTTAAATTAGACATGACAATTACCTACTTATTTAATGAAAAAAAATATTTTACTTTATGTAATCGTTTTTTTTATATATATATTTTTGGGTATTAACAATATTGTGTGATAGCGGCCACTGAAACTATGCAATGTCGATTGGCGAAAGAGTGTTTTAATCATATTATTTTGGTTCTGTAAATTTTTGTGCAATGTCTCACTTTGTATATACGTTCTCGTTATGAAATATCTTAAAGTTCTTTTGTACCATAAATTAAAGTTAAAGGCACGTCAGATGCTTTACATGCTTAACATCAAGCCCTGGTAATGCTGAAGGAGGGTATTAAGAATTCAAACAAGCTAGAAGCTTGTTAGGACCGGTCCAACAAAGCCCCTTTTTGACAGGTTCCAGTCGGTCTGGCATCCCTTCCGCACTGCTGAAATCTTTGGCAATGCGTTCCTTTATAATTTTACAAGTGCTGAAACCTGAAACACACAAGCTGCAACATCATTTTAGTTATGTTTTCGGCAATACACTTTATATTCGAATAAAATGTTCCATGTTTCCTTCAATCCTGCCTTCCAAAATATTCACTTTATCGGGAATTCAGCCAGCGGAATACTATATATTAACAATGACCCAATTACAATCTTGTTCGTCAAATAATAGACAAAAATTAGTTTCAGTGTCCCATCATTCAACAATGCCAAGTATTCCCCCAAGTTTCAATGGGATCTGCTCAGTGGATTTGTATCTAATGTCGATAAGGCCTGAAGCAATAATGAAACAGTCATAAGGAAAATTTGAAACAGTTATTGAGAAATTTTTAAATATTTAAAAGCAACTTCTCTAAAATACATGTTCTGTAACTTAAGTATTAAACAAAAATTCCACGAAATTACATTAAAAAGAGGTAAAAGCAAATAGACAAGTGTTTCATATTATCCCGTACGCATTTCACATTTTTCCATCGCAGGTTAAAAGAGAAACAGAATTTTAATTTTTTAGTAAATCACTCGCATCTATTTTCTGGGATAAGTCTTACTCATTACACTTTACGATAATAAAACTTCAAATAAATAATAGTTTCTGAGAAAATAACAATAATCAATTTAATTTTAATCAAACTCATCACTTGTCATAATAATATTGTTTTAGTTACAATATTTAATGTACCGAAATGGCTTTTTACATTTTTCTCTTCTGCATTCCATTGAGTTGTTGGAAAAATTTAAATTCGTTTCCTTGAATGAACTTACTCTGCAAATTCTGCAGAACGAATAGTCCTAATTAATAGAATTATAAAAAACGAGGTGGTTTTATTCCGCTAGGTACAGCTACAAGAAAATTCCACTTGGGAAAATGTTATTCAATTTGATAATTTTCCCATTTCCTTCGTTGCTATTGTTAAAGGAATAATAGTAAAGTAGTTTTCAATTTGCCTGGTTACCCGTAGAATAATGAAGAAGTCTATTGAATTTAGAATGGTTTCTATGTAAAAATAAAGATACTTAAGGTATTCTTTTAATATATTTCAATTTAATGAACAAATTTTTAATAATTATATAAAAATTCATAGCCATCTATACACCACGCATCATCAGTTTTAATAATAATTTAACGTTTTTTGACAATTTCCAAAATATGAAGTAGCAACTGCTATATGCCATTATAAAGGAAAAATCATGTAATTGAACTGCATAAAAATATATAAGGTGTTCCATTAATAAAATTGTATATTTCGGTCATATTTTAAAAGAGATAGTAAGGAAATTTTAAATACTGAAATCTATATAAAAACGATCTATCAAAAGCAATTTTCACCTTTTCCATATCTCAACTATTACTTGAGATACGAAGAATTCCTTATGAGTAGGTTTAAATTTCGCCCTGTATCTCACAAATGAATAAGCCTATGAAAATTATGATTACGGCATCTGAAATTTCTTGAAAATGTAGCGCATCCTTCTATAACTTGTAGTTTATCAAATATTCTGTAATTACAAAGAAATTGGAACACCCTGTATATGGCAAACCAGCAATATCTTATTAAGGTAGGTTTGGTTAAATCCTATTATTTCGACGTCTACAATTTATGGTTCATTAATTACAAACCACCCTGTATACGTTTAGTGATTCTAATTTTTGACGGATGCGCCAGGTATAACAATATTTTTTTTATCAAAATTTCTTGAATATTAAAATATTAAATTATATGTAAATATGACTCTTTAAGAGGTAACATTTTTTTTTGTTCTACATAACAGACTATAAATAAAGTTAAGAAGTAAATTCAGTAACATTTTTTACTGTAGTAGAAAGGTATTTTAAGCTAATATAAATCATATCTCCTACAATCCTATCAATAAAGTCATATGTATGCTCTCTGATACAAAACATCTAGGTATGCTAATGAACAATTCCACAGACAAAGCTCTATTCAATAATTATCTAAAGAAATAAATCTATCTAAATTTACTAACCTGTTTTAATGAAAACACTATAGATATCTAACTTCACTTTTGAAACAGTGGGAACTCGAAAATTCAACCACAATAGATGAGATCTGACCTATTTCTGCATTTTTAGGATTGCTTCTTCAGGTGGCCTCCTTTAATTTGAGTCAAATATCTAACTATAAAAATTATTATATAAATTAAAATTATTTGAAATTAAATATCGCGATTTTAGCCAGTCAATGAATTTTAAATTAACCTACACCTACTTAAATAATCTTTACCCTTTATGTAACCGTTTTTTATATATATTTTTAGGTATTAATAATATTGTGTGAAACTAACTACTCTGTGGATTAAAGCCCCAACCTGCGTTGAATTATATCCACAATAACTACCCATATATTCTTTATTATTAGCTTTTGTAACATTTTTTACTGTATTAGAAACGTATTTTAAGCTAATATAAATCAAATCTCCTACGCTGGTTGGGGCTTTAGTCCACAGAGTAGTTAGTTTCACACAATATTATTAATACCTAAAAATATATAAATTAATTCAGTAAGTTATTAAGTATATTCACCTTTAGCACTATCTATTACCGTACTTGCGTATGTAGGACGTTAAACATTCATGCTAGTATGATTTGGTGACTATTTCATCGATCACAGGAACTACGTCAGCAGCAATACATTCACTTGTCCCGACTTTCCTCCATTTACTCATTTTATAGAGTGTGGAAACATGAATAAAAAGGATGCGTATATTTAAAACTTCAATTATTCCCACGTACATTAAATGATTTTAAATTATATATTTTCACCCAAACATTTTAAAGAAGCTTAAATATTTACAAGTGTAGCATTCTTTGTAGTTTAGTGCATAAAGTGTATTAATAATTGCGATCACTTATTATCAATCGAGACACGAAGCACATGTTCCAAGTAATAGAGAAAATGAAAATACTATACTAAGAGAAGTCTAAAATTACAACATTTACTGCGAATGTTCAAGGCTTATCGATCTAAATTTATATTTTATTTGTTTATAATAACCAAATTTATACATTAAAAGAATTATTACTTAATAAATCAATTAATTTATAACAACGGTAAATTTTTAAGGACTTGGTGTGGTTATTGACATGCTTTCAATATAATTGTAACTATAATCATAGAGTTAGTTGCGATAAGTAAATAATGTATTTAATTTTAATGTACAGTTTATTAAATGTAACAAAATACGACAATGATTGTACAGAGTACAAAACAAAAAAGTCGGTTTTGATTCCAAATCTAACTATAGCACTATAGCTAATTTTTATTTATTAGCTCCAACTTTATAATTGGTTGCCAGGACTACTTATTTATTTAATTTTAACATACAGTTTATTAAATTTTAATTTCAAAGAGTACTCTTACAAAAGTCTTTGGCCCAAGTCGAAGTAGTTTTTCATCGTAAAATACGAGACAGGTCCTGAATTTATGTTGGAACTTTCCCTGGACGATGGACAAAGAAAAAACGAGTCCCAATTAGTGCAGTTGTTGGCAGAGCAAATAATAAAAGTAAATAATAAGTAAAAAGTTACACCCTTAAATCTTCAAATCGCTTTCCAAACGAGGGTCTAGAAGTTGATGGTAGGCCAAATTAATTTGTATTTATACTTCTTTGAGTCGCTCTCGTTCAGAAATTCGGAACCATTAAAAGTTCAAAGCTTCTTTATGTAGGGCGCCGGAGTTTTTGTTTTTGCCCTTTGCTTTTTCTGGAAATGAGTGGCACTAACATATTCACAAGGTATTTGCTGTGTTTTTGTCAAATAGTAATTAATGGTCCATATAATTTTCTTATTAGATAATTAGATTTGAAATATCACACCTCTATTTTGTCAATCAAATGACGTTGGTTTAAAATTATACGCAAACAAACGCTTGCGCTTAGTGGGTGCTTTAGATTAGGTGAAATTACATCTTATATTATTTCATTCAAGAGCATATAACTTTATAAGACCAACGTAATAATGTTACCTACATTATGTTACGTCTTTCTTACTTTGTCTAGCCTTATAAATCTCTAACGAACTGCTTGAGAGTAATATTTGTAACGACCTTAGCTTAGAATTGACGAACTCAGTCATGGAACATTACATATTGCCCTGGAGGCAAACTCTGTTGGGGTTGTAAACGAAAGTGAAGGTAGTTTTAGCTGATATTTTGGACGAATCGAGACTTACAGGAAAATTAAAACATCTAATTTTACCGCTTATTATAATTGATCGAGTTTGTTTGAATTGATACCAGAAATTTTCACAGTTATGATAGAATCCATGTCATTAATATCATTTAAGTTAATATCAGTTTTTGTAACTCGTACCTGCGGCATGCTCCTGCAATGCCAAATACTGCAACTATCTGTAACACAAATAAATATAAAGTTAAAAAGTAACATCATCTGCATGTGTTACCTTCATTATGAGATATATGTCATCTGGAGCTTCAAATAAAAATTTGTTAAATTTCTGTCGGTCTAAAATTGGACGGTATCTTACCTACGTATTATTCGGGAACAGCTCATCTAAATAAGCACGGTTAGGTGTTACATAATGAGGAGGTGCACAGTATTGTGAAAATTAAATTTTAAAATTTTCAAATATTATTTTCTTGATATTTTTGTTATGTAATACCATAATTGTTCATGATGTATGTATGTAGAATGACACGCTCTTTCATATGGCACGGTCAATATTAGCGGTTTCTATTTAAAAAAATTGTCGATGACGTCATATCTCGAACAACGATGACGTCACAAATGTGGGTCGTATGTCAAAAAGTGCCATCGACGTGCCAAACTTCTCAATTTCAAAAATAATGAATTTATTCGTTACTTTTCGAAAGCACTGTATATTTCGAGGACTATAAATAGTTTCTCCCTGACTATCCGAACTTGACATTTTAAACAGCTTTACAAGGTATTACAATTTTAAATTGACAATTTGAAATTAATAACGGAAATTGTTAATGTCAGACGCCTTATATAGGTAACTATGTATATGCATTCGTTAATAACAAGATCTGGATTAACCAAAATTAGCAAAAAAATATTTTGTGAAAATTCTTACAATTACATTAGCTTTACAATTTAGAGAAACAGTAAAATTAGATTATCCAATGTTTGAAGTTGTATTTATTACTGCTATGAAAAGGGTCCTAAGTGATTTAAATCTCTTACAAAATGCTTATTTAAAATGTGTCTTTATTTTAAATACAATATAAACCTAGATCCTGTATTTTTTATTTGAAATTTTGAAAGAGTATTTTAAGATGATATAAAACGTAGTACCTATATTTTTGCACTCGTCATTATTCTGTGTACTATACACATTGATATTTCCGGTTAAAATAGGTCATCGTTAAAATGTTGTGAATAGGATGCCAAAGGAATTTTTATACTGAACATCCATTCACATTTTTTTGTCACTATTGTTTCGAATACCTAAGGCATGAGATGTGCTGGCGCCAAATGAATGGCATTCCATAATAACTATAGTACTGAGAAATGTCTCTAATTATTCACTTATTTATGTGTTTTGGCCGCATCATATTTTTTTCAGAACTTTTGCTATCTATAGGTATCACAAATTCTTTTGATGTTCTGGTATAATCTCTACTTTAATTTCAAAAATAAACTAAGGGTCGGGTATTTCCAACTGCCAAATAACTTTGTTGTATAAATCTGTATATGTTATCTTCTGGTAAATGGGTAAATAAAGTTATTAGGCTGAAATACAGGCCCTAAAATTAATATGTAATTGTTCGCCTGTTACAAATATCTTATCGATTCAGAAAAATATTATATTTCTATTTACAAACAAAATGTCAGTAACATATTTTCTTTGTTTCAGACTTCAACCGACCACCACGCTAAAATCCTGAGGACTGCGCCACTTAAAAAGATTCCCTTACAATCCAACCAGTTTAAATTTCAGTAAATAAGAGAACCGCTCTTCATTTCACTCAGATTTAAATCGATTACGACTTACGTGGTATTCTCAAAGTAAATCAAGGAATAAATTAAGTGAAAGTACGCACACAGGAAGCGACTAACCGCGAACGACCGTCTGAAAGTGTCTCTCCGTGCCGCAGTCGCTCTGCGCCCCATGGCCGTCCCCCGAGCCCTATGACAGTCCTCCGACGCGCTGCCTCTGCGCTCCAAGTGCTCGCGGTACCGTGTGATGACGCGATGACGTGGTGATCCCGGCAAGTCCGGTGCGTGCAAGATGCACTACTACCCCAGCACAGCCTTTCCCAGCGGGGGGTACAGTTACTGCCGCTCGGGCTCCGACAGCGGCCTCCACCGCAGGGGCTCCCACAGGGAGGCGGACGCCTTCGACAGCGGAGACTCCACTTTGTCCGACCTGGATGGTAAGTACTTCAGTATTTTTTGAATTCGAGAATATGCACAGGGTGTTTCTAAAAAAGGTTACGTACTTTAGGACGTAGTAGAGGAGGTTAAGACATACCGTTTTGGCATCAACAACTTTAATGTCTACAAAAAGTAATCGGATTTCAATATTCGGAATCGTCTGTCTAGAGACTACAGTAGCCTAGTGATGTAAAGGTTGAGAATACTACAACTTCAATAATGTTTTACTGGGAAACTGTAAGGATTTTACAATTTTTCTTACGATATTGACTCCGTTTTTCATCACCAAAATCTGTTAGATAAGTTCTGAATCACCCTAACTTTAAAGGGCTTGGCGTTTATCAGAATGCCAATAAGAGACTTACCAGTAAATGATCGGCTGCAAGATTCACTCAAAATGACGAACTTGCAACATTCCTTGGAATAGAAGAATGGGTATTGTTGAATGAAAAGATGTTATCTGCGATAAGAATTCAACTAATAAGTTTCTCTTGGGACACTATTGACTTTTTAGACCATTGGCTTCATGTAACTCCACAGAAAAAGTTAATTGGTGTGAAATCAGGACTTCGGACTGGCCATCTAACGGGCGTCCCTTTCTATACCCACGTTTAAGTGAGGTGGTAACACATACGCCTCGATCAACCGTTTTGTGACAATACCAGTACAAACATTAACTAATAACTGAGCTGATATCTTGATCTCGATGGCTGTTGTGTGAGGATTGTGGTCGCTTCAAATGTGGCTATCCCCACTGTTAAAATAACGATTTGTCGCAAAGCAGGTTACGCCAGTAAATTAGACGATGGATGCGATCCATCCGGTACTTCCATAAGGCGCTTAAAAAATCAGCAAGAAAATTGCGTCCTCGGTTTATAGTGTGTAGATTCCAGACCATATACTCGCTGTAGATGGTTGGGGTGCAAAAGCTGTTAGTGCATAATACCCAGATGGTGAAATAGGGAGCAATAGGCTCATTTGGTGGAAACTCAAATTCTTCCTAATCTCAACACTCTTCTCCTAATTTTTATGAAGCATTGATGTATGGGCAACCCAGAAAATGTGAAATCGATCTGATAAGTAGGTTTTGCTGTCAAATTGGAATTAAACGCTCGCGAGGTGTGACGTCACTGCCTCCTACAACTTCTCGATTGCGTAGTAATTTCGGTAGTTTTATTAGAATTTAGTAGTTTGATTTCTTTTATTGGGCTACCTTGTAAAGCCAAAAATTAAACAATCTATAAACTCAATATTACAAAGACTACATGCTTCGTATTCTAAATGTAAGTAAAGGGTAGCGAGCGCAATCGGGCATCTTATAGGAGACATTGACGTCACAAATTAGTTTATTCGAGTCCATGTTCTCAAATTATTTTCAAGTCTTCTGGAGCCTCAAATACAAAATGATGGAAACCTACTAGATCTTGATGTATAAATTAGATATTGGAAAGGAAACTATGTGCGTGTAGGGTCATGAACTTTATTTTTTTACTCAAAAAATTGCAAGAGACAGAAAACATTCTGAATTGAACAGACATTCTTTTCAATGAAAAAAGATAACCTCCCAAACAAATGTAATAAGTAATATACAGGGGGTACTTTATTTAAACACCTTATGACTGGATGAGGAGAATAACAAATATTCGCAAAGTCTAAAATACCTTGCCAAATTTCACTTCTAAATTTCAAAGCTTTTGGAAGAAACTAAATAAAAACTCTAAATTTAGGAATCGAAAGTACTCCTATTGAAATCGGTCGTGCAATCTGCCCTCAATTTTCTTACACATTATTCGATATCACTTTGTATTACTAATGCACCCGTTGCAGAACCCTAATGAGAAATCAATATTCTGTGTTTGTCGCTCCATCCTGTATAGAGTGTTACTTTTCAGATCCGTCTCAATCACTCTGCACACCGAACCAATGTTAATATACGTTCCACACCAACCCTGCCGCTTGAAATTTACTATTTATACCTTATTTACGGTTCCTTAAATATGTATTTATGTGTTTACGGCCCACCTTATTATTTATCGACTATTAATTCGTTCATTTTTAAAAATAAGTTTCCTGAAAATCTAAGGAATTCGGAGTTATCGGTTTTCCATTATTGTATAGGTACGTAATTAGTTTAAAATGAAAAAGCAATTCATGCTATTTTAGAAGAGATACATTATTAAAAGGAAGTGCATTTACAAAACTATGTTGACACTGACGTGTTTCATTGTTTCCTTAGTAATGTTACAAACAAGGTGTTTTAAAATGGGTATCCATATGTCAGTGTGTGTAGAACATGTTCAAATTGTTTTCTCAAACACTTGCTAAGTTAACTACCACCCCTGAAAATGATTTTTTTATTAAGATATGTAAAAGTGGTGTGATATTAAATTATGAAATTTTGGTCAGGTACTGAGCTTTTTGCTTGCAC
This sequence comes from Monochamus saltuarius, assembly GCA_025584915.1. Classification (NCBI taxonomy): domain Eukaryota; kingdom Metazoa; phylum Arthropoda; class Insecta; order Coleoptera; family Cerambycidae; genus Monochamus; species Monochamus saltuarius. The sequence continues at coordinate 8,644,587 of CM046727.1, forward strand.
TGAAATCACCTGGAGATTCTTGTAATACACTATGGATTTGGTAATTTTTACATTAATGTATGATGTACGTAACAACGTATAAATTTACAATCTGTTCTCGACACTGTTTTTGAGTTCTCGAACATCGATTTGAAAATTTTATAACGTGCTCTAAAATGTAACTTTCATTAGATAGCAGCATCAAGTTTTAAAAGTGCGCCATGACAAATATTGCAAGTGCTAATAAAAAACTGTAAAGTTTTAATTCAATCCTTTCATTTTTTGCCGTGTCTGTTCACAATCTGGGAATAATACTTATTTCAGAAATTAATAAAAATGGCTAAGTTGCAACGGTAAATCTCCGATTAAGCCAGGACGAATATTTTGCAGAAATTCCAAATAACTTTCACAATTTATTCGATTTAGCAAAATAGCTGGTCCAATCAAATAAAACCATCAATAATACTGGCTCAAACATTTATCTTGAACTCGTGTAGGAGAGACTAAAGCCCGATTTACATTAACAATTTCTTTGTCAATTAATTGATCAAGTGACTTCGTCAAATCAATTGACAAATGTAATACTAAAATTTGGACGTCAAATAAATTGATGAAGAACTTCGTCAAGTTATTGACGACTTAAAACTTGTTCTAATTTTTCGTCAATTTTTACTTCAATTCAGGAATACCAACCTAAAATAAATGTAAATATTTAACCAGTAACCGAGCAGCAGCAATAATAAATGGAAGCTTTTTTGCCCTAAAATATAATTATTATTTGTTTCGTATACAAATGGGAATGATATAATGCCAAAAGTTAAAATTACTTTTAGGTTGGTACGGGTGACATCTGACAGCAAAATTGTTAAGAAACTTGCCAAGCCCTTAACATAATGTAAAACCAAGGTGCGACCTTGACGAAATTGATGAATTCATTGTTAGTGTAAAGCCCGCTTAAGTAATTCAGAGATATTAATTTTCTTCGAAATATTTGGTCCTAGTTTGAAGACCTGTAAACTCCAGACCTAAACACCTATGTGCAGTTTTGTTAAATTGCAATATTTTCGGACCCGCTACATGCACCTGCTCTATGTCGGTCCTTACGCGGAACACCCTGTATTTATTCGACTACTATATTTAATTAAAATCAAGGACAGATCGAGATGAAACGATTTAAAAGTGATCAAATACTTGTAAACCGCGAAATGATTGCTATGACAACTCAAATATATTGCGAAAACACTGTGATTTCTAACATCAAATAAACGTTGTTTCTGTTCGAGCACCCGACACATGTTTTGAGCCTGATGTAGCTGTGTTTACATTAAACATTCTTTCCATGTAACTCTTCCTATGACACGGGTTTAGTTTTTGTTTTGGGCGAGGTGATTCCCAATCAATTTATAAAACATTCATTCATAAGAACCCTTGAGATCAATAGACAGTTTCCACATTATCTTTCAACAATATTTTAGTTCTATTGTATTGTCAATGTCAAAATATTACCTTCTCCATGGATTTAAAGACGTATTACTGCTATTAAAGTTAAAATCTATCTTTTCTTATTGGCTTTTAATCGTTGGAAACTAATATGAGTAGGCAAGAGGGACTTGCAAAACTTTGGTTCTTAATAAGAAAATGCACTTTGCGCTGCTTCACTTCAATTAGAAACTTTCTAGATAAATGCACCCATTCTCTCATATAATTCCCGTAATAAAGTTAATAAATGTTAAATTCAATAGAGTGGGTAAGGTGGGAAGAGCCCTCTGAGGGGTTTTATTAAAGCTATTATAATATATCGATTGAGTGTAGATTGAATATTTACGAGGTAAGACCCTAAGATGAACTTATTACCAACTATTATGTCTTCAAGTTCTCATTTGCTTGTTGGAATAGTAATTTATTAAGCTATTATGTATCATTTAAGCCTTGTCCACACTGGGGAATCACAGTGGAATTGTTTACTGTTCGGTGTTTCTTATTGTTCCAAATTTTTTCAATAACTTGGAATTTTGGTCCACACTGAAAGACAAAATGAAGAACATGTTTTCAAACGTGTTTGGTTTTGGTAGCATTTTGTTTTTAGAAACAGTTTGTATCACCGAATATCAATTTCATTATGTACAACATTGTGAATTTGTCCACACTGCATATCAATATCAATTTGTACAACATTGTGTACATGCTGAAGAAACTTTTGTGCTTGGCACCACGTGTCTTATTATTTTAATTTAATTTCATGGAAACATCAAAGAATAAGTCACTTTTGTTGGTAGGAACAATGTCCTTCGTGGTTTCTTATTGCTGCAAACTTATTCAGCTTGTAATTCGCACTGAAACGACAAACTTGAGGATATGTTTTTGAAACTTTCTGTTTATGGTAGCATTCTGTTCCTAGAAACAGTTTGTCCACACTGCATATCAATATCAATTTGTACAACATTGTGTACATGCTGAAGAAACTTTTGTACTTGGTACCACGTGTCTTAATATTTTATTTGAAGTTTACCAGTTCAGAATGGAATACATCAAAGAATAAGTCACTTTTAGTTGGTAGAACAATGTCCACATTATGGCAATATAGTGGAATTTATTGTTGTTCGTGGTTTCTTATTGCTGCAAACTTATTCAGCTTGTAATTCGCACTGAAACGACAAACTTGAGGATATGTTTTTGAAACTTTCTGTTTATGGTAGCATTCTGTTCCTAGAAACATTTTGTCCACACTGCATATCAATTTGTACAATTGTACAGCATTGTGTACAGGCTGAAGAAACTTTGTTGCCTGGTACCACATGGCTTAATATTTTATTTGAAGTTTACCATTCAGAATGGAATAATCAAAGAATAAGTCACTCTAGTTGGTAGGAACAATGTCCACATTATGGCAATATAGTGGAATTTATTGTTGTTCGTGGTTTATTTTTGTTGCAAACGTATTCAGCTTGTAATTTACACAGAAATGACAAATTTGGGGACATGTTTTTGGAACTTTCTATATATGGTAGAATTTTGTTCCTAGAAACAGTTTGTCCACACTGCATATCAATATCAAGTTTATCATTGAGAAACACCAAAAAACGGGTACCTTTCGTTGGTGGGAATAGTGTCAACATTATGGCAATCCAGTGGAATTTGTTGTTGTTCGTGGTTTCTTATTGTTGCAATCTTTTTCAACTTGAAATTTGTGTTGACATTGAAACGACAAACTTAAGGATATGTTTTTGGCGCTTTATTAACATTTTGTTTCTAGAAATAATTTGTCCACACTGCATATCAACATCATTGTGTACACGCTGAGGGAACTTTGTTGCATGTTGCCACGTATTGTCTTATTTTATTTGAAATTTACCACCCAGAATGGAAATATCAAGGAACAACCAACTTCGTGTGAACAAAAACAGTGTCCTTGCTAAGGCAACACATTGGAACATTGTTCTTCATATTGTTATAAACTTGTTCAACAATTTGAAGTTTATGTCCACACTGTAACGACAAAATTGATATGTTTTTGGTACTCCTAGAAACAATTTGTCCTCACTGCATATCCAAATCATCGTGTACAACATTGTGTACACGCTAAAGGAAGCTGTACCAGGTATTCTCTTATGCAACTATAGATAGTATGAACAAAAAAGTGGAAAATATTAGTACCTACATTTAGTAACAACCCTCAACATGTTTATTAAATATACGACATCATCATCTAATTCCACTGGGTTGCCTCAGTGTGGACAAGGCTTTAGTTCATACGTAACCACGTTATTCTTTAAAAGCGTGGAAATGCTATCTAAACGAAAAATATCGTGATTGGCTTTGTATTTCAGCCCAGTGACGTTGCTTGATTTGGAAAATTGATTCAGACTGCCTACGGAAGTAATTATCGTTCACAAAAATTGCGAAAATCAAATTCCCTGTGAAGTTAAATTCGTGCTCGCCCCTCGCACATCGATTTTAATCAAGCAAAAGGCAAATCAATCAGCCGACCCTTAATATCTTGATTCGAACGGAAACAGTTTTGCCAAATAGGCGAATAAAAAAGTCGCTTTTATTTCCACCAGCTTATCTGACACATGTTCTCCTCCTCTTCGACGTTTTCGGTCTTACGCAGCCTTGTATCGACGCGATCTGTATCATCAAGCATCTACAGTGTGCTTGGTTGATAGGGGATTATACGGGGTGTATAAAATAATAATAAAATCGTTTGTAAGACACACATTATTTTGCTGTTCTAACCCCACGTTTTAACAATTATTTTTACATATTTATAAACAAAAGTGAACAACTTATATGCGGAACTATGGAAGTTTATGGTATAACATTATTTACATCTACAGTAAAATGAAGAAAAAAAACGTATTTTGAAAGATTTCTGTTTCTAAAAGTTTGTTGGTTAGAACGCTTTCTGTTCGTTATATATTCGTTTTACTTCAGTATTTTTGAATAGTCGCATGTGGCATGGGACATTCTTGTTATTTACTAAGCTTTATATTATTCAGTTCTTAAATGTCTAAAATTATGTTTTTGTGTTTGTAGAAAACACTATTTCTAGAATACATCCTTAAGGGTATTTTTGTTATGAATAATTAAGAGAAGAAAAATGTTATTAATAATTCTTTAACTTCACAGCGGTTTATATCACCTGTAAACCTACCTTTTTCAACTGAAATAAAAATTTTGTGAACCGACCTATTGTGTATGAGTAAATATCAACCATGTTAAAAATACCGCAAAAACTGTTTTGCTACGAAAATCAGGGAAGCGCGTGTCGGCAGTTCGGCTATAATTTAGAAAAAATGTGTGACGTCAAAATTTGTAAAATTGGACAGTTCTCCAAGAAAAACTGTAGAATTGTTTGTTGTCATTTTTATCATCACTAACTGCTGTTTTGCGACTAGTTATACTTCTAAAGCCCGCTACAGACTGCGTGAATTCGCGATTCGTTATGCGTGATTCGTGATATGCGAGAAATTCGCGAATAGTGTGCAGGGTCTTGTTCGTTAAAAATCCATTCATAAAAACCCTACACACGATGCACGAATTCCTTACAAACCACGCATCGCGCAGCGCGAATCGCGAATTCACGCATAGTCTGTAGCGGGCATAACGCTTCACGATTTAAATAATACTATACTCGCGTCAAGAATTCAGACGTATACGTCACGGTTGATGTTACACATTTGTTTTTATTGTCAACGTAATTTTTGATATTTGGTCGCATTAAAAACAATCATTTTAGTGCAATATATAATATAAACTTTTAGTGCAGTATATAGTTTTATTACTATCAGTTACAGTTTCTTGAATATTTTGATGAAAATATAATGAATTATTCATTTGTTCGTATGACGTAAGTCGTTTGAATTCTTGTCGCGAGTATATAATACTGACCATTTCTAGTAGGAAGATCTCAAATTTTTACTGTATAAAATCGAATTTTCCATAACCATTGTGGGATTTTCAAACTGACGCAATGAATCGTCTATCATCGATATTGAGTTAGTAGGCAGGAAGAAGAGCATCGGTGGAACGGAAACTGAAGGCGGAAGTAGAGAGTGGATTGACTTATTAAAAATATCATGGAATGGAGGTCGTGTACACTCTTACTTGCATTACAAAGCTAGATCTATCCTATTTTCTTTGATTTTTGTATATGTGAAAAACAAAGACAGAGCGAACAAAATAAAATCAAGCAAGCAAACGGTTACACAGTCTGGCAACGTTGAATATGTTTTTTCTCTGCCTGAGTGTAACACAAAAGTTAATTTTTTTCTTCTTGTACGTGGCCGTTATGATATTGGAACTTAAATATTAAAAGAGTCAGTTCTATTAAGTCTGGGATCAAACACTATCACAAGTACATGAATATATTTGACTTTTTATTTAAAGTTTCATTTGAACAGAAATTTTACAATTTAGATTTATCGCACTATTTCTCTTGGCTCACCTACCCTTCTTCATTTTCTTCTGATATTTTTGAATGCTTCTTGCTTTTCAAATCGGGTGGAATCAAGTCGAACCCGCTTGTGTAACTCCTAACAGGGCTTGTTACGCCAGAGAACGGATCCTGCAATTTTGGTTTCTTTCCGGTCCATTTCCTCTTTATAAGATCGTTGAATAGAGATGTTTCAGCCTCTAGAGCTTCTCGTATGAACACGTGCTTCGAGACCAGTCCTTCTTCCGACAGCTGAGGGTCTTTGTTATATTCGCATATACCGAGCGATGCCATTCCCGATACGTACTGTTTTTTGTCTATAAAACCCGAGTTTATCCTGTCCATGAGCTTGAAAAGTTGTTTGATGTGCTTCCGTTCATAAAGAAGCGGTGGGGTACCTGTGCCCGCCCTGTAGAGGAGGATCTTGTTCAGTAGCACCAGGATAAAGCTTATAGGGTTGTCAGGTGCCGCTGATAGTATATGAGCTATTATGAATTGGAAGAAGTCGAAAATCCTGTGGGTGCGGAGGTATAGTTGAGCGGATTTTGTCGTCTCCATTGGAGAAAAAACGAAACTGTCTTCTGTTTCCTTTGAAAACATGTGTCGTACTAGATCGGCTTCATGGGGATATGATTCTTCCTCCCACTCTTCCGCTTCCAAGCCCATCAGGTAGCGGACTTTTTCTTGTTGTACGGAAACGTCTGAGGTGGCTGATGAAAGTTCAGTTTCCGTTTCGATGGATCTCCTCCAGTAATCCTTCTTCGGTGAAAGTTGTGTTGACACTGTAGTCTGTTCTAATTCTTCTTCCTTCACTTCCTCTTTCTCCATAGATTTTTGCTGTTCGTATACCTCGAACAACCTATGATGGAACTGACTGAAGACATTTGAAAAAGAGTTCATTTAAACTTACCTTTTTCTTTCTTCGATCTTAAGAGCGTCTTGCAGCGATTTGAAGTTCCTCAATCCGAAACCCGTGACTAAAATCGAAGTGCTGGGATCATCCGAGGGTCTTTCGATGCATACCTCATCGTCATCCTGGTCTAAGGTGAGTACGTTGGCAAAGAGTGGAGTTTCCTTTAACTGTGCTTGGTGGTACTCCTCTAATGTAGTTCTTGATACGTGTGGTTGGTCGAAGAAGCTGCACAGACACTCTTCTACATTTGGAGACTCATATTCTTCTTCAGTTTCGATTAAATCAGCAATAGCTGCATCTTCTTCGGGAGACGACTGCTCACCGGACTGGTGATCGGTGTCAGAGTGCAGTGACGGTTCTGATGCGTTAGACATATTTTTATAAACGTTTCAAAAGATTTGTAGACATAAACATACTTGATTAAAACACGTAGACTCATTGAGTATTGGCTATAATATGTTGTATAGTGTTTGTTATATAGCAAAGCTTATACATATAACCATGTGTATAGATTATTCATGTGATACAACTTTACGGAAAGAAAAATGATGCATGCGGTTAGATATTACAACTGGTACAATTTTAAATAAACTAGGTGTGATATGAATAGGACCTAGCTTGAGTTTAATATATTTCTGCAGTGCATGTTTCGTATAATGGCGGTTTTAAGTTTTGTTTAGTTATTAATTATATAAGGGAATTAACAAGCCAAAAATGGACCCTCGAGACGCTGCCGAAAGTTACATTTTTTCGAGAGAATTGAAGGCTGGTTAATTTTCCGAATGTAATTCCACGTTTTATACACAACCAGCACCAAAACTGGTTAATGGGGTGAAAGCCGTGTGAGAGCAGCTGAAAAATGATGGTTTTGAAAAACGTCATGTTTGACAAATTTATTTTAATCAAGAACATAAACGAGGGTAGAAGTTTCCTTGTCTGTTATCAAGAATATTCATTGCCAGTTGAATACTAGATAGTCTTGGAATAGTTTCTATGACAGGCATTTGTTTCAAGTGGACAGTCTTGCGCTTTGCGCCACTGTGCGCCGGTTGTTTCTACCGCGCAAATGACGAGTTCAAGAGTGATTTATGATTATTTTTTTGAGGAATGCTAAACCAGTACGCCAGATAGCGATAGTTCCCCACATGTTTGATAAATTAACACAGAATCGGCATTCATATTTTAGTTGTTTTACATGAAAAGACGCTTCTGTAACAAGAAATTATACAAGGTGTGGCGATTGTAATAAAAAAATGAAATCAGTTTGCCATGAGTTTTATTGAAAAATTCACTCATAAGCTTGCATTTCCGTCTTTTTATTTTTATTGGAAAATTCAATCACAACTTCTCATTTTCGTCTTTTTTTACTTTCAGATTCGGAGTCTGGCTCTGGGTCCGGCGTGGAGGTAGACCCGAACTTACCGTATCCAGGGATCGCCCCCATAGCCCTACGGTACCTCTCCCAGACCACGAGGCCTCGTAGTTGGTGTTTGGCGCTCATCTCCAATCCATATCCTTTTAATACTCGTCTGAGGTTCAGTTAAGGGAGGCATCTACGCTCTGACAGTCTGAAATATTGAAATTTAATCGGATATATATGTTTTTCGACATTTTCGTGTTATCGCGTCGTGTAACCGGAACTTTAGAGCTTGTTTGTATTTAATGTGTAATGCGAATACCGTTTTATTAAGCTACAAATTGGAGAAATAAGTTGGAGCCCGCAAAGTAATTGTTTCCGTTCTCTGTGGGGCGGCTTTACATCAAACTTTTTTAATTTATGGTTCTAACTTTCCGTTTCATTAGCCTTTTCATTGTTTAAATGGGAGCTATTAAATTTTCAGTTTTCGCTGGCTGCCAGCGCGTAGGTACTTACGGAAGAATCCTAGGTCAAACATACTTTTTTTTCTTAGAAAACTTAATATATTGGGATTATTATCAATGTCCTGATTTTTCCCTCACTATCTACAGGGTGTTTTTAAATGAAGTAGCAAAAATGATACCACAGATTCCTTAGGTTAAAATAAATCGATTTAACCTAACCCTACCTATATCCCAAGACGCATAATAAAATAGATACAGGGTGTCAGTTAAAATTTTTGTTTCGACATTTGTAAATAACTTCTTACAAAATTCAAATATTTACATAAAATGTGTAAATCAGTAAATCATGAAATAATCCTATTTGAAATGCTCAGTGCACCGAGTAAAAACTGTTTCAGTTTCTGGTAAAGTGCCTTGTCTGCTGAAAATGCGGCAAAGGGTTACATGAAAAAGTTGTTCAGTACGGTAAATTATGGAGACGTGCAAAATTTTAAAAAAACAGCCTGCTTTGATAAAATCTTTGTGTCTCGCCGATCTTCTTACAATTTTGCACATCTCCATAATGTATCATTCTGAATAACTTTTTCAAGTAACATTTTGCTGTATTTTCAGCAGAAAAGGCACTTTACCTGAAACCAAAACAGTTTTTACTCGGTGCACTGAGCATTTCAAATAGGATTATTTCAAAAATGGTTACGCCTACCGACTTCACCAAGGTATACCTTTTTCAAATAAAACAAGTAGGAGAATCGATTGTTTCGATAGTCAGATGGATACACTAAGCTGCAAAAATGTTCTGCCATGTAAAGAAACATGGTGTGCCACAAGTAGCGCTCTGTACTAGTGACGTTAAAATTAGAAATAAATTTGAATTTCTCGCTCGCAAAAACCCCCGATTTACAAATTTTATGTAAATATTTGGATTTCGTAAGAAGTTATTTACAAATATCGAAAATAAAATTTTAACTGACACCCTGTATCATTTTTATTATGCGGCTTGGGATATAGGTATTAGGTTAAATCGATTTATTTTCACCTAAGCAATCTGTGGTCTCATTTTTGCTACTTCATTTAAAAACACCTTGTATACTGAGAAAAATCTCAATATCTTGATTTTTCTCTTAGTACTGTGATATTATTATGTATTTATTTACATTCCACTAGCGATTTAGGTAGTAATAGCGTGTCAATTTAGTCATAGGCGTTGCACGTAGAATCGGAAAAGGGGTTCAGTATTTCGAGAAATAACATTTGCGATATTTTTAGGAAATTATTTTAAACGGGTTCTTATTCAGTTTCGTTAGAAATCCTGCTTTACGAAATTTTATTAACTTACCTTCAACGGTTCTTTACTTTTCACCGCTTTCAAACCCCTGAAATGTGTGAATTATGTTATATTAGAAAGTTTCATGATAAGATACAAACAAAAAATAGTTTTCCGTAATAATATCGGATTTCAGTCATAGGCGTCCTATATGAGATGCGAAAGGGAATCTCTTTGTGCCAAATTTGAATGAAATATCTTTAAAAGTGTTCAAGGTTATGAGTTCACAAAAATTAAGTTTTTTTTCGTTCGCATATCTGTTAATTTTAAAACTATTAGATAGACATTGTCGAGAAATTTTTCTTTCACGGGAAAAATTTTAAAGTAGGATTCCATCTACCCTAAAAATCTTTACATTTATTAATTTATTACATATTTCATTCAATAACGATATGTATTATTACATAACTATTTATTGTTTGTCATGTATCTTTTCATGAAACTTTCTAAATAACACGTACGACACGAGTCAGATGTCTGAAACCGGTTACATAAATGTTTAAGATATTTACTGAAAAGTAAAGAACCGTAGAAGATAGGTTGCCAAAATTTGCATAGAGAGGTTTCAAACCAAGCTGAATAAAAATTCGCCAAAAATAATTTCCTAAGAAAATCGCAAATGTTATTTCTTGAAAAATTGGTTCTCTTTTTCGATCCTACGTGCGACGCCTATGACTAAAGTAAGATGTTTTTACAACCTAAATCGCTAGTGAAATACATAAAAATATCACGGCACTAACAAAAGTCAAGATAGTGAGAATAATTTCATTAAATTGAGAAAAAAGTCATGGTATTGAGAATAATCTCAATATATTGAGAATAATCTCAATATATTGAGTTTCCTAAAAATAAAAAGTATGTTTGACACCAGGGTTCTTTCGTAGGTACTAAACTTCCCCATCTGCCTTATAACGATAACGGGACAGTGTCGCGCTGCTTTCAACCAGGGACTTCCAGGTGAGTCTAGCTGTCGCCAAGTAAGTTTTAAGTTTTAACCTTTAGTTTCATAATGAAGCAACTATTGCGCTGTGCGGGAAAAGTTCTGTGTTTACGTAACAATTTTTAGAAGTTGCCGAGTTAAATTGTGGTTCATCTAAATTTTAATGGATCCCTGCGTATAAAACATTAGGGGGCGACTTTGGAAGTTTAACTTGTAACGTGTAATACGAACTGAGTCTGGCGTTTAATTACAGAAGGTAAAGTTTTTAACTAGTTTCTATTTTTTGAGACGTTAATAGCCTCGGATAATTATACCAAAGGTTTTTTTGCCTAGAAACGATATTTTAAGCCGGCCATAAACTTCTTTGCTCTTCATCCGTTCGTATCAAAACGACGATTAGAATCGCAGCGATCAAACAGATGAAAAGGAACGAAGGCTCAATAATAATAATTTATATAGTCCATTCAGATTAGCAAATGATATTGGATAAGTCGTATAATACAAATACGAGTACTGCTAAGGACTTCTATATTTGTAGACGACCCATGCGAGTACTTGTTTTAAGTTACAAAAGGGTGTACAATTTATATAAGTTCCTAAAAATTTGCAGACCTGTGAGGCTTCGATTGTCGCATTATCTACCATTATGTGTAGGGGATTTTTCTGCGAGAGGAAAACTGCATAGAACAGTTTTATCTGCGTTTAATATTAAAGCGTTTTTATGACACCAGTTCACAAAATTCACGGACAATATATTTAATTGATGACAACTCTCCAGGACTATATGCCGCTACTGCAAGGGTAACATCATCTGTATATAGTATATTGTACCTACATTCTGCACTAACATGCGATGGAGGATCATTCACAAATATTAGGAAAATACGTAGTCCAAGTATTGACCCCTAAGGGACTCCCAGCTCAACTTCTTTTATAGAAAACATTTTATTATTTAATTTCACTTAGATTTTCCTACATTGCAGATATGACATTAGCCATGTCACCACGAAACTCAACAGCTGAAAATTTTTCTGCTACAAAACTAAGATCTAAACAATCAAAAGTCTTCGAAAGATCGAAGAATAATACTCCAACAAATTTACATTGGTCTAAGTTTTTATAAATAAAATTAGTAAAATCATCATTTCAGTTGATTTATTTGGGTAGAAATCATTGTAACATCTTGAAATTATATTGTATTTATTTAAGAATAACAGCATCCTATCATATATCACTCTCTCCATCACTTTACTTAGCACAGATAGAACAGCAATACCTCTATAATTTTCAATCGCATAACGATCATTCTTTTTGTAAATAAGGGTAACTACACCAATTTTTAAATTGTCATTAATGTTCTACATTAAATGGATTATAATATAAGATAAAGTTGGAGCAATTTGAAATCGTACACATTTAATAATCTTTGTAGGAATACAGTCAGTGCCTACGGAGATAAATAAAAATCAAAATTAAAGATAGATCGTTGCTTCTATTTAATGAAAAACTTCTTCAGGTGATAGATTGAGTATTTCAAAATTTGTTTAGATTCTGTAATCCTCAGAGAGCATTGTTTTAGAGTTACGAATTTTTAAAATTTAGATTGGGTTGGGCATACATTTAAAAAATTGAAAATAACATTAAGGCTCGTTAAAAAAGTCTCAAGTCAAACACATTTTTGAATAGAAATATCATCTGTAATCCATCTTGGTATGTCTAGAATCCAAAATAGCATTAACGTAGAAACTTAGGTTTTCCTTAAGAGTAGTACTCTACGCCAATGATTGGTTGAACTAAATAAGTGTATTCTTGCTTATATCTTATTAATGGTTATGATTGTTTTGTGATGTACTATTGTTACTGTGTATGAAGTTATAAATAATGCCATACTATAAACTGATGTTTATAATGATGACATTGTAGGTAGCGCTCATATTTCGGATTTTATTGACAGTAAAATGAATTTGGTGCGAGCAATTAAACTGCATATTGGTCCTTATTAGGATTCATGTGCATGGTATTTTATACTTCATCCAATACTGATTTAAGACTGTTTGTTTCAAACAAAATCGATTTTATACATACTGAAAATTTCCTTTATATTTTAATAGATCTTTCATTTTTATTTCTATCTATGCATTGAAATACTTGATCTTTTCAACGTCTTGACAACGTCACCATTACTATTCGGATCGAGGGTTTTGGTATACCCTCTATAAATTTTGTTTCCATAGTTAGCTTTTTCTCAGATATTAATTAGTTACTTAAGAAAATAAAATAAAATTCTTGATTGATCAACAATAAAAAGACACGTGTTAGTTGTTTCTTCGTAAAAGTTTAAAATCTGGGCTAGTGAAATCGTGGTACGTAAAATTAAATGCCTTTATATACATTTCAACGGCATTACCAAAAGCAAAACGTGATAATAAAATGTAGACCCTTCTTGCCAAATCGAGGTTTGGCAAACATGGAGGGTAGCCAAAATGGTCATAACCTTGTGAATTTAAAGCTGTAATATATTGCTTTCGTAGAAATCCGCATAATGTTCATTCAGAAACAGAAACGAGTTAAACAAAGGGACAATAAAATAATAATATAAAAGAAATATGAGAAAATTCTCATAAAAACTTATTATAGCACTTATAGAAATGTCAAGTATTTACAGTGTATGGAATATTAAAGAATGAATGTTTTGATTTCGATAGTATTATTCCAGAGAGTTGCAACCTTAAGATGTGAGTTATATGAGTTTAATAATATTTTCTACATTACTCTCAAAGTTCAAGTGAGTTTCAAGTCTCTCAAATACACTTAACGTGGCACTAACATTGTGCTTCGCTTGTGAGCACTGCCGGAGTAGAAACGTCCTAAAAGGAATTACAAATAAAGAGTTTTCTAGGAATTTAATTTCTCAAGATGGATTAAGCAACTTCAGGCTATTTCAATAGCTCGATCCCTATAAATCAACGAGAAAGATTGTATTAGGTTTATACCGGCTCTTTTGTATATGGTGTCTGCTACAAAATTAACGGATTTTCACCAGTAGATTATAAGATCAGAATTAACAAAGATACAAGGTGTTGTAATTGAAAGAAATAGATTTAGTTTACACAGTAATTGTAGATCAGCTCTGTCTAGTAGGCAAATGTCTATATTTTGTTATAAAGATGAGTTTACTACAGAAAAGCGTCCCTATCTGTTAATACCCATGTCTCTAGAATCTCCATCTGTAGCCATTATTAAAATAGTTTCATCAGTTAATAGGCAGAACTTGCTATGCTGTTATGCATTACACTTGTCCATGTCCAGCACTGCAAATGCGTATAAATATGCCGTACCTCTTGCGAATTACAACGGGCCTCCTGATAAACTAACAATCAAGACTGCATAATTCTTCACTAATTTAAATTAATTGAAACAAATATCACTTAATTAAAAAAAACCTGCATGTCTTACTCTGTTACCATCAATAGTTTTCTTTTTCAGTGCACTTTCTTCATTGCTTTTCACCCAAGTGTCAAAATTAACTTATTTTATTAATAATAATACCTGATAGGTAGTATTTTGCAGCCATTTTTCGTTCTTTCATGTTAAAACTACATTTTCACTCATTACAGGTCTGTGAGGATAGTCTACTAACAACAAAGCACATACTTCGTGTGCATTTAAATAAAATACCCATAATAATAATAATATCTCGATAGATTAGTCCAGAAGTCGAAGAATTGTGCGGGAGGAGGGGCGGCATATTAATCAGGCCGCATTTGCGCCCAAAAGCGACTTACGTTGGTAGTCCCTAACCATCATTCAGTGCAGGAATGAGGGAAACCTGAAAAACCTCATTAATTAGAGGAAAACCTCATCAATTAGATAATAGAATTCGCCAGCTGCAGTTTTTATTTATAAAATATCCGATAACAACGAATTTTACACTTTAGTCCTCCGTCTGGTGTAGTTGTGTTGTTGGTTCCCGTGCGTCAAATGGGCCAAGTAAATAAGGGTTTAATATAGTTTTGACTTTTCCACTTTATAAATAATTTTGGAAATATTTTGAAGAGTCCTTTAATTATTATGTTTCTCTATCCTCTGAAAATATTTGTGCTTAGCATGGGCGAAGTTAGGGGAGGCTTTGGGGGGCTTAGCCTTCCCAGTAATCAAATTAGCCCTTCCAAAAATATTCGTAAACAACACACACATTTCAGAATCGAAACTAAAACACAATCCACCCGGGCTACATTTGTTGTTTATCTTCATTATTTTCATGTTGGCACGCCGCTCTATCCTAGAACAAAGATCTGCACTGGAATCGATGTGCGTCGGAGGTCATAGAAGGTCCTATTTATATTTTTTACTTCGGCTTGTCGGTAGGTAATCCGCTTGCGCGTCTGTGTGCAAAATCTGGAAACACGTGAAGCATATTTTGTTTATATAATCTAATCAATTAACTTCTATTTTCGGCCGGCTCATGTTCCGTACGGGATATATTAAAAATAATTCATTCGGATCTTAAAAGCTTTCGCGAAAAGATGATTGGGTTTTATTACTCGACGGATGTTCTCACGTGGTCGAGGTATGGTGGCGAGACCAACGATACTGCCGCCACGTATATGCGTCGCTCTGATGGAATTGGATTTAACACGGGAATAGTAACGAGTTACTGAAACACGATTACTGAAATCTTAATGAGAAAATTAGTACACTGTGGTGGCAGTGGTACAAAGGAGTGTTCCATTTCCTTTTATTTGTCCTGTTAGACTTTGCGAAAGCTCTTACTTGGTTTATCATCGTGAACGGAAGTGGAACATTCATATACCTAGTAATATTGAGATGTTCAAAGTAATATGTCAAATACATAAAATTACATACATACAACAGTTTTCAAAATAGTGACCTTACCCTTTGCAGAAACAAATTTCATTAAGACTATTGTAATAATAAAATAACGCTGACAAAAATAGTAATTACTTATACAGTTGTAGATCTGTGTACTAAAATTTGTTGTGATTATAGCTATAAACACAATTTGTCGATTCTATTATGGTTACTATTTTGTAGCAATAATTTTCAAACTCTATTTTACTGTAACAGAAATACTAGCAATTACTACATACCTACTTCGACATTGTACCACTTAAGGTTTGCGTGCATTGGCCATAGAAATCATAAAATATATAGAACGCCAGAAGCCTTTACATTAGGCACTCAAAAATAAGTTACACTATAGAGGAGCTTAGTAGAGCTGCGACTACATAGCAATATTGAACTCATTACTCTTTTTTCTAACGGTGTATTATTAACGGGTATTATCTACATACTTTTTTATTCAATAGTTTGTTCCTGCAATAGTTAGAACCGGTTTGAAATATTGAACTAGTTAAGTTGAGAATGACTTACCAGTAAATTTTACAAGTCAAAATAAATTTTTGACAGTTACAAACCGTTTTCAACTGCTACAGAAACAAACTTAGTATGAGACCCATATAATATGTAGATACGAGTAGGATATGTTATACAGTGCTTTCGAAAAGTAACGAATTAATTAATTATTTTTGATATTGAGAAGTTTTCGAGAAAATCCCCTGGCACGTCGATTTTGTTTTTAAAAAAGGCACTTTTTGACATACGATCCACATTTGTGACGTCATCGTTGCTCGAGATATGACGTCATCGACATTTTTTTTAAATAGCAACCCCCAGTTTTGACCATGCCATTTGAAAGAGCGTGTCATTCTACATACATACAACATGAAAAAATATGGTGTTACATAACAAAAATTTCAAGAAAATAATGTTTGAAGATTTTAAAACGTGAACCTACTCGTACTATATTCATGTTTAAACCTAATCAATTATTTCATATTTATTAAGTTCAAATGCATTGTTTTACTTAGCCTTTATTTGTGAATGTACTAAAACACATAATTTGAATGCATTTAGCGGGATTATCAAATGCTACCTTACATGATAATGGCATTGGCATGGTCTGTTGACACATAATATACAAAGAATTTGTAACATTTCTGCGGACCCGAAATCTATAAAATTTGCCGAGAGGTAGTTTGCTATATTAAGTCTGAATTATCTTCTAAATTTCTGAAATCATTTATCAAGAGGGAAAATTTCGAAAAAAAAACGAGATAAAAAACCGTGCGTACAGAATTGTTCGAATGAAAGTTTAAATCAGGAATTAATAAGAGTATTTTTAGGCGGCCATTATACGAACACAGGAACTAAGGAGGCTCATACACGACAGCATTTTCCTGTGAAAAAAAAGCACATATTTAAAACGTTATTCAAATTTTGTTTTTATGTGAGTGTGTACAATCCATTGTCAATTGTTATGAACCATAAGCTCGCGTTTTCAAGCTTATGCGTATATTTTAACAATCATTCTTTATATAAAGTGAATGTTACATAAGTAGTACATATATTTATTACAGGTATAGTGAAAGTTATTCACAATACAAATATGTACGGAGGTATTTAAAAAAACATTTTGAAAACTACTGATGGAAGTGTGCATGCATGAAAGTTTACCAAGGCATGTCTCAAGAATATTATTTAGAATAAGGTCTCACTCTTAATGTAATACTACAAGTTGAATGTAATTCACTATGACGGGTTCTAATTTAAAGAAGAGTAACTTATTTTAGGAGCGATTAAAATGACATATATTATATTTATTATTATATTATAATCTTAACCCAAATTTCAACATCATTAAAAAAAACCCTAAGTGATTGAAAAATTAGGTGCAGTACAAGTCCAATATTGTTTATGTATAAGTTTAAAATCGCACTGTTTAAAAGACAAAATCTTCTAAATTAGCTAAAAAATAAACGCTTATGTAATTATTGTAAAATGAAGCACTTCAACTGTTATTATATTCTCTTTTTCTTAATAAAGACGTAACCTTAGGCTTAAATAAAATATGAAACACTTATAGTGCTTGCATATCAGCCTGCTACTGGCTTCTTACTTTCTGTAAATCTGCAACCCGTAATGCTCTTCGTCTGCTCGCTGACCATGGCATAGTGGAGACGTGTCTCCAGTAAAGCAGCGTTTATTTCTACATAGAAGAATTAACTTTTTATTACAGAGTTGTCATAATTGTAGAATGTTTTGTGACATCAGTATTAATGCAGTTAACAATTAAATATGTTTGGTTAAACACTGCACTGTTCTCTTTTTGTACACTTTTCTAGGAATAATGCAATAGAATAAAGTAGCAAAATAAATTAATTTTCATTTTAGTGGAATAAACCAAATTATTGCTAACATCCACATCCCGTGCTCTTGTGTATAAGATTAGGGTTTAAGAATTTACGGCACTATAGAATATCGACACATCATTTCTGGACACCTTGTATACAGGGTGATTCAGGCATAATGTAATAAATTTTATGGGAAGGATAGGGAAAAAATGAGTAAACATTTTTTAAATGCATTTTATGCTGCACAAAAAATATTTTCAAATTATTAAAACCGCTTTTTAGACTGCTGCTGATCGCTAACGGCCTCGATTCATTTATAGTTTCCAAATCAACGGCGTTCCTAGTACTGGGCATCACTATTAAAGGATTGTATTGACTATTTTAGAAATTAATGATTTTTCTTGTTCACTTCAGTCAATAATATTTTGAAAGATGTAATGAACTCTATGAATCATTTTTTAAAAGAATGCAGTAAACATATTAAATTGGTATTGCTGTCCAGTCGAGGAAGT
The DNA here is from genome assembly GCA_025584915.1 of Monochamus saltuarius. Lineage (NCBI taxonomy): Eukaryota > Metazoa > Arthropoda > Insecta > Coleoptera > Cerambycidae > Monochamus > Monochamus saltuarius. Next base: position 8,663,225 of record CM046727.1, read on the forward strand.
AAGAGCATGCGTTGTAAAAAAACATGTATGATGTGATTTCAAAATTGTTATTGTTAAATTGACGGTAGTAGTTTGAATAAACACCCTGAAATGTTGAACATTATTATTATCTATGTGGTGCTGGCAATGCTGTTTCGTTTCAACGCTCGAACGCCATATGGTTTCGTCATCAGAACATTTGTTGCGTACCAGGACCGCCGTGTTACTAGGAGTTATGTGCTGATTTCCTTCTCTTTTAAAAGGTTGACTAAAAATGTTGTTTCGATTTGTTTCTTTTTATTGGGTCTTCTCAGAGCTACATGGTTGTAAAAAATTGATGACTATGATTTAATCACTTTGTGTAATTTCTTTACTGTGTAATCACGGAGTCATTGTGCGTTTAATACTCTTGAAGGAGATATGACCAAGAAAAAGAATGATGGCATTGTACGATCGTGTATGGGTACTCGGACGAACCTTTCCCATACGGGTGGCCGTCCCCCTTTGTCCTGGGAATATTAATTGCCAGCCATCTTCGGCGAGGGCTTAAAAATCGATTGATCGTCATTAATTGAGTCGTGGGACATTAAAAGCGCCTGGTTCGAGTAACTAAATTAACGTAGTTCGGGTTTATGTACACAAAATACCTAATTTTGCTACGTCGGCGACCAACGGCTAGGCCTGACATTTTTAACAGCTGGGTTTGTCAATTCAAGTTGCAAACTATGCCCCAATCAGAGGGAAATAGTGTGTGAAATTCGCCTCGTTTTTTCATACAACAAGGCGTCTTCTTTCTGTTTATGTGCGATCACCAACATAATGTAATTAACTGTAAGTTTTACTTTGTCAATTCATCCGGATGGTGCTACAATTTATTTCTGCTTTTTCTTATTTATCTCCCTTCTATTTTAATAAATTTATAAAAAAAAATCAAAAAGGGCAGTTTGAAAATGAATTAAAAATACGTTTCTGCTCGACACTGGAAACTGGTCTACTATAAAATCTGACATGGCAAAGCATGCAATCGGCGACCGGACAAAGAATTTAAAGAAATTTATAAGGAAACAAATAAATAACATATTACAACACCTATTTTATACAGAATATCTTGGTATTAATACTTGGACATGCTGTAGTCGCACTCACTGCACGCCGCGGTAAAAGTAGCTGCATTTGGCACATATTCACTTCACCTTAAATTAAAACGATTACCACAAACTCCGAGTTGCGATACACCTAAGCCATTTTTGACACTTGAAAAACTAATGTAAACACTCGCATCACAAAAACGTTAACGCAATAAGTTATCAGATTAAATATTCGGCTTCGCCTGGCTGTGGTATTTTTGTGTACTTGTAGAGGTGTCATCAGTCAACTTTTATTGATTTGCTTAAACCTGTCTTTCAAAATTATAAAGTGCTTTATATTACCAGACTCAGACCACAGAAGGAGCTTCATCTACAAGATTCTACCAAACAAATATATTGTTGCTGTTTTAAAAAATTTCCGATGACGTCATATCCAGAGAGCCATTTTATTACATATTACATCAAAATAAGCGAAATTGAAAATAAAAATCCACCTGTCCGAGGATAGACAGATACGTCATTGTTAAGAAATATTGAATTTATGTATTACTTTTTTAACGCACTGTATATGTATTTATATATATCATATAGTGTTACAATTTTTTAATATCAATAGTACAGTGATGTTATAAAATAAATAAGCCTTATGTGCTCTGCCTAGCCAAAGAGTATATATAAGAGATTTCACTGCATCTATAACCGTGAATGATGTTTTATCTTTTTCTAATATGTGCCAGGCACAAATAATTATTAGATTCTATTTAAACTGTGCTGTAGTAAAATAGGTTGCATAGATTTTGGACGTAGTCGAAAAGGTATTTTTGGTTAATAATAAATATGTTAAATTGTCATAATAATGCTCTTGTTAACAACTGTCTCTCCAGAAAGAAAATATTATTTTAAACATATTAAACTAACATGTTTTATGTTTTGCGTTTATAAATGGTCTTGAACAAAAATGCCGGATTAGGAATGTTTTCAAGCACCAAAAACGTGAGGAAAAAAATTGAATACACAGACTCCATAAATTCATATGCCATCGATTGACTGCAAAGTAGCGCTTTGTGTAAATTCTTTGTCGTATTTGAATAAATCGAAAATCTTGACACAATACGTTTGCTGATATACAATACCAGGGACGGTTTATATAAAAATAAATTACAATAAGAAAAGACCGTCAACAGTCATTGTATTTATATGACAATAATAATAAAAACCCGCACTTCGCTCGCAGATAATAATAAATTATTAGAGTGGTTCAACAGTAACCAAACAATTAGAATACAACATAACATAAATTATGTCAATCAGTATGAAAAAAGAAATCTATATATTGTTATCAAGAAGCAGTGCTTTAATATGTTTTTTAAATTTGGTACTAGGTAGCTGTTTAAGATTATTGGGAATAGCATTATAAATGGCGGCTATTCGATAAGAAAATCCAGAACGAAATTTAGAAGTAGTATGTTTCGGAATAGTGATAGTAGTTCTGTGTCTGATATTTAAGTTATGGACATCAGTTCTATATGTAATTTTATTGTACAAGTAAAGAGGTGACTTATCCAATATAACATTATGATAAAAAGAGCAAGCAAAGTAATGAATTCTTTTGTTGACATTCAGCCATCCAACTTCTCTCAGACCTGGTGATATAGAATCATACTTCCTAATTCCACAAATCAATCTTATACAGCTATTTTGCAATCTCTGTAATCGTATGGCATCAACTTGACGTAGAAAAGGATAATACACCACAGATGCATAATTTATATGTGAAAGTACAAGAGATTCACAAAGTAAAGTTTTAGTTAACATATCTCTATTAGAATAAATTAATTTTAACTTACCAAAAGATTTTTGAATAATATAATTAACATGCTCTGTGAATCTTAAGTCCGAATCAATATAAAGACCTACATTTTTTGCCACTTGTGTTACTTCAAGGGAAATATTATTAACAGTTATGTTAACTTTTCCTATACATCTCGCTTTGCTTTTTTCCTACCAAGCAACACAATTTTGGATTTCGCAGCATTTAGAGACAAACAAAATGTGTTAGATATTTCAGTAATATTTGTTAAATCTTGACTAATTAAACTACAAGCATGTTCAATATCAGCTTCTTTTAAAGGAATGATACAATTGAGTGTCGTCGGCGAAAAATGCGATTTACATGTTTTAAGAACTTTTTGGAACTCGCTAGTATATAATATAATATAAAAGTGGGCCGAGAATTGAACCTTCGGGAACACCATTTTCTACTGATAACAAATCTGAGGTTTTATCCTTAACACAAACTTTTTGATATCTGCCAGTAATATATTGCTTCATTAACTCGATAGATTTCAAACAAAAACCAAAATAGTGTAAGACTGCCAAAAGTAATGAATGATTAATGCGGTCAAATGCCTTACTATAATCCAGAAGAACTAAAATAGTTAACTCATTGTTATCAAATGATCGCACAACATGGTCCACAACATGACATGATGACGTCATTATCAGGAGCACACTTAGTACGATAAGTTAATGTTTGTAGAAACCTACAAACATATACCTACAAAAAGTTAAAATCAACATCTTACTTCTACTAGTAATTTATAATATCCTTATTAGACTGTTAGACTGTGGCGTTTGTCACTAATAACCCATTTCGGTTTCAAAAATGTGTGTTCAACGTCCACACAGGTCACTGGAGCATATTTAAAGTATATATAATTTTTCATCGATGGCACGTTTAGGGTGGGTTCAGAAAAATCTACTTCTTTCCCATCAAATAGATCTACTATACGGCATAAAATCAACAAATAACGGATTGTTCTGCAAAACGGTATCATTTTTCTTCTTCACACGTTCAGCGGTAGATACTTATAACTGGGAAATAAACTGTCGCAAATAAAAAACATTATTTCCTGGGTTATTTATTGGATGTTCTGATGCTGTTACAGTTGCGTCAAGACGGCGAATAACTGAAGGTATCCGTGAATAATGACAATGTATGCATGCTAAATCTTCGCGAATTCTAGGATCGTTAAATATCCGTTGAGCATATAAAATAGAAGTAGCATCACTTGAGTGCAGTTGCTGTAAACTACTTTTTATGCCGTCAAAATGAACGTAGTAGTAGGACGTTTCTTCTAACTACGCATCCCAACGTACGGTCCCATTGCAACTGTTTGGTTTTACGGGTAGTATCCAGTGTTGCCACCTCAATAATTTTTTCCGTATCAAAAGAGCGTAATATTTTGTACTAAATTTCGTATTAAAACTATAGTATTTGGTAAAAGGGTGCATAAAGCCTTGTCCTTATGCATGCGAAATTCGCGAAAATTATCACGAATTATTTATTGACAGTCAGTTTTGCTAACTGCAATATTATCATTTTCATCATAAAACTCATTGATTGTCATGGTAGATTGTCAGAAACTGAAGTTAAATTTACTAATCCCACATAATGACGAAATTCGCGATAATATTCCCTATTTTGCAAGATTAATAAATTATCTGCAAAATTCACTTGAGAACAGGGCTGATGAGTAGAATTTATAGTCAGCACTTCACTTAAGTGTGACTTTTCATTTAAGGTATTTTAAATAAGATGCCCTTTAATATTTTGTTTCATAATCTAACTTAATGTAAACTTCACAGATTACATATATATATAAATGTAAACTTTTTAGTGTGGTATGAAAATATTAATAAGTTGATACCCCACATTTTTACCTTGTAAATTGCAAAGTGTGCACACTTAATCTTTCTGATCTATAAATTCCACCCTAAGACATCTAACAGTGTAAAATATAAACCTAGAAAAAATATAGATTGTGCCTGTGTCATATTGCCGGCGACCGCTAATTCATGGGCCCTGGCTGCCCTAAAGCCAGAATCATTAAAACTTGCCAATTTACGTTGGTTGTATTGTAACGTGAAGCTCATTTGTTTACTGTGATTGGTCACATTCTTTAAAATTAGGTTTTGTCTATGTTCTTATGACATTTAAAATGACAGCAAGTTAGTAAGTTAGTTAATTTCATATTACAATGCATCATCACCATCAAGCAAATAAAATATCCATTTTCTGGATCGTAAGACCCTAGGAAACGCGGGACCTGTCACGTGACACATATCATTAACCGACGCTGTCTATATTTTTTCTAGGTTTGTGGTATGAAACTACTTATAAAGGCACTTCACTGTTTTGTTTTTAGAGAAATAAGCGCCAGCGAAAACGTACTAGATTTGTCGACGGCGTACTGACGTATTCGATTTGTGGAAAACGTACTAAATCTAGTACAAACGTACTGATGGTGGCAACGCTGAGTATCCTGCTGTAAGTCTAAACATGTCTAAATAAAAACAACACTCCTGGGCTTCGATTCTAGAGCGCAGTGAAATAAATTCCAGTGGAAATTTATTCCACTTCTAAAATTCCTGAGTATATTATTATCTGTGTTTATTTACAATTCTTCAAGCTTTATATTCCTTTAGCAAAGACCATGTGAAATATTTCTCCGCTTTTCTATGGGAAATAGCTACAATGAAAATGGTCAAGAATACAGATTTGTATTTTCTCATGACAATTTACGTCACCTTCTGAGGGAATGTGTTCCAGTAAACTCGAGAATCGAGTCCTTGCAGGTAAATACATGGGATGTTCCTGTCGATTAGATGGCATGAATAAGACTAAATTTGTTTTAATATAAATGAAGTATATTTAAATATTAAGGTCGTCGCTAATTCAGGATCTGAGATCTGCGAACAAAGTGAGTGTTTTAGTAATAACAGAGAGAGAGAGTTCTACACACTTTAGTATTTTTCTTTTGTAAACGCTAACATACGGATTCATCAACAAGGCGTAACGTTAGTCAGACTAGCGGAGGTTACGCGAAAATTTACGCATCTGTTGCACTAATTTAAATAAAAGCATACTCCTATTCACTACTATGTATAATACTTACTTTATGATATGTTAACTAATCCGTAGTACTGAAAAGTACAGTTTTTGAATATAAATACTAAATATACAATGGGACACGCAAGGAACTAGAGGCCGAAGTTACGCGATTTTTAGACAGGTACAATACTGGGTACCGATTTTTGGCGCAAATATGAACGTAAATAAACAGCCTACCTAGCAACGCATGCTTCGCTACCTAGCAACGCATGTTTCGTGATTGAACGCAAAGCTGGTTAGGCCAATTAACGCGCTTTACACGGGCGTAAACTCGTTAGTCGGACTAGCGTACGCCCGTTTCATGGATCCGGCTGTAAGGGTTTTGAAATTGCATTGCATAATGTGCTGTATCCTTGTATACATGGACAGATTGATGTTAACCAACATGGTTTCATGAGTAACAGATCTACGGTCTCTAACTTATTCGGTATTACCCAATAACTATCTGAGCATATGGGTCGTGGTGTTCAGGTGGATGCGATATACACAGATTTCACCAAAGCTTTTGATAAAATGAACCATAAGATGCTTTTATATAATGTGTTTTTTGAATGTGCTGGTGTGTCTAGATTGTTGTTAGACTTTTTTATTCTTATTTTGAGAAAAGATTTCAATATGTCGAGTATCGTGGGTTCAAATCTTTTAAGTTTGAAGTAATCTCTGGAGTGCCTCAGGGTTCTATTCCGGGTCCCCTTCTCTTTATACTTTTCATTAACGATATTGTTGATAATTTAGAAGTATCTCATTTTCGATATGAAGTTTTTTATTCCATTACCACAGAATCGGATTGTATTAAACTGCAAAATGACTTAAATAAAGTCCGGGACGGGTGTATATTAAACCATCTTCATATTTTTCTTTTGTAAACATATTAATCTCGTTAGAAAAAGATTCTTAAAAAACTTATCTCATTGTTCGCAAGCAGCTTTTACGAGATATCTTAAAAAACTTAATAACGCCATACTTAATCCGTTTCCCCTTTCCTTTTCCAAACGAATGCATAAAGGACTGATAACAAGGAGCAAAGTAAACTTAGGCACAAGTTCCGTGGACGGAACAGTAATAAGAACCAGCTGATCCGGGCGCTGAAGCGAATTCTGCCTATAAATCTAAATAAGAACTGTGACTTTCCATTACGTCTATTAAGGGAGAACGCCGATAAATGCAAATCAACTCGAAAGTCGAATTTATGCGCTATTGTTCAGACGCAGAGGCAACCCGGAGCTGGATAAGGATGTCCTTAGTGAGGAGGGATGTCTCGATTTTCAAACTTCCTTTGTTATTGTTCTGTAGGGTAAATAATTCATGGAGAACGTGTGGGCGATGCTAATATTCCGGATTGATATACGGGATGTTATAGAAATGAATTGGTAAGTGACTGAAATACAGGAAGTCTTAAATTCGGGATTTTGAAGTTTTATATGCGTTATGTATATAAATTATTATAAAAAAGAAAAAAGCATTTTTCCTATGTGAAGTTCTCAAATCTTCGGTATTATTGAATGTCAAGTTGTACAGTTCTCGCGACGATATAATATTCATCATGTGAGAAATTTGTCGGTTAGTTCCTTGATTAATAGTTTATACTTTTTTGGTCGACGTCCTTTAGCTTCAAAAAGCAACAAGCTTGTAATATTTGCTTATGTCTTGATTCTTTATGTTGACGACTTCCATATTTAGAACTTTTCTTCAAAGTATGCCAAAAGTACGTTTTCACTGAAAGGTGTATTTTCTGAGATATATAGAGTATCCAGAGCTGATAAAAAATTAATTCAGAACGTTCTCAAATGTTCGGTATTATTGACTTTCAAGTTGTACAGTTCTCCGCGATTGGTTTTTCGATGAATAATATCAACATTTTCCGTCGATATCCTTCATCCTTTGTTTTTAAAAAATCAACAAGCTTGTAATATTTGCTTATGTTCCGATTCTTTACGCTTGTCATCGCCTTTAACATGGAGTAATCGTTTTTTTCCACAATTGTAAATTTCTTACGGATATCTGTTTTACTTTCCGGAACCGAGCCCCTATCTTCAATATGATCAATCTTCATATTCAAAAGTTCTTGACATTTACAGCCTCCGAAATAATCCGTAATCAGAACAGCCTGTACAATGGAGCAATAAATGTATAATTCTTATGGTTTAATGCATTACCTTATGCAGTAAATGTTTTTCATCGGAAGCACCCTTCAAAAATTTGACAATTTTATCCTGACTAGACACATTAGACTTTTTTGGCTCATAGCCTTTACTTTTTCGTTTGAGAAACGCTTCCAGTTCATGAAATCTTCTCCCATCTGTATTAATAAAAATTTCCAGCATTGATTTTAACTGAGTCCACAGGGAATTAGGACTGTACGATTCAGACTGTAAGAAGAATAAATCAATATCACTACAGTTAACTTTCAGACACTGCAGAAATTTGTCATACTCTTTTGTATACTTTGGTTCCGACTTTGTTGGCAGTAGTACGGTACGAGCTTTCTCAACCTTTTGTAACAAATCGCCTGAAATCTCACTTCTGCCCAGGTTTTCATTCATTTTCACAAATTAATAAATTTGATAAACTTTTATTTACAAACTCGTCAGTTGATATATCTGTGGTAATCATGCCTAAAAAATTTAAAGAGAACTAGGAATAGTGTGCGGAACTTTAAACATCATTCGGTATAAATTAATTATGATTTGGTATATTAAATTCAAAATTGTTTTTTATTGGTAGAAATATTACTTATTTAATTACTTATGTTTTTAATGAATTATTTGCATGTTTCTTGTTGTTTCCGATACTTCCAGCCAGTGTTTGAGAATTGAGAATCGGTGTTTAGTTTACGGGTTACACTTCACGGATTTTTCCCCAAAACGTTTACAAAATGCACCTGGTCTCCGTGGCAGGTAAGTCCAGCAATGAGTCAAATCTTTATTTAGAATTAATTATTACGGATTTATTGGTCCGTAATCGCAAATCCGCTATCTATTAAATTTAATAGGTTCTCCCGAGGTTTCCATTTAATTGCTATGACTGCGAAGTGTATATTTTTCTTGATGGTGTTTGTTGACTCTGCTCGTATGCTTTCATTATTTCAAAATAATGGCGTAAATCTAATTTCAACACTCGTAGTTTCCGAAAATATGATAATATTAGCAGCTCGTGCTATCAATGGTGTTCGGATGCACGAAGGGAAGTGTCAGTCCAAATATTTGAATGTCTATTATAATATTTATGAAGTGGTTTTTCTCGTTCGTATGAGTCAGTGAAAACAAATATTTTGGATTGAATTTGATCGAGGATCTAACAAATGTCTAGGGTTATCGGCTACTGATGTCATTTCACCTTTCAAAATATTGTCAAAAATATTTGTTCTTTGTCCTCGTGCTTATGCCTAGCAAATATATATACATAGAGCTGTTGGCAATAAGAATAGCACTCTTTAAAATTAATTTTGCGTCTTCTATTCAACTGCTGACATAGATATTCGTAATAAAATGTACTTTCGTCTTAGTTGTTTCACCTACCAATAGAGATTTAATGTCTATTCAGAATTTCCAGAAGTTCAAATTGTTTTGAAGTAGTGTCATTGTTATTGTAAAGGCATGTAATTAAAGCGTTTATTCCGACAACATAACATAGGATTGACTTATAAATGTCGCAGGACACTATACAGGTTGTTAACGTGTAGGTATAATGTATAAGAACTAAATTGCAGCTTCATGACGATATTTGTAATAGAAAAGTCTTATACCAAAAAGTTCTATCTTTGCGTTTTGTTTTTTCATTCAACTGGGACGGTTCTGGACACAGCAGTATTAAGTGAATACTGATCTAACTTAATGAAATAAATCAGCTGACTGCATAGGTTTCTTGTAACAATATAGATAACTTTCTTTTAGTATTATATTATACTGACCTATGCTTGCTACAGACTATGCGTGAATTCGCAATTGATGATGCACGATGCGTGATTTGTATGGAATTCGTGCATCGTGTGTAAGGTTTTTAATGGAATTTTAACGAACGAGACTCTACACACTATTCGCGAATTCCTCACATATCACGAATCGCGAATACACGCATAGTCTGTAGCAAGTTTAAATAAGGTTGCACAAGAACATTTCTGAAGTATTCAATAAATAACACAGGGTCGGCCTTCATTTTCAGGAAATTCAGCTTTGCCTCTTCTAAAACCAAAAATACAAACAATTACCATTGCAGTTATATTTTGGGAACCTATTTTATTTTAGGGACCACCTAAGGCAGCCAACTGTTAAATTAAATAAGCATTACCTATATAACTATAATGGTATATAACTGTTTGAATTTTATTAATTTGTATTTTATCCTATATTAGGAGTTTAATGTCAAATTGTAATACCAGAGTTAGGCAACCAGATGGAATAAGAACTGAATATTTAAAAAAAGTGGGATTTTAGGGACAGAGAATGTGAATTTTTGCTAAAAAACCTCTGTGGTTATTTATTAAATATCCCCACAAAAAGAAGTTCAAATGATTTAAAGTCAGAAGATCGTGGCGGCCATGATACCAGTCCTCCTCGTCCAATCCTTTGGTATTAAGGCTGGGATTTTGTATACATATTTTTACCGTCTAACAGGGCTTCAAGCGAGTACGCAGAACTCCAAGAAAATTGAAATAATTGGTTATTATTATATATCAACGTATTCGCAAAGGTTCCCGCTAGTGCGTGAGATAATTTTCATTGCTCATAAAATCGCAAGAATAATTAAAATAAATGTTAAAATACCTCAATTTTAGCCACATAGTTACTACGCCAATATGTCCCAATTACGGCAAAATTATCACATCCACAGCCACCAAATTAATTCACTCACTAGCCAGGACATATAGGACAACTTGTGTTTTACTTTCAGATTAATATTTATTGCAAATTTTACAGTTTGTGTCTTCGAGTAAAATCATAACATATATCACGGCTTCCATTTTTATGTACGTCAAAATGCACGATAACCTTCAGGGAAACGTGTGGTTCGGACCTATACGGTTTGTATACTGTCTTATAGGTTTGACTGATTCGCCGTTTCGCTCACTCAGGCTGTGCAACTCCTTTTCTACAAAATCCCCGCCTTAATGCTCGGACAGGCTGTACATGATACGGATAATTGCTAGCTGGAGACTACAATAGCCCAGGGATGTAAAGATTGGAACTATTAGAACTTCAATATTTTTTTACTCGGAAATTATAAGGATTTTACAAATTTTGGTTTTACTATATTAACTTTATTTTTCATTACGCATCTATTCCCAAATTTAGATAGATACGTTCTGAATCACCCTGTACATAAAATACAATAACATTATTTAAACCTACGAATTCAGACTAGAACGTTTGAAATACGTGTGTGTATTTGTTGGGTATACGCATTTAGTTTCTCTAGAGATGAAATCGAAAGAAAAGTACAGTTGCAACGAATTGAATTAGGTACAGACATGCAATGAGGCGTAAAATTACCTATATGTTTCAATATAATCGACAGTTCGAAGATCCGGGCAACTGCACCTTCCATGTTATTGCAGGAAACGTGCTGTAAAGACAGATTTTCCAGCAGGAACCGATATCCACAATATTCTGGAGCAACTTGGAAACTTTATATATGGGAAATAACACAACACAAATTCAGTTAGCGTCTGGTGTTGGATAAATAAACACTGTAGTCAACCGCGAATTTCAAGTTAGCATCTCTATTGAATGTTATTTTTATACCTCCGTCTAGTTGCCTGGTTCACCATTCAAATGTTTCGTTAAAACGCGTTGGTTAGGATGATGAAGTTTACATGTTGGTCTTATCTGCATTGTATTGTTCTTTTTTAGTCTTAAACACTGTTTTATTATTCCAATGAAAATAAAAATATGTTTTCACATTTTAGAATGTAATTTTTCAAATCATACTTTTTAAGATCATATCTAAAAATGAAATATAGACCTATTTTTATTTAAGCTGATTCAGATTATTTTTTCTACAATTCTTATAAATAATACGTTCTTTGATAATAAATATCTAGATATGCTAAGGAACACTTCCATAGACAAGATTAGGACTAATGAAAAACGACGTGCCTATTTTACGAGGGTAACTCCAGATTGGGAAGAGGTTGCCTTTGTATTAACAGTAACAATCAATCAATTTGTTTTTTGATCCTGATGATGTACTCTCTCCTAATATTTTAACTGCAGTTCTCTTTTTATTTTCTTCTGAGGTTTCAATGTATCCCCCCGCAATTGCATTAGGTACTCTTCTATCCACCATGCCTTTTTATCGTTCAAAGTCGGCTCCAGCATTCGCTAATATTGACTTTTAGAAACGTCGGAAACAGTATATTGTCTAGGGTTGAATAGATTTAAAAATTTGCAATTTTATAACGTACTGCCCCAATTGTGTTTATACTAATCTTTGTATTAACACACTTCTTATTTCTATATGTAACAAAATAACGATTTTGTGTACAGTTTGCAGTTCTCATTTCAACAAATTTTAATAGTATCAATTAAATCGACACCTTATTCTATATGTCCTGGGGTTATAAAAATATTCTATCAATTTTTGTTTGTGTATCCATAACTCAAATTTTGAAGTACCTTCCTTCATTTAAAACGTAATATTTTAACATTATCGTAAATACAATCAGTCTTCTACAGGAGCCATTCCAAAAATCAGCAAGACCTTAAAGAACAAATATTATGTTGAAAATGTAAAAAGAATATGGAAAATCACCTTTAAATCCAAATATATTTTATTGTCTGCTGTTTGTGGAAATATTGTTAGGTATATGTTCCTTGGTTAAAATTTTAGAATTTTTCGGCTTATAACGCTTCGATTTTTCTTTAAGCATGGCAAATAGTAGCATATTTTTTATGTCTACGTTTTTGCTTATTGATAGTTCTGTTTTTAACATGGAATGATAACTCCATAATGAAGTAGGTTTAAAACTTACTTAGATTGTTGAAATATGTTAATAGAACTTTTTCACCAGTAATGTCCTTAATTTTATTGTCACGGTACCATATCTCATATCTTTCAAATACTAAGGCAATTGCTTCGGATGCACTTTTTTCGATATTTGCAGGCAATCCTTCTTCAGAAAAACTCATTTTTGTAGAATTTATTTTGATTTGTTTTGTAATAAAAGTGAGTTATTAACAATAGCTGTTTATTGATATCTCTTTTGCAACTGATGATGTCGGTCGGTTCATAGACCAGACAACTATGCCGTGGGGTGTTACGGTATGAGTCTAACACAACAATGACAGATCCCATAACTTATGACGTTTGTCAGTGTTGCATTGGAAAATAAAATAATCACCGATTTTATTAGTATTTTTACATTATAAGGGAAATATTCGTGAAAGTTTAATTAGTTTGCTTATTAGAAATGTAAGTAGTAGGTAAAAAATGTGTGGATTAATTATATTTGAGGGATACAATTGCGTGTTGTTTCATAAAATGTATGCGATAAATATATATCGCAGTAATGCTATAAACAACGTTATTATAATATTGAAATGAGCGTCATATTACTGTCATTATGTAACGAACCTAGATAAAATAGCTTTATTGATGTATTTGTTGCCAAAACATTCGATAATTCCTAATAATAACAAAGCGGCTGTAAAATTGTGTTCTTTCAACATGATGCAAGTTCAATTAGCATACCAACTATACATTTTTTCAAATAACCAATACTCTCACGTTTGTTTTCATCTGTGGAAAATGTGTTTACAGAAAAAATACGCAATTTGCGACGTATTTATTTTTTCCTGATTATACGTTCAGCGATTAAAACGGAAAACTCTAATGAAAAACACAGGTTTCTTTTCTCTGCCAAGGTTGAAAACCGTTTTATTATCTGTGTTTCTGTTCTATGAATGAAGTAACATAAATATTTTGAAAAGCAAATTAATAGAGTCCGCGACAACTTTGTTGAATGAAATTTATTCAATTCATCTTTTAATTAAGCTCTGTTTGTTTGTGGAAAAAATATGCTGTTATTTCAATTGTGTAAAATGAAGTACCCTTTTTGCCTCATGAATATTTGTATTACCATTCATATTTTACTATTTATTCTTTAATCCGACTAATTTCAAAGGGTAGGCTTCTTCTTATATTGTGAGTCTGCCCGAAATATATGCGGCATACATAAACAACAATATCAAACAATGCTTATACACGTTAGGTCTTTCATAAAGCAAGGGTTAAACCAGTCCTCTCATCCTGAAAACATACGATCTAATCCAGCTGAATTGCGGTTATAATACCCTAACTTGCGTTTCACCTCACATCATCGTACCGAGAGAAGGGTAGGTATTTTCTTTAATTTACGACCTTTCCCTAAATTTGCTAAACGAAGAGTAACAAGTTCATATTAGTGTGGCAAGGTGCTTTCAGTACTCATAAAAAACTGAACATTTGCACTAGTAATGACAAGAGAAAATATATATTTTTTTACTCTCTTGTATTAGTTATTTATGTTTTAAGGGCGAATAGTTATGTGCAACTAGTGTAAAAAGTGCTTTTTTATTGCACGATGCACGAAATTTGCAATTCGAGATGAATAAAACTGGTTATTTACTTTTTTTAAATTAATTTCAATTTTAATATCGCAATTAGAGGAATTTTCTATGGACAAACTTCATTTCCAGTAATTTTTTAGTACTGGTACTTGATTCCCCTTCCAGAATTTGAACCAAATTTCAATTTTCTTATAAATTGACTTCTCAATGTAGCCCTCAGCTACTTGGAAGATTTCCATCTTCCATGGTGTTTTAATGTTAACATGTCTTTCCCCGATTTCCCAAACAATATTACAGAAGATCTGCGGTTTGTGTATTTTATTGGGTGCCATCTATTAACCAGTTGTATCCACACCTCACTCTAAGAAGTAAATTTAAGCATTAGATATAAAGGAACAAGAAGTTTGTCTAATTGTAGATATTGCTCACAACTTTTGACGTTTGTAGACTTTCAGGAATCTCAGTCGTGGGTATTATGAACAACTTTTGACTCCTGTTTTAATATAATCAGTTAGCCGCCTTTCTCAAGTTTATCGTATTACCCAGATTATCCACGACGTCGGTAAAGTCGTTACCTGCAGCTCGAGGCCTTCATTTTAATGGCCCAAATTAAGTCTTCCACTACAATCACGTAATGAGCTGCATTATTATGAACGGATGCAGCCAAGACCTCTCGGGTTACCACCTCGGAAAATTAAATTAAGGTGGCTAGATTTACTAAATGGTGTTGGTTTTACCTCCATGCGATTAAAGCTCGGATGGCTTTAGATCACGACGGGAGTAGCTGGTTTAGAAATTTGGCAGCTAACCAGAGTAGCAGTGGAGCATAATTTTCACACAAATCATTCTTTTGAAAAACTTATTAATCTCGAGTAATTATTTAGTAAGTTAATTAATCAACTCCATTTAATTGCAGTTGTATAAGCCAATATAGTAGACAGTATTGATGCTCAGTGGGACAGAAATGGCAGTTGCAGAGTTGAGAAAAAAAATGAAGATACAAGACAAATTGACCTAACATATAAAAGAACTTTTAGCGAAAGAAACTCGAAAGTTAATCATTTGCAAGATATTAGGACAATTCATTTTATTTCTTATAAAAACAAAACGTCGTGGATATTTCCACGATTTTGAAATAGATTATAATAAAAGCAATAGACTAAATAATTGCGATATATTCCTACTGATGGATATACTCGGCCTAATTGATAACACAAATGTTTTTTAAAAAAATTGTGGACATGTTTTCTAGGGAAATGATGTAGACCACACTGCCCATACCAGGTTATTTCTGATAAAAGTATTAAACAAAACTTGAAATTGCAGGGGTTCCGAAAATTCCTGCAATTTTTAAGGACGAAACCCAGAAACTTAAAAGTAGAATTAGTAATACTATTATTGATATGTGGCATAAAACTTGTGATTGTCAAATCGAATACCTAGGCCTTTGAAATCATTAGCATCTTCCAGTATTCTGTTGTTTAGCAGATATCTTAATGTTCCTTCTCTCGCTTACGTGTATAAGTAGCAATGTTACATTCTCCAAAATTTATGGATAAGCCATTGTTATAACACCACGTTGAGACTTTGTTCAAATCCGACTGCAAGCCTTGACAATCTCAATGGAATCAGTTCTGTTGTATAATTTCAAATCATCGGCATATAACAAATTATGACATTGGAGATCGAAAACCAGATTATTTATAAATAAAATAAAAGGTAGTGATCCAAGAACTGATCCTTTGGGAACACTAGATGTCGGTGCAAATTGATTCGATTTAAAACCTTGGTAATCAACAAATTGTGATCTGTTATGTAAAAATGGCTAGCAAATTATTACGAGTGATGGAGGCAATTCGAAACTTTCAAATTTACTTAACAATATGCCGTAATTCAAAGAATCAAATGCTTTACTGAAATTAATGTATATTGCATCGGCCTCAATGCCTCCACCTAAAAATTGTGATATACATATAAGATTATTAGTTGTTTACTTTTCATATACAAAACCGTGTTGATTTTGACGTATTTTACTTTTGATAATAGTTATAAAAACCTTTTTTCTAGTATAATCTTACGAAGGTGAATCAAATATAATTCGTAATTGTTTTTTTTTCTAATTGCACACAAACGCTTCCACGCATTAATTGTCATCCAATCAGCATCCACCCAGTTCTTCTAAACTCACACGGTGACAAATCTGGGCTATGGGGTGGATGTTCAAGTGATTTTTAATGAAGTTTCTCCAGTTTTTCTTAGATGAAAGCATCTTGGCGAGATTTTTTGATAACCCAAATGAAAAGAAATTATCAATTTAGTATTACTGTACGATATTCCGACCTTTGCAGCAATTTCTAAACTGTTCTGCGCCGGTCACTTATGAATGTTGGCCTCATAGATGTTTGTCCGGGGTCATAAGCGTACGCTGTTGCCATTTACATTAATTCTTAGCCATTTAAAAATTTGTTACGCAAGGCATAGACTTTGAAAGGGTTTTGTATTTGTAGGCAAACTATAAGTTGCAATATTTCTGTGGGTTTTACGCTTTCCTTTTATAAAAATTTAATCATAATGTGCTGTTCTACCTGTATCTCCTGCTCAGACATGATGCTACTGACGGAGAATTGGCTTTGCGAGCTGCGTTATTAGATTCCCCCTCTTCTCACATCCCCAACTGATATACAGCATGTTCACATTATCCGAGCGTTAAAAAATTCCACTTTATATTTAATCCACCATCGTACTTATTATTTGTTATTGTTAACAACTTAAAATTACTGGAATTCAAAAATCACGTGTTTTATTCTCAAATCCTTAATCTAAACATTTTGCAGAACTCGGCTCTTCATAGTTTCACACTTAATTCAGTTCATCTTGCCGGACCATTATTCTAAATTTTCTTCACATTAATTTCCACTGTCTATTTTAGAAACTCAAAATTGTTTTTTTTATAATCCAGATACGTATTTGTGGCACTATTGACCTCTTTTTCCAATAATAAGTACTGTATTGACTAGAAGCAAGCATATTTAAATTCGTAGTATAATCGAACCTTTCATGTTATTTTTGGAGCTTTTGATTTGATTTTCAAATGATCGTTTTTTATATTAAGATTTATAGTATCAGATTTTGCGGCGGTATTTTCTGATGATGCACACGTGTAAGTGTTTGTGTCACATGGTTTAAATTCATTCGAAGGATAATTTCAAGATGTATATATTTCAAAACTATCTTGTATTTTGTTGCGTGAGTAAAAAGGCGTATGAGTACCTATTTATTTAAATAAGTTATTTTTGTATATCTACTACTTAAAAATCGAAAAAAATTTAACAGTTTCTTTGTTCTGTATTCTTTGTTGTAATATAGAAATCAGTCTAAACTGTTATACATTAATTTAGAGAAGCGATAGAGTCAAAAAACATAATGAAATAAATCTAAGTAGGTATGTCCATAATTACAATATTAATACACATATCTTGTAGCTAAAATTAGCATTTTGCAATTTAACGTGTTTTAAATGTTGAAATCCCAAAATTCGGGGACTTATAATACCTGCAGTGTGGCAGTGTCCACTAGATGTAGCTACGTGCTACATCATGTGTATTGAGGTTCCCTTCTGTCAGATTTGACAGACATGAAATACCAGTGTCAGTGTCACCTTTGGAATACTTATGAGAGCTAACAATTTATAAAATTAGTGTAATTTTTTGATACGATCATCTCATAAATTTTAAGTACTCGAAAATGACTGAAGCTAGAATAATCGATTCCTATCAAATTTATTGCAAATTTTGCAAGAAATGCGAATATGTAAACATATCTATACGTGATGCTCCATTTAAAAAATGTCTATCAAGTTCTGAATCGCTCTGTACTTATTAAAACCTTTTTAAAATGAGCTCTGTTTTTTCCATCTGAAAACCCTGCATTTATCAAATTAATTTAGAGACGAAATACCCATGTGAATTTTCAGAAAACATTTTATTTCAATAATAAACAGCAGTAACTTCAGGATCTCGTTATTTTTAAAATTGGAGTTGTAATATATTTTATGTTATTTGATATTTTTCAGCTATTCTCACTTTTCTTTGATCGTGCAATTCGCCATTTGCACGCGAAACTTTTAGAGCCGGTGCAGCAAAAATGAAATAGAAAATATAAATTTTTAAACTTTTCGGTCCACACCTCGAACGCCAACCCACAACATCCTGGCATTGCAGGAACTTTACGGAGGTCGTCATTTATATTTAAAAGGTTTTTGAGCTGGATTTTCCTTTATGAATATTAAAATGCCGATGTGCCCTCTGTTCAACCAGTAGCATCCCTTAAACATAAATGAACGGATGTATGTATTTAGCATTTAAATGAATTTATAACGCTTTACATATAAACATTATGGTAGCCATAGGCGTGCGTGTATTTCGAAGGATCTACAAATTAAAATGAATTATGGTGAGAAGAGTTGAACGTTTTTTAGAGATGGCAAAAATATATAAACAATAAATGCACATTTCAAACTGAAGATTATTATATTCTATGTGGCGACGGTCTTGAATGCGACTATAAATCCCATAGTCAATAGCAGTTATGTGATTTATTTCATCATTTCACCACACAGTACCACAAAAAAATCTCAGTCAGTTCCATTTACTAAACCTATATAGTTTTATGTATTTTCACTCGCTGAATGCGAATCTGAGATTCATTTAACTCCAATGCCCTAGGTTCAAGGTCATTCCAAGGTCAAAGCGAAAGATAGATATGTAAGTGGACAAGACAATTGTATATTTATGCTTTTGGGGTCGCTGAATCCCAATATGGGGCCCATTTAACCCCATCGCCATAGGTTAAGTCATTCTAAGGTCAAAGCGAAAGATAGATATAGAAGTGACCAGACTATCGTATATTTATGTTTTTGGGGTCGCTATATAGGATTCGTTTAATCCCTTCAGATCAGTTTCAAGGTTTTTTCAAGGTCAAATCGAATTATAGATATGCAATTGGACCAGACCATCTTACATTTATGTTTTTGGAGTCGCTGAATCAACAACTCATTTAATCCTATCAGATCAACTTCAAGGTTATTTCAATGTCAAATAGGGAGATCGATATGCTGCAAATCGTCAAAATCATCGGGAAGGCGAAGAACAGTAAACAAAAATGATTCTGAACATCCAACTTCGTCGAAGTCCTCTATGGGGAAGATATCAAAGTCGGAAGTTAGTATTGCTAACAAATTAGCAAGTTTTTGCTTAAACAGAATGCACAGGCAAAATATTAGGTTTTGGAGCCCAGAAAATCCGTAAAAGGTGAATGTTTGGATTAGAACAGTGGGGAATTGCATACTGGTACCATATATCTTTGAAGGAAATTTGACAGGCGGACATTTATTTGAATTTTTTGTGTTATGAGACAGAATAATTCTAGAAGATTATTTTTTCTTAATTTTGTGAAATATTGACATAGTATGTAAGTTTTATGTAAAGTATAATCCATGGAAGAGAAAACAAACTTGGCAATAAATCAGCAGTAATCTAGGTATTATGGATTTAATATCAATGCACTAGATGCCTATGCGAATTACTTACGGGCAGGGCATTTTACCAGTAGGGACAAGAAGAAAAATAACTTAGCAGTGTTATTACACTATTAATATATTTTAACAGCACAATTAAACAGTACACACATACAATTTCAACTGCACTGCAATATCTAAAACGCACATGGTTGTATAGACAAGCCGACCATTACTGGATTGGGACGCTGTAGTAGACGTATGTATTGGGCTGTGTTTACCATAACTCTATCTCTATAAAAATACATAATATTGGCAATTTTTATTAAATTTACAGAACTTTACACAGTATTATTTTATTTAATATAGTAAATTCCATTAATGTTTGTAAAATTACTATAACGAATATGGTAAACACTACGCAAATATAGATAATTTCTTCAAAATTGTACATTTAATTTTTGACAGTTTGTAATAAGATATAAAACAAATACATTACATAAGCGTTTATTGTTGACTCGCAAAAACTACTGGGTATAACTTTATGCTATTTCAAAAATGGCTTAAAAAAATAGAAAATATTGCAGAAAAGTGGCAATTTCTATGTACTAATTGACCTGTTTCAGCATTTTTTTAAAT
Organism: Monochamus saltuarius; assembly: GCA_025584915.1. Lineage (NCBI taxonomy): Eukaryota > Metazoa > Arthropoda > Insecta > Coleoptera > Cerambycidae > Monochamus > Monochamus saltuarius. The sequence continues at coordinate 8,683,946 of CM046727.1, forward strand.
CTCAATTAGAGAAAAAGTCTGAATTTATTCCATTAAGTTGAACTCACTGTATATCTGGTTTTCAATACCAAAACAAAAACGTTTATTTATCGAAAAATATTCATACTAAAGTTATTCGCAGATATGGCGTGTATCAACTAAAATTATTCCATACGCCAACGATGTTATTTTAATCTCAACAGCCTGCACATTACTGCATCTTGGGATTCCTTTTTTGTGACATTAACCAATATTTATAAATGTGATAATCACCGAACTTTGAAGAATGTCAACTGCTAACGTGCTTACACTATTGTAATATTTTATGGTTTCATTCTCAGTACCTTCTCGGTTAATATTTTACGAGAATTTTGCGAGAGTTGGTCAAATTTTTCAAACTTTCAACGCATTCGACGCCTTACCTCAACGTAATGACAAATTCAGTGCCCACTTTAAAATTAATGGCCTCGAGTTGAAGTCTGTGTTGTCACAAGGGCACTGTAGAACTTTTATTCGTCTCGACAGGCTTTCTTATTACGAAAATAAATTGTGCGGCTTCTGGCGATTTAATAATCGCAGATATCTTTGCAGACAATTAAAATCGAGCACTGCCTGATGGTATCGGGGCATAAAGTCGTTTGTCAGAAAATAATTAGTAGAAGTTTAATCTCTGCAAGCGTTACGATAAGGTATTAATTTTGAGCGTGGAAATTAAACGATCTCAATGGTTTATTACACTGACTTGTTTTAAATAAGGAAACATTATGCAATTTTTCCAAATACGGGTAGGAGAAATATTAATTTAAGCCAAATGGCTTTGTTCTAGACAATTTCGTGGAAAACTAAGCTTAAAAATGACATGTAGAAATGTTGTCTGGCCACGCCCCCACAAAACGATCGCCGCCACAGCGTAGACCTGTGACGTCAAAGCCGTTCGTACGTGTATATCTAAATACAGCAGTGTGCTTAATTAATTAGATTAATACTTATTAAATATTATTATTTTTTAAATTAAAACAAGTAGTAGTGAAATCAGACGACAAAATTTTATAAATACCTGAAGTAAAACCATCTATCTGGTATTTACCCAACAGTACTGTTGAAAAAGAATAATAAACAAATTTATGTTTTATTTTTAATAAAAATGATGATTTCTATATTATAACAACAGGAAAGTTTCATTTTAATATATTTAATACGAAAAATGTTCAGAGTTGCACTTACATTTTAAATAGAAAACATCTTTGAAACAAATTTCGAAATTATCGAATTTGATTGATACTTATCGTAAATAGAACAAAAGCATATATACTCAATATGCACACTTTAGTTTATGTATGTATTAACTAAATTATATATTTTTTTATGAAATCTTAACCGTCAAATCTACGACTGCAGCAGGAAATCTTATTTTCTTATTGTCTTCCTTTTCATCGTTTCCTTTTTCATAGAACTTCGCTATTAAGTCTGATGAGAAACATTTTTCATTTGATTCGATTCTCCCTCTTTGACCTCTAAACGTTTTTGACATCTCTCTTTCTTAAATAAAGTAACTTGTAATTTGATTATTAATCAATTTTTTGTTATTATAGTTTCAATGGCGTTGTACTAGTGCTTTTTTACTTTTGTGCAAAGGTATTTGATCTAATATAATATAATAATTTTGAAGGAACATTCTTATTGGCGTTTCAAAATGTCGGTTTTTTAATTATTATCATTAAACTCGCGTAACTTGAGCCTGCCATTGTGGATAAAACGTTGTGTTGTATTCGTATTTTAGTCACGCTTCAAACCTCTTAAGAATATTGAACGGTCGATTACATTCTCTCTTTTAAATATGTTTTTGTGAATAAAACATTTCTTAAAACACAGTTACAATAAATAATTGTTAATAACAATATTTGTACACGTTTCAGCGGATATGGTAGGATTAGACATGTCCTAATGAAGTTCGTCATTTCGCTCGGTCCAAATATTGATATTAAAACCGGTTTTTTACTAATCTAGTATTGAGATTTATTACTCTCGTAGGAAATACGTAAATATTTAATTTTCAAGATCAAAGAATTCGCACGTTAATAACTCACACTTATTAATAATAAAATGTGAAATTTATAAGTCCTCAAACTCGCTCTGCGTTATAGCTTTTAAATTTCCGAACAGTCCATGAGTTACATAGTCGTGTATTAAATATTTGCCATTAATGATGCACAGCAACGCTCTGGAGCGCTGCCAAAATATTCTCATGCTGAATTAGGTTCATCTCAAGTGAGGAATGTCGCTTATAAACATGTAACCATCAATTTATTGCCATTTAGAATTGCGGCGGTAGGAAATATGTGGCGGTTTCATCGACAGTGCAAAGCAAATGTCAGTACTAGAAATTTTTATTCAAATTGTAAGATATCGTTCTTCCTATTGCACAAATTTGTAATTATAATGGTTTGGGACTGTTTATTTAACACATACGTTCCTTATTTGTCTTTGAATTACACCTGAAAAATCTACACCAAACAGCTAATGTCACTCGTCAACAGCCCACCAGACTGATACCGGTTTTGAACTCTCATCAGTATGCCAGGTACTCGTGTACTTGTAGCAAAATTACTTCTAACGGTCATTCACTACTCCATGCTGGACTGAAAAGCCAAAAGCCACTAAAGCGTCTACATAGCAGTAGAGACCACCAGCTATCGACTTGTTGACAATGTTTTACAAATAGCCCTTTAGTCGTCAGCGGTGCCTCGACACAAATACTGGTTTCGAGCTTAACAACTCTTATCAGTATGTCACAGGTGAGGCTACTGAAGAATAACTTTGGCTCATCGCTTTCCTCATAATCGACAGAAGGACATGAGTATGCGAGATGTAATGTCTACATCTAGTGGCATAATGCTGAGTCTAATATCGCATATTTAAGGTAAAGTTTTCGTTGAATCACAAGATGTCTATAAATATAACTATTTAAAATTAGGCAATCAACCTGTATTACTAATTTAATAATATAAAATATTTCACAAATGGTAAAATATGAAAATTAACCATCGTTCTTACTTTATTTGTCGTGATATGCAATAGTTCCTGGCCAGTGTGGATAATCAGATTTGTTAAAAGCTATTGGTTTTACTAGAAAAGTCATAAAATAAAAATAAAAATGGGTATTGTAAATGTGTCTCGCACAATCATGCGTGTCCTTGTCAAGCGTGTAAGAATATTAATATCTACAACTCTTAGAATAGATGTTGCATGAATCATTTTTCATATTTCTGGCAATTTGAAGAAGATAATATGTTTTGAAATTCGATTTGTAACTGTTACCTACTTTCAACAACAAATTTATTTGTTAACATTTTTTAAAATTTGTATTTGTCATCTTGATATTTAAAATAAAACGTAATTAGAACTACTTGGTTACCAAGATGAAATTTTTTTGGTTTGGTAATAGTAAATAAACAATCTTGAGGTAAACTAACTAAATGTATGAATAATTTTATTAGTGCTATTTTTATAATTAGATTTTAACCTTGAAAATAATTTTTAATGCAATTTTCCACGACTAACCTAACCTGTCTGTAGAACTAAAGACGAACCGAGACTTAGGTCATAGTCTGGATTGTTCGAAACGTAAGTAACAATCTAGAAATAGATTTCCAACGGAAGCTATTGAAGTATTTGATGCTGAACTAAACTTAGTTACCTTCGATACTCTTTATGCCTTAGCCATTGATAGATTATTAATTTTAGTTGTTTACTTACCCTTGACACATATTTTCAAATGTGTAATTGAAGAACTGATCCCGTTGATAATAATTTGGTATCAAAATTCCTAGAAATTTTTATAAAACTAATTAAAGTAACTAATTTATCTCATTCACATTTGTATCAAGCCACATATGGTCTACAAATAGCTAATAATTTGTTAATACTACATATAATGTTTCAAAACCTGTACCGCAAAATGAAAGGTGTGATTATTTGACTCACTAGGAAAAAAGTTTTTATTGACATGGATCGGCAAACGCCTCAATTTTAAGATATAGGATGTGTCAAGAAACGATATCTCAGGAACCGTTTGAGATACAGAACCCAAGTTTTGTACACGTAGCTATTTTGAGCGCTAATTCAATGTTTGTTTATATTTATTTATTTATTTATTTATTTATTTATTTATTTATTTGTTTGTTGTTTTATTTATTTATTTATTTGTTATTTATTTATTTATTTATGTTTATTTGTTATTTATTTATTTATTTATTTTATTTATTTATTTAAACAATATATCTACATATTAAAAACCGATTGTATAAAATAAAATATAAGTAGTATGATAGTCTAAACATATTATGAAAGCAGTTTAAAATCTAGTCAAATTAAAAAATAATAAATCTGAAAGTTAAATTGTCAGGTAATATAAAAATAACGAAAGAATTAAAAAACAAATAAAAATTACTATTTATTTATTTATTTATTTATTTATTTATTTATTTATTTTATTTACTCTTCGAAGATGCCGACAGTAAAGAGCGGCGAAACGTTTGGAAGCATGGGATGCGACCAGTTACAGCGGCGGCTACGGAACGCCTCGGAGGACCACCATTATCCGTGGAACGGTTCCGACCGTAGGAGTCGTAATACCAACAATAGGAACCGAAATCAATATATGGACAGGCCCAGAGACACCGATAGCGGGTCTGTCCCAACAGAGCCTAGCCCGAGAACAACCAGGGCAGGTAAAAGAATCCCGGCTAATGTTACGGATGTGCATTTTAACTCTGTTTCTGGCAGCTACCAGTTACCGAGGTCACGGCATAACAACCCGGAAAATCACCATGTATCAAATTACAGCACTGGCCGTGAAAGCCTAAAAACCACTATAAGAATATGCACATGTACCTACTGAAAATATTTTATTATATCACGTACACCACAAAAGTTAATGTCGAAACTCTCCATATTGTTGCTATTGTTCAGCATTTGATACAAAGGCGACTTTAACAACATATTTGTACGGGCAAAGAGTAAAATAAACAAATCACAAGTAGCAGACCAGTTACATCTCACCTGCACTCGATTTATATGTGTAACTACATATGAAGGAACAGCCAGTTCAATTGTCGGTCATCTCACCTATGGCATACTGATGAGGGCTAACAAGCCCGAAACCGGTCTATGTCTGATGGAGTGGCCGACAAGGATTCTTGGCTGTTTCACACTATACTGCAGGTATAATTAAATGCCGGTCGGGGCATTAGCCCTCGGAGTAGTTGTTTCCTGCAGTATCATTTATAGAAATCACAATTCCTAGAGTTCAGTCTGGGAACTCGAAATAATAAATCTAGAATTCACATCTAATTTTAAAATGCATGATTTTATATAATTAAATAATGCCATGCATGGTACGTCTACTGACAAGACTGTAGATTAAAACGGACACAAAACAATTCTGGTTGTATGCAAGTTGTGGGGATTTTTTTGTTTCTAATTTTTACAACTCTCTTTTAAAAGCACATTTTAAACTGCCAATATTTTCTACACAAAAAAGGTACTCAAAAAACGCGAACCGTTTGAAAATAAAAAAAACGTTTTATGAAACATGAAACAAAGTGGAAACGTGTTCTAGTTGTCCAAATATTAATGATAATGCGTGGAAAAAATTTGAGTTCTGTATCTCATACGATTCCTGAAATATCGTAAAACAACTGAAAAAAAAAATTTCTTTTTTGACATCCCATAACTCCTCACACCCTTAATTTTTCACCACGTTTTAAAACACCAACATTATCTGAAAAACAGTTTAATATTGTATCACAGTGAACTACATACGACTAAATCAATTTCAGTGATATGTATTGTTATTTTCATTTACCTGTATCAATTGCATAGAAATTGAAAATATGTGAAGGTCCTTCCTGTTCTAAATATGAATGTGTGTTTTGAGGTTGCACTCATATTGTCTTAAAACTGTTTTTGAACATAACTTACGTGATATATGGATCCGGAAGGTCAACGACGTATTCCAAGTGCCACTAAAATTGGATTTGGGCCAAATTCTTGAAAGGAAAGTCGTAACAGTATATACATTATACCCATATCTTACAAAATCCTCGATCAGTATCATTAACTAGTGTTAGTTAGTATATACTTGTACGTTTTTTAAAAAAATGGACGTAGAAAAAATTTTGCGCAAGGCCTATTGTTCGAAATACTTTGCTTATAATGTTGGTCCTGGTTATTTACAAATATGTAGAGTACGCACGTAGTTTTTAATGTCAGCATCCACATTTATTTATTTTGATATAAATATTTACATATTCTTGACATACAAGCATTCTTATACTTAATTCAACTTGAAGAATAATATTTTGTTCCCTTCTGTTGGTTCGTCGGTTGCCTCGCCTCCTATGGCATACTGAGGAGAGCTAACAAGCTCAAAAGCGGTATGTGTCTAGTGTGTCGCTAATGAATGGCTGACAGTTTTCTGTAAGTCTTTCTTTCCTTATATAAATAATTAAATACTACTGAATGATTATTATTTTATTATTTATTTAAGGAGGTTAGAGTAGTCACTACTTTAGAAAGGAATGCGATATATCAAGAATACTGAAATACTAATTATGTACAGTTTTATTTTTTTTAATGCAATGTTATTACTTACTTTATGCTATTTAATATTACTTTAAATAGTTGCAGTAATTCTTTCAAGTCTTAAAACCTCAAATAACGAAAACATACTAGTAGTAAATGTGTGATTTTTTTGATAATAATTCTCAATATACGCTTAAGTGATTTTTGTTTCTACTGTAATTTAAAAAATTGTGTAAATTATACAATCGTACCGATAGCGTTGAAATGAAACATGCAGCAGAATAAATAATCCTTCATGTTATGCTGTAGTTTGATCTTATATTCTCCATAGTTTTAGATCAAAGAGTAGTTATGAAAATTTCCCATTAATTAAAATAGACGATTAAACCATCTCCTTCAAAGTTTGCCCAGTCTCTTGAGAGGCAATTGTGTAGAAACGATTATCCAATTTTATCCGTGCAAAGTGGATTTGTTTTGTCTGATAACACAATATATTGATCGGTTCTGTAATAAAATTTTCACGAACCGGCTCTTCATTTCTACGGGAAATCATAATAAACAAGGAAATAAAATTATGTTTTCTTGGGAAATACCTAAATAAATCATAATTTTTTATATACCATCAAACTTTAAGCTTATTTGCTATGTAAATAGACAATAGGTGGTTATTTTAATTTTGGCGAATATTTTAATAGTGTTTTATGCAGTCTCAGCCCATGGTCCCACCTAGTTTTTCATATGATGATAGTTTCAATGCAGCTATCGATATGCCAGTCATCAGACAGGATGGTATCTTAGAAAGACTCGGGCAAACCTCAGGGGCTACCACTATATGAGTGTAGATGGTATTCCGAGAACCTTTGTTCTATTTTTCCTTCTATTTGAAAAATTCATCGATGTGTCCTATACTAAAAATCGGAGCAATCGGAGTGATCTAATAAATTATAATCACTTCTTTCTTATACACCTTTTCAAAAATTTTTGAAGCAACATTGTATCAGGTTACCAACCAATTAATATCCATAAAACAACATGGATTTATGCACGGAATATCGACTATTTCGCATCTCTTTAGACGAACATTAACCATACCTTACATATTATTGGAGAAATGGGGAAGTTTAATAAAATTAATATTGGTGTGAACTTTAATTCTAAAGCCAAAAATAAGCGCATTACAAGTATGGACCTCAAAATTAATAATTTACTAATTTCAATATGATGGCCTAATTATAACAAGGTGTTTTTAAATGAAGTAGGAAAAATGAGACCACATATTCCTTAGGTGAAAATAAATCGATTGAACCTAACATACATATTATGCCCCAAGTCGCATAAAAAAGAAACAGGGTGTCAAAGTTAAAATTTTATTTTTGATATTTGTAAATAACTTCTCAAGAAATCGAAATATTTACCTAAAATATCTAAATCGGGGGTTTCTGCGAGCGAGAAATTCAAATTTGTTTCTAATTTTGACGTCACTAGTAGAGGGCGCCACTTGTGGCATACCATGTTTCTTTTTTTGCTGCCTATTGTATCCATCTGACTATCGAAACAATCTATTCTCCTACCTGTTTTATTTGAAAAACGTATACCTTGCTGAAGTCGGTAGGAATAACCATTTTTGAAACAATCTTATTTGAAATCCTCAGTGCACCGAGTAAAAACTGTATTGGTTTCAGGTATAGAGACTTTTCTGCTGAAAATACAGCAAAATATTACTTGAAAAAGTTGTTCGGAATTGTAAATTATGGAGACGTGCAATTCAAGAAGATCGGCGAGGTTTGATGAAACCAGTTTTCAACAAAGCACAAAGATTTTATCAAAGCAGTCTGATCTTTTTGAAATTTCCAGTCTCCATAATTTATCATTCTGAACAACTTTTTCAAAAACTGTTACTCCTAATGACTTCAACAAGGTATACCTTTTTAAGAAATAACAGGTAGCAAAATCGATTGTTTCTATAGTCAGATAGATACGCTAAGCTGCAAGAAAGTTCTGTCATTTAAAAGAAACATGATGTGCCACAAGTAACGCCCTCTACAAGTTAGGTCAAAATTAAAAACAAATTTGAATTTCTTGCCCGCAAAAATCCCCGATTTACAAATTTTATGTAAATGTTTGGATTTCTTAAGAAGTTATTTACAAATATCGAAAATAAAATTGTAACTTTGACACTGTACCGTTTTTATTATGGACTTGGGATATGGGTATGTTAGGTTAAATTGATTTATTTTCACCTAAGGAATCTGTGGTCTCATTTTTGTTACTTCATTTAAAAACACCCAAAAGTAAAATTTACTTAATATGTGGAATATACTAACTTATTAAATGTTTTATTTTAACCCCATTTCTGTAATTGAGATTTTTTCATGTTGTAATAATAAAATTACTATTACTACTATTACTATTTTAATGAATTAAATTTCTTTTTGGGCAGCATATTCTTCATGTTTAAATATCATCTTTCCTCATATTTTAACTCTACGGAAATTTATTTTATCCTTTACGGAAATAAAATATCCAGTTCGCCCAATCGTTTCTAAATTGAATTCGTTTTTTTCATTGACAAAAAGCTGTCCTTCCGGTTTGAATTTCAGGCCATCCCGTTCTATATCCATCAGATAAACCCCCGCATTTCCGCAAAAACCCGGAAGTACTTTGTTGTATTGCGCAGAAAATTACAGTAGGTATATTTTTTAAGATGCCTTTAAACAGATTCGTGATGCTAGTCATGTAATTTTATGTAGTTACAGCTCAAAAATGTTCGACAGTGTAAACATAACACGAAAACGGACTTACTAATAATAAATATGTTTGAAAAAAGTTCAAGTTAATGCATTGGCATTGACTTTGATGTAACACCTTCAGCATAAAATGTGGAAATATGGTTTCTACATCTGGAAATAGCAATTCCTAGTTTTAAATAGCGCACATATTTTTAAATTTAGAATTCCCGCAATTTTTCTTCTAAATATAAGTACACGAAATGGCACTGCGTAGGATTTAAACAGATCTAGGTATTTATGTGCAGTTTAAACGTTAAATTTATAAAATCGTCTTCATTCAAGGTCATTTTCACGCGAAATTCACAACCAAGGTATTTCTTCGCTTTTTTATAAATTTTTCTGATGAGTTTTCACTTCATAAGACCAATTATAAAGTTTCTAATAGGGGGATTGTGTCTTTTATATAAAGTTTATGTCCAGGACACTTTCTTAAAAAAACATAATCACATTTTTGAAATATTTAAAAAACGTGGGTGAAATAATTTGAAAGTGGACACATGGATTTATGTAAATATTGTCCAAAATCTGAAAAGTTTTCCTAAAACTTAGATGCTCCAATAGCGGTGATACAGGATATTGGTGGTATATTTTTCTAAATAAATAGTACGTTACTGCTTTCCTGTAACAGACACAGTATTTTCTGATTTCTCTTTGAATGCTTTAAATTTTAAATCGTCCTTTTGCGGACCAGAGTATGGGAGTGAGAATCATCTGCAGCTTTTAATATAAGATCTATCTCTTTGTAAAACCGGCACTTTCATATAACGTCTTTTTTAAAAAGTCTTTGATACATTTATTAGCAATTTGTCCTAGAATAATAGTAATACATGCTGTTAGCATGCATTTCTGAGCTAATGTTCACTTACAAGATTTCTAATCCAGCAAGGCTCTTTTTAAATCTTGTCTTGTCTTGCAATTAAAACTGTCAAGTCCTGTCTTGTCTTATCTCGCGAGATCAAGACAAGACCAAGAAAAAGGAAGGCAATATTGCCACCACTACTTTTTCTACTGTTCTCATTTCAAAATTTCTCTTGTGCAAATCAACTGGAAATCTGAAGATTGATGGCAATATATTGGTCGTGTATTGATTGATGTATTGGTGAAATACTGTCTATAAAATTTTTTGACAACATACATGATGCTTATGAAATAAGTCCTTTAGAAATTATTTAATTTTTCCTTAGAATACGCTCATGAATTTCTATCCATACTTAGGAGACATCTTATGTATAATCTTTTAAGGATACATATATTTTTATGAATATATGTATGTATTGGGAATTTTGGTTCCTGTTTCATTTACACCAACATACATTTTTTATCTATCTACCCTTCCCGCATACGAACCTAAATATCTTCCTCAGTTTTATTTATCAACTGAAATGAAGTTTCTCACCCAATATAACCCGTAGCTGTCACTGGCCGTATGGTTTCGTCTGAAACATCAGGGTTCAAAAACCGACGAATGGGACACGTGACCTTGGCGCTGTAGTCGTCCGGTCATTTTCTGTTTCGGAGATGACAGGGGTAGTGTTATTTTGGTGGGGTGTTTATTAGCCGCAGCGGGACTACAGGCCCTATAATTTTCCTAGGGTGCGAGTTTATTTGGAGTTTTATAAGCAATGAAAGGTGTCTACAGTAATTAAGGATGTTTATATAGGGGTTGAAAGTGAAATAAGAACTGCAATGAACTTCGTTCAGGTGAAGAGACCTGGGTTATGTTGGATTAAATAAAATTACGTGTGTTACGTAAAAGAAAACTGAGTTTGTAAAAGTAATTTAATTTTTATATTTAAAATTGCTTTATTTCATATAGAATGCAAAGAATGTAGGGAATGAAAATTTTAAGGAGCGACCAAAAAACACTTCTTTGAACGCAATTATATTAAAATAAGTACCAAAAAAACATGGATATAAAAAACTTTTTTGTTTGTTCAAACTTTAGCAATATGTATACTGTGGAAAATAATTGGAGTTTGTCATATAAAAGTTTGTGATTCATAGCTTCTTAAGGGAGTTACAGGGTAAAAGTTTTATAGAATTTTTTTTTTAATTCTGAATATGTTGCTCCAAAGATACTTTCTGTAATTCAGACCGGATGATGTTAAAAATAGTAATGATCGTTTTCACTTGTTCTATAACACACATATGAACTTTTTGGCGCTTCAAAAATGTTAATTATGTTTTATAACTCAAGTTATCTCAAAACTTGTCCATTTCACGGACTCTTTATAAGAATACTTTTTGTAACAAGGTGAAAATTTCAAATATATTTAATCAGCAAGTACTAGTAGCACATTAAGATCATTCAGGAATGCAGATAGAGAAATCATAATAGTTTTCAGGAAGAACAAGTAGAATTGAATAAATTTCATGTTGTTTACAAATTTGAATAATTGTAATTTTAACATACAGGGTGAGTCAGTCATAATGTCGTTAATTTTAAGAGGAGATAGGGAATAATGAGTATAATACGAATACGTGATTAAAAAAAAATCTAAATGCATATTTACGCCGAAAAAAAATATTTTCAAATCATTATTTAAACCCCCTTTTCAGACTGTCACTGACCGGTCACAGCCTTGGTCGGTTACAGCTCACAGTTCAACTCGATATCGACTTGGTACAATGTTGTCAAGTTGTAATATTTTTCTATATAGTACCTACTCACCTAGGTTTTAGACATCACAAATAAACGGTTGTACTGACTATTTTAGAATATACTTTTTTCTTGCTCAGTTCAACTTCAGCCAATAATAATTTAAAATGTTAATACCCAATAAAATCAAATAATAATAATCAAATAATTCTATTAAAAATTGCAAGTAACGCGGTCCACTCAGGTTTTCTCGTAGAAAATACGGCCCAATCAAACGATACCCGTACACTCGCGTGTCGATTTTTCTCTGAGCAAATGTAGCTGTTATGACTGCAACAAAACTCCAACGTGTCTAATAATAAACTGAGTAATAAACCATTTACGTACATTACATAAAAAACCTATACCCAATGGGTAAATTACTGAGAAGCTGAAAAGTGTTTCGTGTTTAAATACTAAGTACTTAATAAAAAACCATCGTGTTGTCGACAGAAAACTGTCCAAGACCGAAATGGCACGCTAATCTAAGTTATCGAGAATTAATCTTGACCTTGATCGACCGTATTATTAGGTCAATAACCTAGTTACCTAGTTTTTGTACTGTTATTTAACGACAAGAAGTAAAACTATTTTTTTAAATCTAGATACATGAATGAATTTTTATTAAATATTGATTTATTTGTTAATAAAAACAAATGTAGATAATAAATAAATGTTTTCGAGTTACAGTTTAATAATTTTGATATTACGTTTTCACTACGTATTACTGGTAAGTACAATTAACCGCACACATAACCAAATGTACAATTTGTAGTTACGTACATCTAGCCTAGAAATGTATTGTTTTTTAAGTAGTATGATACTAACCTGTTTACAGCCCACATTTCAAGTAAAACTGCATTTATCCGTCCATAGCACTTTATTAATAAAATTCAGTCGCATTTCATAAACATTCTCCGTATAACACTACCATTTCCACATAATCGGAATTTGTAAAATTATGCGTTGTGAATTTACGCCAAATACGTGAGGTTAGACCGAAATAAACAAACTACTGCTTACTGCTTGAATTCTCTCCATCCCCCCTCCAATGTGTGGCATGATCTACAAATTTGAGAGGAAAGAAATGCGGGAAATGCAGAGTGCTAAAGGAGGTAAATTTGAATAACACGCTGATGTGTTAGACGATATTATGTATGTAAATGTGGCATCCATGGTTAATACGGCAAGTCTGTGGCATTAGAATTTCGTCGGGTGCGCCATCAAAAAGTTCGTAGCGTACCAGGAGCGTCGTGTTTCTGATTTTTATAGGGTGATTTGTTTATTTTTTTAAAGGTCGAGTAAAAAATTTTTTTTTCGATTTTCTGCCTTTATTAGGCCTCCCGAATACGTGGTTAAAATTAATGACATTATGACTGACTCACCCTGTATGTCACAATGTTTCCAATATTTAATAAACAATTGTCTGTCAAACTGTTTTTTATTAACACTGACATTGTCAAACATTAGTCACCATATTGCTAATTGAGTTCATTTGTGATTGCTTGTGATTCAGTTTGCTGAAAAGTCTAAGGAGATAGCCAACTTGCCACCTTTCTAGTAAAATATTAATTTGGAAAATATTAATTCATATCATGCATCTGTTTCCGAGGTAGATTATATTATCTGGGCAATAATAATGTGCTATCTATCCCTTCTCTCGTAAAATCTTATGATTTCTGTGCTAAAATTTTGGGAGGAGGGGAGGGGTGAGGTAATATTTGTTATAGTCCGTGAGTGGACAACTTCTGCATTTCTTTTGTTTGCCGCCAGATATAAAGTTTTCATGGAACCACAACCGTAAAAACGACCGAATTTATGGGGGCGGCGATGCCAATCTGTGCGAAACTCCGAACGGGAGCAAAACGCGATAAAACGAAAGTTTCTTAGTTGCCCGCAACAAGCGAAATATTACGACACAGCGATATATTTTTATGCTAAAATTAAATAGCTTTATTACGTGCGCAGGACAGTAGTAAACCGCCGCAATTGCCTGTTATTTGTATTACGGGTCCAAACAGTACTTTATCGTGTATACAATGTATTTTTCTTACAGCTAAGATGTGCGTGTGGAACGCAAAAACTAATCGAAACTGAAACGTTTTAAGATAGCCGTATTTCTCGCTGTAAAATGTGTCACCCACCAAATAAAAATTATAAATACTCGTATGCTAATATGGTAGGCAACTGGATATTCGCCGCTAGTACTCAGTGGAGAAGGGGAGGTTCAAAAAAATTATTATAAAAAAAAAATTATGCTTGGGCGCCAGGTAAATTTACCTCCAACGAATACCGATACTGATCTAATAATTTATCCCCAAATTTACCAAACAGGACAAAAAAAATACTATTACGGTATTATTTGCACTTATTTATTGCTGACACTAATCGGAGTCTGGTTTTCGCCAAATATGAGACATAATAATGTAAACAAGATATATGTATATAAATTAGAAGGGATTAAGCATTAAACAAATTAACTCTTAAATATAGTAACTAGTGCCGGCACCTTACACCAAGTGATTTTAAGCCGAAGTTAAAAGGCGGAAATTAAAACAATATAAAAGTATGAATAAGAAAAAAAAAGAAATAGTAATAGTGAGCGTTTAACCGAATACGTGACAGCGGCGCTTGAGCTCAGGCGATACGCAAACGTAGCGGTATATTGTTCAACGCAAAACGTAGTAACCCACTTTAATTTCCGCTTATAATAAAGCTCAGATATAAGTGGTGCAAGCGCAGCACAGACAATAAGTCCTAACTACTACATTAATAATTATGCCACCCAGTAGTAGGTAGAAATAAACAAATATACAAACAGGCGCACGAATCAGGTCTTGTTGGAAATTGCAAATATTTTTCTTAAAATTTAAATACTCAATAAGAGAAAAAAAGTGAACTCCCTGTATAGCAATAAGCAATAACCCTAATCTAAATACTAATCATATAGGTATCTACAAATTCAATTCAAACGGGAATTGAACAATTAACTTAAAGTGAAAGAAAAAAAAATAAGCTAATAAGTTCTTATCGAATGCTAACTAATTTCTAAATATTAAGTTAATTAATTACTATTAAATATGTTCCTAATACAAAGAATAATTAATTTGAGAAAAATTTTGATATACATACACACACTAGGTGAGTAAATGAATCAGAGAAACAATAATCGCGACTTAGAATTAAATAAATGTGAAATAACTTCCGGATTCCTTGAAATTTTCCTCTTCCGGAACTGAGACAGCTGGTATAGTAGAATTCGTCCAGAGGCCGCCGGCCAGTATATACGCTGGCGCTAAGGCGCCGCGGAGGACCCGCTGATACCGATTTGTTGTGCCGTAGACAAAAACCCTAATAAGAAAGTAATAGTAGAATTAGTTTCTACGTAAAATATGTATTTTAAAATTCAATAAAAATGAACCAAGCCATAGGAATTTAAAATAAATCTACAAAGGCTTACTTTAGAGACAGACAACTTACAACATTAAAGTTTAAATTATGTGACAAAGGAAGTATCCAAACAAAACCTAGGAGAAAATTATCCCATAAATATAATAATCAACTCAAAAATTATAGTAATTAAATATACACATACCCTTCTCCCAGGATTTTGTCCTTTCCAGAGTGGATTCTTATCCAACTAACGCTCAATATTTAAACAATGGTCCTAGATAGCAGACGAATATGACCCTTATGGTCACCAAGAATTGCAAAAGGGGTTTTTCAACTTGTAATATAACTAAGGACATACAAATAAAATTACTTATAATATGTGACAAGGAGAAAAAAAAAGGAATATTAACATACCGTTGACCAAATTCGTAGCAAACTGGAATACAGAATTTAGAAGAACAGTCAGTGACTTCCACCACGTGCTCCTTGAATCCCAATTAAGGATTAATATTTGGATAACTATCACAATA
The DNA here is from genome assembly GCA_025584915.1 of Monochamus saltuarius. Taxonomy (NCBI): domain Eukaryota; kingdom Metazoa; phylum Arthropoda; class Insecta; order Coleoptera; family Cerambycidae; genus Monochamus; species Monochamus saltuarius. The sequence continues at coordinate 8,699,860 of CM046727.1, forward strand.
TTGCCATCACCAGCACCAACTTTTCCAAATATATAGATAGGAAGACTTGAATTTAGAACCCAATTAAGGATGTTTACAAAAAACCATGAAAAATTACAAGTCTCCTCGAGCTCCGCACAGTCGACCATTTTTCTCTCTCGATCCGCTCACTCCCTTGTACCTATTCTATTTCACCTGCGCAGCTAACGCTCAACCAATTAGAAAAATCGTATTTATTCATTCATGTGAGCCAAAACAAGGATGGAATAATTTATAGCTTTAAATATTATAATTAGTAATAGAAATGTTATATTTACTGTTAATGCCGAAAATAACCGTAACAAATGATCAAATTTGTGGTGTTGTTTAGGTACAGAAATCTCGAAAAATAACACACGTAAGGCAAAACTACAACAACAAAAATAAAATTAGTGATTATAGTTTATACTTTGTGGTCAAGGTATTAATGTCAAATGCTTATTTAGAGTAGAAATTAAATGTAAAATTACAAGTATTGTTGTGTTTTTGAATGATTTAACGGCAAATGTTGATTGAAATTCTGTTCTAAAACAGTGTCACTTGAAATGTTGACTTGTTTGTCGATTTGCGCAATATGATCATTACATTCTGTTTCTGAATGTTTGCTTTGCTGAATAGATATCGATTTTTCGGGCATGCTTTATTAGCAACTCCTATTTTATGGGTCACTGAATCTGCTACCTCTTATGACTTCCACCTCCCGTGTGCCTTTTAAGATCTAAAATGACCACACCTGGGGCATTTGCTAGTAATGTAAAGGACGTTCTTCAAAACGAGTGGTCGGTGTACTATCTTTGACTTGAAATTTAGCTATGTCGTACAGAATTTTTGAAATTGTTTGCTTTCCGATCCTCTGATTTACACATCTGCCACGTTCATACCGATAAAATAAGCGTTCATCTTGAGCCTTTTTGGGTCAGAGTTGCATATAATAATTAGCAAATGTTACCCAATTGTCGTTTACTACAAATCTCCTTTGCACATTATATTGTTATAGTAGGAATCTGCACTAACATGGAACATTTTTTATACTTCACGTCCACTTTTAGACTATATAGCTCGTCAGTTCGGCATGCCTTAGCTACTCCAAAAATCGCTACCACTTTTGCATTAATATATTTTATCAGGAGTTTCTAGCAAACATTTCGATATATCATCCTTTTTTATATACTCTCGTCAAGAATTCAGACGTTTTACGTCACAGCTGACGTTACACATTTGTTTTTATTGTCGACGTAATTTTCGATATTTGGTCGTGTTAAAACCAATATTTTTTTGCAATTTAGTGCAATATATAATGCAAACATTTAATGTACTATATAGTTTTATTACTATCAGTTGCAGTTTCTTAAATATTTTGATGAAAATATATTGAATTATTCATTTGTTCGTATGACGTAAGTCGTCTGAATTCTTGTTGCAAGTATACCTGACATTTTTGAAGTTGATATCAGTCATTTTTCCTTTTTATGAATGTCTTCAAGCGGCCAAATTTCTAAATATCCTGATTCTTATTTAATGAAATAGTCAATTTCAACATTGAGTATTCTGACCATAATGTAGCAGGGGACAATGTTTTTGATATCTCTAAGAAAAATACTAATAATACATCTTCCGTTAATGAGGGCACATCTTAAGTTGTACAAAATTTGATGAAATTTTCATAAGCTTGATTGTAACGGTTTTTAGATTTTTTCGGTAACAAACTTCTCCACGCTGCTTCTTCAATGGAATTCATTTTTAACTAAATCTAGCCAAATATTAAACTTAAAAGACGTTTATACTTATCAACTTTATATTGAAGAATAATTATTTGATAACTGTCAAAATAATATTTTTTGTTGACATGAATGTTACCAAAGTAATGTTAACAACACACTGAGATACTACTAATTGTAGGGCAATAAACCGCCTTATACCGATTTTATTATAGTCTACAGAGTGTTTTCAGTATCTTTTCTACGTTCATGCAAAAACAAAACTTTATTGAACTATATTTAGTGGAAAAAGTGGTTAGTAATTGCACTAGTGCAATAAAATGCTTATTGCATTCACCTGTCATTCTACTACAGCGTTTTGTCATCATGACAAACATAAACGTTCAAATCGACGTCACATTTTTGTAGACTTAGTGTCATCAAAATATCATTTTTTCGGTTTTGCATTAACGTAGAAAAAATATTGTATGCAACTCGTACAAAACGTGCTTATTGCACTCGACGTGTTGTCCTACTCGGCCTGACGGCCTCGTTGGACAATTTCACGTCGCGTGCAATAAACACTTACTTTTTGTACTTGTTGCATAAATAACTATTAAATTTTGTGTTTTATATAAAATCGAAGGGAGATTGAAAATTTAATACATTACGCGCTGCATAGCCCTTTCATATGCTTGGGAGGTATTCAAATACACCTCGCACCTAGAAGTAAGCTTTCGTAGCTTGTAATGTAAATAACTATTGTATGACACATATTATTTGGCTATTCTAGCCCAACGTTTTAACAATTATTTCCACATACTTATAAACAAAAGTGAACAATATTATAACATGCAGAACCATGTAAGTTAGACCGCTTTCTGTCGTTATATATTCGTTTTACTTCGGTACCTTTGAATATTCGCAGATGGCATGAGATAACATTCCTGTTATTTGCTAAACTCTATACTATTCAGTTCTTAAATGTCTCAAATTAGCGCCCTTAATTGTTCCGTATTCTCGGAATACTGTTTTCTACAAATAATTTTGGACATTTAAGAACTGAATAGTACAGGGTCAACTATGACTAAGTACAAACATTTTAAAAGACGTGCTCAGGGAGGCCTGAAAGGCTATAAAAATATTTTTCCAGAATTTTGCCCGATATTTAAAAAATGGAGCAAAACTCTTTTTTCCTACGGAAAGTCGGCGCCTATGATAAGAATTTACTGAGATGGCTTAGATTCATAGATAAAGCTTACATCTGTCAACAATGTCAACTACCATGCGGTCGTCTTTTTGCAGCGTTTCTAAATGTAGAAACGACAAAAATTAAAATTCTTATTAGTATTAATACTTACCTGATAGATAAGTAACAGTTAATCCAGTTAGCTCCAGTATTTTGCATTCGTTTTCATTATTTCGTTATAAACTGGTAAAACTACATATTCGCTCATTACAGCCACTCACTACCGATAAAAGACACTTCCCGTAAGTACAATTAGATAAAATGCCTATTTATTATAACAAAATCGAACGAAAGGAATAGATAATAGACAAGTTTTAATGTAACCGCGGCAGTCTTGTCCCATAACCTAGAAAACCAAACCGGCGAACTATATTGTGAGTATGTGCACCCAACACAAATGTCTTTATTTAATAACTATAAAACGTTTAAAAGTTAAGAAACGCACTAAAAACTGAAGAAGAACACAAAGTTACAACGTAAACACAGGAATTGAATTATGACATGACAGCGATACCGACTGAGCGACTGTTGCATGCTTGTAGAGTAGGCAACCAACTTGCTTGTTGGTTGCCTACTCTATATTGGCGGTGTTAAATAAGGATTTAAAATAATGTCGAAAAAAATTTTTTTTGGCTTTATAAATAAGTTTGGAATTTTTTTGAAGGGTGATTCCGTTAATTCTTATTTTTCCGTATCCCCTCTTAAAATATTTGTACTAAGTCATAGTTAACCCTGTATAGAGCTTAGCAAATAATAAGAATATTTCCTCACGCCACCTGGACCAAAGCTATCGAGGCAAAACGAATCTATAATGACAGAAAGCGGTCTAACAAATTTTTAGGTACAGCAATCTTTCAAAATACGAATTTTTTTAAATTTAACTGTAAAAATTTATATTTCGGAGAAAATGGTGACCATTTTGAACAATTTCTTTTTTTAAATAGTTTAAATTTTTATATTTTTATTACTAATTGTCACATTTTATAATAATTTAATTTAACAAGAGGTAAGAGGTAAAAGTTTTTAAATTAAATTCTGCGCGGGTGTCATTCTTCTTAAATAAGATCGACGGAAAAAAAATATGGTACAACTTTAGAGACGTCTCTGTATTAACATATCTATAACTTTTTAAAGCCTTTTTAAAATATTCTAATTTCTTCCTCTAGCGGTGAGGCGTCTTGTAAGAAATTCCAATTTAATCCACGTTTTTCATTGCGACAGTGACATACATTCTGAGGCGAAGGGCAAGGGCGAGAACACCTGTTCCACTTTTTTTCTTAATAATTCTCGAGGGTGTATTTGCAAGGCATTCCACTTGGCAATAAATTACGCCCCAGGAGCGGGTAATGTATAAGAAAATGGCATGTTCAACAAGTACCGGCTTTCTCACCCCGGCGACTCCGCCATAATCTAGAATACGGAAATTGAGTCTTCTAAGTTTTTTAATATGTTAGCTTTCTAAGTGTTTTAATATGCCATTCAACGAAAATTTTATTCATATGGTGTGTTTATGCTTTATGGTCATATTTTCTACGAAACTTGTAACCAGAAATTTACGGCTTCGGTTGCTTGAAATGAAATGAAATTGATTAACATTTCAACACACTTGATTTCAATTATTTCCTATAATTTTGGATATGTGCAGAGTTTATAATAGTTACAATTCAAAATATTAAGAATACCTACGTTTATACAGGGTTAACTATGATAATTCCAAAGTTATTTATAAGATCGAAAAACATTTTTTTCGATAGTATTTTAAATCCTTATATAACGCAGCCAATGTTAACTTGCTTGTTGGTTGCCTACTCTACAAGCATGCAACAGTCGCTCAGTCGGTATCGCTGTCATGCCATAATTCAATTCCTGTGTTTACGTTGTAATTTTGTGTTCTTCTTCAGTTTTTAGTGCTTTTATAATTTTTAAACGTTTTATAGTTATTAAATAAAAACATTTGTGTTGGGTGCAGATACTTTCCCACAATATAGTTCGCCGGTTTGGTTTTCTATGTTGTGGGACAAGACTGTCGCGGTTACATTAAAACTTGGCTATTATCTATTGCTCTCGCTCCATTTTGTTATAATAAATAGGCATTTTATCTAATTGTACCTAAGGGAAGTGTCTTTTATCGGTAGTGAGTAGCTGTGATGAACGAATATGTAGTTTTACCAGTTTATAACGAAATAATGAAAAACGAATGCAAAATACTGGAGCTAACTGGATTAACTGTTACCTATCTCTCAGGTATTATTACTAATAAGAATGTTAATTTTTGTCGTTTCTACATTTAGAAACGCTGCAGAAAACGACCGCATGGTAGTTGACACTGTTGACAGACTTTATCTATGGATCTAAGCCATCTCAGTCGATTCGTATCATAGGCGTCGACTTTCCGTCGACGATTCCGGAAAAAAGGGTTTTGCCCCATTTTTTAAATATCGAGCTAAAATTCTGAAATAATTGTTTTATTGTCTTCTAGGCCTCCCTGTACTTAGTCATAGTTAACCCTGTATTTGTGAAGGCGAATATTATCAGAAATACAGAAAAACATTTGTTTACTAGAACTTTTAATAACTTTTACATGTGTTTACGTAGCGATTTCAAATTTGAAAACATTGTATAAGCGACTAAGAACTTTTGGTACTGTGAGGTGAAAATGGGATCCACGGTTTCAAAATATGATATTAGCGAGGACTTTTGTACAGCATCATAGAACACCCCTTTGTGTCAAATTTTGCCAACCTACCTCAAACTTTTTTTTTGTGGTCACATTTTGTTTCCCCATAATGTGATACTAAGCTTAATAAAAATGATATAGCAACATTAAACTGTTTATCTAACTGTATATTATTAATTTTTGAGTTCTCAAGACATGAGTTATGTTTTTTGTCGTCTCTAATCCTAAAAATCGCTAATAATGTTTTTCGAAAAATTGGTCCCGTGGGACGTCTATGAGTAAATTAACACTTCACAGTATCAAAATAATTTATAAGTATGGATAAAGTATTAAACATTCAGGACACTCCGCAGACTTCATGAAATGTGAAGCACGGTGTATACTATCCCCTGTTAAAATTGTCAAACCTTTAATATCCTGTATATGTATAAGACTTTTTAAGTATTATTGTTATGATTGTAGGTATGTAACAGTTGGGATAACTATGAAATCTGCTTTTTAACAGAAGGGATTGATGTTGGATGTTAAAAAAAATTGTTAAGCTATTGAGTGAGGTTTGGTCAAACATTTACAAATATTGTTTCATTTGCAATAAGCTTATTTTCCTGAGTGTTGCGCAATTATGCACAGAAGGGAAACAGGTGTTTTTCTGGGCAATTTTAGTCAGAGACACATTCCTGGGATAATGTGAAACAAGCCTTTAAATTTATAGCTCGCGGTCTCGCATATGACCTATTATTTTCATGGATAAAAGTAGATAGTGCGCTGGATACGTATGCGTCAGAAGCAAAACGGTTTTGAAAAGAAATACAATACAGAAAGGAATTACATCCATCTCCATTGTGACAGTTCTTGGGACAATAAATTTATTATGTGTATGAATTAATATGTGTTCGGTCAAATGTTAGGACTCAGGCATGTTTAACGGCGTTAAGAAATAAAAATATGTCATGAAATTGTATCAAGTCCAGTTGAATGTATTTCAATGATATAGACATAGATAATAATTTTTGTACGAAGTAATTAATTCGGTTATTAATATATGATGGATACGGGTTTACAAGGTAAATGAGAATTAGGATTCACTTCTTAACGATTTATAGCGAAAAAGGTTATTTTAAATCAAGAATAACGTTTATTTCGTTGCCTGTTTAAGCAAACACTATCTCAAATTAAGTTTCTCGTTCTTCAGTAATGATCTATTTATTTAAATGGAGTAATTTTATGTAGTTCTAAGGTACAATATGCTATATATATAGGCAAATGAATGATTTCTTTACGGCTATTAATACAAATGCTACTGCTGTGATTTAAAATATTTAGTAGCTATTGTGGTGGAGTAATAAAGTGTGAGGGAGATGTCTTTATTAATTAGTATTTTGCATTTAATTAGGATGTACAGGGTGATTACGGGAAAATTGCCCTTCCCATTTGAAATATGTAAGAAGGGGAATGTTTCTATGAATGTTTAAAGCATATATATCAAAATAATTCGGTCAGTGATCACGCGGTTTAAGACGTCAGTACTTAAATCAAGGTGACTAGATCGGTGTGGGTTCGCGCCCGGCTGCCGGTAGACCGTATATAAGCTATATTCGTAGAGAGGATTGGCACCCTCTCTGCGGGGATGATAGGTTGGAAGAATGTTAGTTTGGGTCAATATGCGAAATTGATATCGGTTGATATTTGACTACCCCCCTAATTAATGAGATTTTCCAGGTTTCCCTCATTCCAGCAGTGAATAGTGATTAGGGCCTACCAACGTAAGTCGTTTCTGGGCGCAAAGGCGGCCTGCTTAATAATAATATGCTGCCCCCTTTTCCGCACAAGTCTCCGACTTCTGGGCTAATCCCTGTGATTAGAATGAGAGGTCTCTACCCCTTATATTATTATTATTATTTATTGAATATAGCATTTCCGAGATTAAGTCTTTTTTTTTAATAGAACGTCCTGTATATTTTTACGCTATTAGAAAGATCTTTTCAAAAATATATTGCACAGGATATTTTCTTAAAAATATACATCAAAACAGCTGAAAATAGATATAATGTGTCTGTCATTTGAAAGAAAAAGCTGTATGTCGCCCAGCTGACTTGCAGCTATGATACGTTTTCGTAAATCATCATTAGTGTCCACTTCGGTGCCATATACTTCGTTTTTTAAATATCCCCGCAAAAATACATCCAAATGATTTAAAGTCAGGAGATCGTGGCGGCCATAGTACCAGTCCTCGTCCAATGCTCTAGTATTAGTGCTGTACATTGTACGGATATAATTGAGCCTCGTGTATGATACGCCATACTGCTGCAGTGCGCAGTAGACGTCGTGGACCTCCATCTCTTCTATGATTCGGTTACAAATTTCCCGCGTCACGCCTGCGCTGACACTATATTTGCACTCACTGCACACCGTTGTAAAAGTAGCTGCATTTGAAACATATTTACCAGGAAGTCGTTCTGCTATAGCATTTTCACTTCAACATAAATTAAAACGATATCCATTATTTTCGAGTTGATATTTGAAAAACTAATACGATAAATAATCGGATATTTGATATTGCCCTGTTACAGGCTACAGTAGCCCAGGGATGTAAAGGTTGAAACTACTACAACTTACAAAACTATAAGGATTTCAAAAAATATATTGACTCCATTTTTTATCGCATCTATTCCCAATTTTTTTTAGATAAATTCTGAAACACCCTGTATACCCAACGTTCGGAGCTCTTTCAGTCACGTGGCAGAGAATATATAATTAGTTATACTTCAGATGAACTGGACCTAGACTCAAATTTGATTTTAAAAATAATTTTACATGTTGGATGGCCTTTAAAAAGTATATTTCTACAATAGGAATGCAATATTTGTTTTTTCTTGTATTTACAAGAATTCTTGCAATATTTCTTGTCTTGTCGTAAGACTTTTTTTAAATCTTGTCTTATCTTGCGAGGCCAAAACAAGAAAATAAAATAAATATTTTTAAAAACGTATTGATTGAAACTAGTATACAATGTAAGGTCTCATTACCTTCAGATGTAACATTTGTACCTAGATCGCTTTCCAGCGAATCATTTCAAGGAAAATAACAGTCGGCAAACATTAGACCCAGTTATTTCCATGCAGCCATAAAACAAATTCACTCCGCTAGGTATAAAACCAAGCCCTCGGCTCGTATCAGTCTGCGGTCAACGGTCCAGTCCATTTGGAGGAACTCTCTCTGAGAATGGCTTCGGCGTTAACTCCGTTAAGCCGTGGCGAACAGTTTCAGGGCCCAATTAGTCGAAACTGTGAAATGAAAACGACGGGGAAACTCATAATGTCACCCCCAGCCGTTTCTACTATTATAATTAATCGAAACTGTCCTTTGTCGACGGATCTGTATCACAGAATGGATCGATAATAATCTTTTGCAAACGAACGATTGACTGTTTACTTCAAACAGTGGGGAGTTTAATTAGTTAGTTGTTAAAGTTGAGTCGATAGGGATGAGAACCTGAATATACAATACAAAATTCTTGATGTTGATCGTACAGATCGAACAGTCAAAATTATTAGACCAAATTTATATTATTTGTTATATGTTTACTAGTTTTATGTATATGTAGTTTTATGTATAAATTAAGGTCATCATGCACAAATTTTAGAGTCCACGGTTGGTAGGATGTCTTTGAGGAAAACAGGTCGGTTATTATTTTCGAAATAACCCTCTTTTAAGTTATCAACATTTATGTGGTACTTATGATGTCAATTCTAAGGTAAATTCTGAGTCAGATAATAGAGCACAATGCCTGTCAAATGAATGCAGAAAACGGAGATTGCAGAGGTTCGTTGGAGTCCCGAATGATCCTTAAGTGGAATTGTGGTATGACTTGTTTTGTTAGTCTATTTCACCCGTTGACACGGTATAACAGAAATTAATTACATACTTAGATACTGACTTTAATCGTTGAATGAGAAATTATAGATAGAGGCGCAACCTAATGGCGAAATGCGTATCCACTTTTGTTCCCGAGATAGTATTAGGTAATAGCAGCTCTTTGGTTCTAAGATTTGTCAATTTATCGACAACTTATTGTTCACGGAGGTTTCCTTTGCTTGTTAAATCATTGAATTACACAGAACACTCAAAATTGACTGTCGTTAACAACAGTTCTCGACAGACGGACAAATCTCGGGCCTAAAAAACCCCTACTGTAAAACACGGTGTAACATAACGGATCATCAAACATGAAGGCCTTTATTTCTTGCCTTGCCTGACTTTAAAAACATTTTGCCTTATAGATATTTTCTATTAGGGCCTTTATTTTCAAAATACAGGGCGTTAACGCCTTTCGCCATTAAGGTTGCGCCTCTATGTATAATTTCTCACTCAACGCTTTAATACAACTAGCTTTATATTTTAATTGACGTATCTTTGTGAACGTGTTGCCATCGTTATGTCCTGAATTAACTCCAGTTGACTTATAGTGAAAACCCCATATATTTTTTAAACATACATTTTAGATAATTGGTAAATTTTACTTAATGCTGAGAATTAGCACAATTTTATTCATTGATGACAATATTTATAGTTCATCTATAATCTAAAATCATATTAACATATTAATACAACTAGCTTTACATTTTAATAATTGACTGTATCTTTATGAACGTGTTGCCATCGTTAGGTCTTGATTTAAGTCCAGTTGACTGTTTTAAACATACATTGTAAATAATTTTTACTTAATACAAAAGCCCATTAACATTGTGAAAATTGCTGTCAATTTGACGGGAGAGGATATTTTTTACAGTATGTATGATGAATAAAGGGTTGTAATAAAATTTTCCAAGCAATATCTGTAATTACACAATTCTTAAAATAATAATCAGTTTCTATAAACTGTAACATTTTCTGATAATTAAATGTATCCACCCAAGCGAAATTAAGCAATGACTTCTAATTCACTTAATAATTAGGTAATTAAACATCCCCGGATTAAGTTCGGTGATGCATAAATAATTCAAAGTGGCAATTTGTCAATTAATTTATTTGCAATATTAGGAGTTCTAGCATAAAACTTTTTTTTTTTGGAAAAATGGATTGTCGAAATTTGTATCTTTCATTATTCTAAGGTTAAAAGAGAATGTATTACTCCTAATTTGAGGTACAAAAGTATGCAAGGTTTTATCTAAAAACTTTGAAGGACTGGAATATCTTTTTCAATTAAAAATGTTGGTAGATGTTCTATGTAAATTCAATATCTAAACATGTTTTGATAAGTTACAAATAGAGGAAAGAGTTGGGACGCCTTATCTACAAGGTCAACTTTAAATGAACAAACATCGAGGGTCAGAAAAATAATGCCAGTTTAGTATTTTTATTAATTTATTTCATAAGGGAGGAACAAGATGTTGACGTTTTTTTAAATAAATTTTTATATAGTTGCTAAAATGAACAAGAGCGAATATTTAAGCCATTCTTTGGTTATACAGTGTAACTATTTAAGGTGTCATAAAATGTTCTACAACCAGTAGAATTATATGCATTTAGTGCCTTTAGTTTTAAAAATATTGTACTTACCTTTAATGTTTATATTTTTGAGGTTAAGATGATATAAAAGAATCAAATTCATCAATTGAATCAAAAAAACGGTTTCTTATTTTAGATAGTGTTGTAGTGATATCAGTGGAGTATGCCGTCGTGAAGAAAACTAACATTTCTTCAGCTTGAACATATAAAAGACATGGGAGATTATAATTATATTCTTGTGAAATTCTTGTGATAAGGGACATAGGCTACTTTATATTAATGAAAAAATCCTGTGATGCTGTTAAGATACTTTGCATTTTATAAATTTTAAAGGCGGTAAATTGAAAATTTTGAACTTTTAGATAGTTTTACAGCAAAATATTGAACTGTTTTCCAACAAGCACTTAAGAACCCATTTTTAGGGAAAAAAATGGAGGATAGTTTTGCACCAAGGCGACGATTTTATTTTTTTAATAAGACAGGCTTGTTTTGCAAGGGGCCAGCTGCCCCCTCTCACCCTCCCCCCGAACGACGCCATTGTTTAGAAATATACTACAGTACCGCTCTGCCATCTTAAAATTGAGGACATTTTTAAACGTAAAGATTATCTTTAGACAAGAATTGCGTTCGTATTGCTTGCTTTCGTATCTTTTACGGTTACATTGCAAATTTAACGTTTTTCCTTGTATTTTACTTTTGACGTATAGAAGTATTTTTAATAATTATTGTAGAGAAAACTTGCCTGGTGGTAGGTCAGTAGATTTATAAAGAAAAACAATTTTTTATATACTGCCAACGAATGTTAAAATTGACGAACCATTGTTTCCCTGTATACATATATTTTTAGTTTTCTACTTAGATTTGGACAATTTCGATTAAAATCTTTGTATTCTTTTTGGACAAAGAAAAACTTACACTACAGAGCTCTGAAGTTGGCTCAATATAGGCCGAAACGTTGGCAGTATGTAAAAAATTGTTTTTCTCTATAAATCTACTGACCCATCACTAGGCAATAATTTCCTCTACAGTAAACTAAAAGTCACTAGCAACAAATAGCAATTAATAATTATTGTTTGATAATAAATAATAACCAAAACGGAAACTGGTAAAATTATAAACACTACCATCTTTTTAATGTCATTCTTGAGAATGCATAATAATTGGAGAAAAGAGAATTTTATCGTAAAGTAAATGTATTTAATAAATTGGCATTATTTTTGTGTTGAACTTTGAAGTTTTTTTTATTTAAGTGAATCACTCTGTACATAATACATTAACCATGCATCAGGTTCTGAAAATTTTACTGATATTCGAGTATCTTGTTAAATTTTCCATTTCAACGTTTCTGCTTGTAGCAGGTCTACCCCCGCATTTCCCGAATTAATTATTTCAAAGGTCTACGTAAATATAACAAGTCATGGTCTTCTCTTCATGCCATTAGAGGCTTTAATCCAGGTAATACTGCCATCCGGATCCCGAAAGCGGCCGTAAAGTATAAGAGAATAACCGCCAAAATAATAAAAGTAAAATACTGCTGACACGAGGGAACAAGAATATTCTATTAAGCCGGCTGCCTCCTAGTCTCATAGAACGCGGTGCTGGCTTGCATTATTTCAGTTTTCTCGTTAAAAGATCTACGGTTGAGCAAACCGCGGTTGAAATTGGCTCTCCGAGGATTTTTTCGATAGAACTATTGTACTAGATAAAGTATTCTTGATATCCGTGCTGCATCGTCAAATATTGAGTTTGGTTTTCAGTGGGTGATGGAATACAAGGCAAGTGACACATAAATATAAGTCAAAGAGAAATGTTCAGTAGTGTGTGCATTATTTGTGTAATGACGAGTTCTTTAGACCAACGTTTCTACATATTTTGAATATTGTAGTTGTGTTCTAGAAAGTTCAAAGCATTCATGCAAAAAACATTTGATCATTTCCTTAGATTTCTTCGAAAAATATTAATACCTTATCTTCCGTATCTGTTGTACAAAATACAGGTTGTTCGAAAACCAAAAAATCAGGATAAAAGAACATAGTAAATATTTTTCATAAAATCGTTGCATAACAATGACATATCGATCGTCTTTAGGCACGTGCTTAAATAGTATATTAAACAACAAGGTTTAAAACGACTTGTGGTACCTTGGGCTCGGTCCACCAATATGTCTCGCTCGTGTGCAAAGAGGTTTTCAAACGAGTTTTTTACTATACTTTTTATACGACTGTAAACAGAAACCACAAAAAAACAAATTTTAATTTAAATTGTTTTTATTACTAAAATCGCCAACGTATTAACAAAAGAAACGACTATTTAATATTGATGTTACCATTTGAAAATTCCTTCACGGTTACGCTGGGAATAGTAGTATTATTGTGCCCCTTGTTTTCGGTAATAGATAATATTTTTGGTGTCGTGGTTTTAGTGCAGTTTTTCAACGTGCGGTCGTTGTTTTCTTGTTGTATTCCAGTAGACGATCGTTGTTCTGGTTCTGTGGCAGCAGAAGACACAGAAGACTCTATCTTTTCGAAACTTCCATTTCAACAATTTTTGAAGTCTCTAATCAACAAAATAAAAGAGCCGTGACTGCTATGAAACTCAGCCAACTTGACATTGCATAATTTGGGTGACAACATCAGACAAAAATCACAAACTGGAGACGCGTGTGCAAAGATGAGATAATCGTGTGCAAAATGTTTAGCACACAGCGTGTGCAAATAACTGAATTTTAAATTTATTTATTTACTATAACGCAAACATTCAAATCGGACAATTGGTAAACATATATTTTTTTCTTCACTTCGTATAACTAATATTTCAAAAAGATAACACCTGCATCCCGATGCTGCTGGTGCACTGAGTTTTTGAAATGAAAGTGGTATTTCCTTTCTCCTCAACACTTTTACTTGTTATCGCCAGCTTAGTTTGTATGGAATTTTCTGCGTATCCCTGCCACAGAAGTCAAACGCTAACCACCGTATTTCTTGAGCATCGATATGTTAGCTCCTGCAAGGAAGGTTGCAGAACATCGTCTAAAGAAATTCGGCAATCTTTTTAGGAATTGAACCTGCTATTTAAGTGCATATGTGGTTAAAATACTTCAAAATAAAGAAAACTACACGCACAATTGTTTCCTGTACTTCCAATCGAAGTAATTTTTTACTTATTCTGATAACTTATTTGAAAACGGTACGACGACCCTTCTTGCGCCGCCCATGTTGGCCGTTCGGCGCGGCCGTACCTGTTGCGAAATGAAACTGAATTTTTCATCTGCCGGAATAAAATCCTCCTCATTTGTACGGCTCCTCCGGTGCCCAGAAATATTCCATTGTTACTCTCCTTCGCGAAAGGAACACGGCTGACCTGGGGTGCATCTGATAAAAAAATTATTTCAATATTTTATTCACAGCCCTGTGCCTTGTTTCACGGCACCAGATAGTCTTTGTTCGCGGGGGACCTGAGAGTATGATAAAGAGGGTCATTAAGAAGTCGATGATTTATTTGATTTATTTGGGAAAGACGAAGTTTTTGCGAGATGTCATCGAGAAAAAGGAAAAGTTATAATGCGCCGTAAAAATTTTGAGTTGGTTGTTAAATCGATTGTGTTGTGATAATAACACAATTCGTTAAGTAATATACAGGGTGTCCCATTTTTGTTGTATTTCAGAAACTATAAGTACCTAATATAAGGATGCGGTTTGTCGCAACACTGAACATAATGTGGATTGAGACAGGTAATCTTGAAAAGTTTTTTAATGTCTTGCAAAATCATGTCTGGCCTCGCAATTTTGCAAAACTTACATGATTCTTGCGAAACTCTTGCATACAAATGAAAATCATGGAGCTGTATTCCGAATTTGGTAATAGTTGCACGTTCGGTGGTATATGGTCCCGCACGGAGCTCACACGTAACTATCGATACGGTCGATCGTCGACAGTGATCGATTGACAGAGTATAAGTATAGAAACAACAAAATAATTTAGAACTTATTTAAAAAAATAATATGAACAGGGGATTCTTACAAATATAACAAATCAATAAGAACAGTTAAAAAATGATTTCAAGATACACTTATGCACGGCACTGAGGACGGGTTCACTATAAACTTGACAAGGCAAAGCATAGAATTGACGACCGGTCAAAAAATGTAAAGACCAAGGAAAGACACAAATAACATTTTATAACGCCTAATTTATTAATTTAATAGAATTATTATTAAGCTCCAATGATTTAAAGTCAGGAGATTTTGGCGGCCATGGCACCGGTCCTCCTCGTCCAATCCCTTAGTGTAAATACTTGGACACGCTGTACATTGAACGGATATAATTGAGCTTCGTGTATGATACGTCGCACTGCTGCAATACGCCGTGAACGCCTATTAATAAGTTATAATTAATATCATTTACATTTAATTTTGTTTTTTTTTTCGTTTGTATTAAATTTTATTTCAGATAAATAACTTTGCCTAATACATGTCCCATAGTCATAAGTTATCAAACATTTTTCATTAATTAATAGCTACTTTATTTTTACAAATTTTCGCAATTACCCCTTTAGTGAACAATTCTGCTCTGCCTCTAATTCTTTTACTAGAAATCTATCGGTTTTATAGAAAGATTCCCAATAAATAATTTTAAATAAATAATTTGCTTCATATAAACAAATATTGCATTTTACTCTTTTATAAAATACGCCAATGATCGAAAAATATTTGTACTGTATTAGAAAGGTATTTTAAGCTAATATATATCAAATCTTTTACAATTCCTATCAATGAAGTCATATGTATGCTCTGTAATACCAAACATCTAGGAATGCTAATGAACATTCCACAGACAAAGCTTTAATCAATAATTATTTAAAAAAAATTTATCTAGCTAAATTTACTAACCTAGTTTAATGAAAACATTCTATAAATGTCTAAGTTCACTTTTGAAACTGTGGGAACTCGAAAATTCAACCGCAATAGATGAGATCTGACCTATTTCTACATTTTTAGGATTGCTTCTTCAGGTGGCCTCCTTTAAGTTGAGTCAAATATCTAGCTATAAAAATTATTATACCAATAAATTAAAATTATTTGAAATTAAAAATTGACAATGTCAAAAGTGAATTTAACCTATCAATGATGATATGATAACTGCCTACTTAATTAATAATTTTTTTAAATTTTTACCCTTTATGTAATCGTTTTATATATAATTTTAGGTATTATCAGAGTAGTTAGTTTCACACAATATTGTTAAACCTAAAAATATATCGAAAGATCGAAAAACTATTGAAAAGTTGTCACTTTATTAGTAGGATACTCATATCAAGTTTCGTGTCTCTAACATTCCCCATGTTAAAAAAAATAAAATGTTAATTTCAATCCCCTCCTTTAAGAGGGTATATCGCCTCAGTGGTGCAACTTTCATATAAGGTATTTTTACTTTAATCCTCTTATTTTTGGCTCTACATTCACTGGTACTATTTTTGCTACTTCATTTAAAAACACCCTGTATTTGCTAGATTTTTTGGGGTAACAATATTTTTTGTCTTGCCTCGAAAGACTAAGAAAAAATTTTAAATTGCAATTCGAGTTGCCAAGTCTTGTCTTGGTTTTGTATTGTCTTGTTTTGCAAGACCAACACAAAATAAGATCAAGATAAAGCAAGACAAGTTTGCCAACACTGGGGTACATTTTTATTTTTAGGCACCTTGGAAAAGAACAAGTGAAAACATGTTAATTTACCGGAAGTTATAAATAATGAAACAACGCATCTTTCCGAATTTCAAAAGAACAAACAAAATCAGATATTTTTACTTCCCCTTTGTTTTTAACCTTTAACATTATCTCATTGTATTATATATAACAATACCACGTTTTATGTACAAATATCAGCATTTGAAAACGTTATTTTTTTGTGTGAAGTAATCCACCCTAAGCTATCATCATGTACAACGTCTGTTACAACAAAAGTGTTTAGTATGCTATTCCAAAGAACAAACAGGGCAAATATATGGTTATACGTCTCATCCGTGTACAAAAAGTCCCCCTTTGATACAATTTCGCGGCTCAAACCCCGACTACCTAAAACAATATAGTGTAATCACAATGAAATATGTAAGTACACAAATAGCAATGTCAACAGCTGTGAACGAGAATAACGGAGGCTTTATATCGATCATTGTTTTGTGGACAAGCCTTACTTGTGGTGTAATTAGAAGGGCTTTATTTTGCTTTTCACTGAATCCGCCATACACGCTGGATAATTCGAGCTGCGGACAAAAAAATTAGTATCTGACGAGGGTATGAGACCACCGCAGGATTGATGGAATTATTTTTTAGCAGTGCTACATTAGAAGTAAATATGTTGAAATTGAATTCACAGAAAAAAACTTAATGGAGATAAATCTGGTGAACGTGTGGGTCATTCGTTAGTTCCTCTCCTTCCAATTCATTTTTGAAATGTTTCGTTTAATGTAGGGGAGCCCCCTTTTTTTTGAATTTTTTTTGACATTTTTAACTCTTTCTTGAATAGTATAGATACATTATTTTGATAACAAGAAATGTTTACGCAGAAGTAAATGCACTAAACTGTTTATTTGTTAAATTTGATTTTTATTATTCAGAGTAAAATATTTCGCTATACAGGGTGGTCCTTAATGAATGCGCCATTGACTAAATGTAGATTTTAAATATTAAAATATACCGTGTGAGCCAATATTTCTGAAAGTTTTAGAGACTTTTCTTTGAAATTCGGTATAAGGAGGTTTTTTTGAGTAACATATCATATGATAACAGTCAACAATATTTATTGAAGCTAACTCAAGTAGGCATTGGCTTAAAAAAACTATTGCTATTGCGAACAAATGAAATATTGCTCCTTTACATGGCAGCAAACGTCAGAAGTTGTCAAAACACTACGTCAAATATCTTCTTCTTTTTCTTCAACTGCTTAGCTTCTCTTGGCATGCCTTTTTTAATCATTTTGGAATCATCAAATTTGAGTTTCTCCTCTTCATCAATGTCATCATCAAAAACAATTTTTTCCATGTCACTCTCATCACTCGAACTATAACTTAAATCAAATTAATTCTTCTTTTTCTTCAACTGCTTAGCTTTTTTTAGCGTGCCTTTGTTAACCTTTTTGTGTGTTCCAGAAACGAGTTGTTCAGGAGAAAAAAATGATTTTATAATATTACCGTTGTATGTTCCTAATATGAGACTCCTCTCATAATAGGAGCCTTACAGGGTGTCTCTTATTGAGAAACAATAACAAATTTTAAAAAATATTACTTTGAGGTTAGATTGGTGTATATTAATCGATACGCGAATAGCGGTACTAAATCAGCTGTATGTTAGCTATATGATAATAATATCAGAAAATAAAATTAACTTACCATGTCAAGAATATGATTTCTTGAAGCTCAACAGGTAAAAAAGTTAGCGGCGTGAAATTCACCGAATTGCGTTTCAAACTTTGCCGAATAGAATTTAACGGCATATAGTGACTAAAGATGGTACTATTATGAATTCCCCCTGTTGGTGAGAAACTTTTTGAATTAACATTTTCCACACTGATGGATAAATCATGGCAATAGTTCGCCCGGTATATTTCAATATCTAGAATCTACAGCTAGTCTATGGCGTATTCATTCACCACTTTGTATACAAACAATAATTTAAATATATTCAAACTTCTTGTAACAGCAAATAAATCATCTAGTAACTAATGAATATTTACTATTTTATAACGAAACTGGTTCTACTGCATCCTTACCGTATCTTGTATAAAATATATAACGAGCTAGAATGCGAGTACGCAACCCTTCGTTGATTGAGTCTGCATTAGAGATGAATGCGGCATCCCCTGGTCTCAAAAGTCTAAAATTCCACGCATCTCCACGACCTACCAACTTGCAAGTGGCGTGGAAGCACTAAATAGAGTAGCCAAGAGGCTCAATGCGGTTAGAGGGACCAAAGGGCTTTTAAAGTAGGTCATCCAAGAGAGTAGAACCAGCAGGGTAACGAGTTCACGGTCTTTACTTGTTGATTGCGCTGGGAGATTAACAGCTTCTTAAGCCATACTCACACATTTCTTACAGCAAGAGAGCAGAGTTATACGAGTATATCACAAGATATGCAAAGCCTCCTTCAGAGAACAATAAAGTGTTGCTGGCAACATCCCCACCACCAGTTTAATTTCTATGTAATAAAGATTTTATCAACTCTGGTATGTTTTTTATGTACAACTGTTGCTCTGCTGGATAATTGAAGTTGGAAATTTTGAACTTCACCCGACTTCAACAGCAAAAAGAGGAAGAGAGAATGCGATTCATTTAACTTTAACACTGCGCGTTGCTGGCAACACTACATCATTCTCTGAAGGTGGCTCAAGAGGTAGCTAAGCTATTGCAGCGTCAAAATAAAATGTAAAATTCTTACATTTCCGACCCTGATTTGAGAAACAAGTATTACAAAGCCAACGCGATTTAGCAGATAATGATTTCATTTGTTTTTTTTTATCAAGTGAACGACGAATGTCAAACTTGAAAGTAAGGTATTTTGACAGGTTTGAATTGTATATCATGCGTCATATAAATATCAAAATATTGTATACTTTTAGAAAGTTTGCTAAAATATTGTTAAGAGTCGTTAACAAAGTGTAGTCATTCTTTTTGGGTGTGTAGCCCATCTTGACGAACCGACTCTGATTATTAACTTCCCAGGTCAAACGGGTCTCTTGAACTTTTCCCAGGGCTGCACAAATCGCGTTTTCTTTGTCACGGTATGGACGAGCGCACGAAGAAAGTACGTCAGGACGAGATCTCCAAGTAAATCTGTCCCGATGTGACAAGACGCGTCGCGACGCCCCTTTTCCTCACTGGATTTGAATGGATTTCCGCTGATCTGAACTCTGACACATGCTAAACGTTAAATTGGCTGTGTTGGAACACGTCGAAAACATCGTCTGCTAAATATAGATGTTCCAAGTTAAAGAAAATGTATATATGAAGTTTCATTTGGAATGTCGGAGCAGTTTAATAAAATTTAAAAAAAGATGCAAGGGTGATCATACGAAAAATACTGCATATATTTTTTTATTTCCTGTCACATTTTCTTTATAAATATTTTGCTGAGAATATTTTTATACTGAGCAAAACTACATTTTCATTACAACCGGTCACTGCGAATGAAACACTTCCTGTAGGTATAGTTAGATAACATGCTTATTTATTATAAGTAAATCGAACGAAAGGAATAAGTACAGCGAAGTTTTAATCCACCCGCGACAGTCCTATAACATAGAAAAGCAAACCGGCGAACTATATCGTGAGAAAATATCTGTACCCGACACATATTCCTTTTAATGACTATAAAACGTTTACAATTAAAATAAGGCACTAAAAACTGAAGAACACAAAGCTAAAACATAAGCACAAGAATTGAATTACGACATGACAGCGAATTTTACCGTTGCCTTGCTGGTTGCCTACTCTGTAAACTTTAAGCGTGAGGCGGACGGATCGCATAGGTGGCGTTAAATAAGGATTTAATATAGGTAATATTTCAATAAAAAAAAATCTTTTTATAAATAACTTTTTTCCGTTAATTCTTATTTTTCTCTATCCCCTCTTGAACTATTTGTAATTAGTCATAGTTCATCCTGTATAAAGGCTAATACTCTTTCTAGCTCATTATTGTCGAGTCCTTCGACATTTCGTCGGTCGGGTCGATCAGTGGTCGCGCGGTTTAAGGCGTCTGTACTTGAATCGAGCTGACTAGATCGGTGTGGGTTTGCGCCCAGCTGCCGGTAGACTGTATATAAGCTATATTCGTGGAGAGGATTGGCACCCTCTCTGCGGGTATGGTAGGGTGGAAGAATGTTGGCTTGGGTCAATGTGAGAGATTGATACCAGTTGGCATTTGACTAACCTCCTAATTAATGAGATTTTCCCTCATTCTGCACTCAATGGTGGTTAGGGCCTACCAACGTAAGTAGTTCTTGGGCGCAAATGCGGCCTGCTTAATAATAATATGCCGCCTCCTCTCCCGCACAAGTATCCGGCTTCTGGGCTAATCTCTGTGATTAGAGAGGGGTACAGATATTATTATTATTTCAAATCTACCACGGACACAATAAAACAAGCAAAATTCCTAGTCAAGACATTTCATGATGAGAGCTGCAAATGTTAAGGCGTAATTTGTCAAAAACTCGACGTCTCGGATGAGCCCCGAACGAAGCGACACATGTAGACGTTTTGCATGACACGTCCTCATTACACACCTAAAAACTTTTTCAATTACGTCCCAGTCAACGATATGAAACAATGGCGGGCAGGCCAACGGCGTCGCCCGGATCGACGACGACGCTACTTGTTGAGCGTCCGTTTTCCATTTTCATTTCGAGGGTTGAATACGGTCGCAGTGATATATTATTTAGACGGGGCATTACAACAAAGGCTGTTGCTCGCTTCACGGCTCGGTCACGTCCGAACGTAGCGCTCTTTGTTACCGGCGTTACGAGTACATTTTTTTAGTACGTGCGCTTTATGTTTTAGTAGAGGTGTACGAGCAAGTTAATTATAAAATTATGTTGGGTTCAATTCATACATATTTAATCGGATGATGTAATATACATAATAATAATAATATTGTGTTTATTTCCCAACAGAATAGACATTCCAATTACAGGACAAAGCATATAACAAAATAATGAATTAACACTTGTAACAATCGTACTTAATTTTAATTACAAATAATAATATTTTATATTTACTAAATTCAATCAGACTGAAAGCAGAGAATTTTGTTGGTATTTGTTCTAGCATTGCAACAGTAAAATATGCAGTTGTCACGAGATGCTGGTCTAGGTACGCGTAAGTAGAACATTTTTAAAATCTCTGGTGAATCAATTAGGTTATGAAATATTTTAAATAAAAATGAGACTTGTGAGAAGTGAGATGTAACTGGTCTGCTACTTCCTGCTCGGCCTAAGCGGCTCGACTTGCAGAAAGCGACCTATAATATCGTAGGTACTTAACCGCAGACCTCTCGCCCCGGGCGATGCGTAGTTGTTTCCTGCAGTATCATTTATAGATTTTGTGAGAAGTCTTCTCAAGTACCAACGATTTGATGTTGAATCTCTGTAACAGGACACTATGATCAAATCCTGTAGCGGGATAAATATTATCAACACGACATGCCATGAATTTCAAAAAGCGACGTTATTAACTTGATAGCACGGCTAGCATATTCTAATCTGGAACGGACTAAGGGAAAGTCGAAACATTTCAGAGCGCTAATATTGTTAAGCGATGTAGAGTTACGGACAATGAAGCCCAAAATTTTAAAGGCTGTACTAGATATTCTGTTAATATGTTCGGAAAATGAGAGTTTAGTATCAAATATTACCACCAAGTCTTTAATATTACTGCTGCGTGTCAATGGATTTGAATCTAGATTATAATTAAATAAAATTATTTTTTTAAATGAAAGAGCAAACTATACATTTATCAATATTTCTAGACATCATATTTTCTTTACACCACACCTGTATTATATTCAAAAGTTTTTGAACTGCTTGACAATCATCATAACGGTTAATGCTACGAAAAAGCTTTAGATCATATGCGAAAAAGGTAGCTATATTGCAAAGTTGACGATAAATCATTTATATAAAGAATAAACTGGAGTGGTCCCATGTTAGACCCTTGTGGTACCCCTAAAGGAGCGATGAAGATATTAGAAATGAATCCATTATATGACACATGCAACTTACGACGCTCAAGATAAGATTTTGTAAGAAGTAACAAAGAATCATCAAATCCAAATGATTTTAATTTCTGTAATAATATAGAGTGAATTACCTTATCAAAATCCGTATATGTTACATCTACTTGGGTTTTACTAACAATATGATCTGAGGTAAACTGATTAAATTCAATTAAGTCAGTTACAGCGTTACAGTAGAACGAATAGATTAGAAGAAATACACATACTGAAATTTTTGTTGATATAGGTATGCATGTAATGACATTTCAAAAACATTAGCAAAATTTGATAAAATGGTTATAGGTCGATAGTTCTTGATGTTATAAGATATTATAATAATTATACGATACTAAATTAAGAAAAAAATGAAACATCTTCGCAATTTCTTTTAGTATGTATCCAATTCATTATGTTCAATATATAAAACCATCCCCATGTTAAATAAGTATTACTAAACAGTAACTTTTTCCATCACTTTAATTTGCTTACTGCTACAGATGTGTCAATTTTGAAAAAGAAAATATTAAAATTTTGCCTGGCTTTGTCTAGATTTAACCTAGAGAAAATGTACTTCAACCAAAAGCTGCAAAAGCATTTGTAGTAGTTTATAGTAATTTAAATTCCGTTTGTAGTTCCCGAAATGAAAAGTAGAGTCACTATACTTCAAGCAGAGGCTAAATAATCGTTTGTAGTAACCTTCGAAGACACATTATAAAAGAACTGAAATTAGTAATACGAGAAATATTCATCGCACTTGTTAGGATACTTTAAAAACAACACATTTTTTATCATTGCAACTAATTCTCAATTAAGGATGTATTTATTTCTTATTGATCGAATAATAATTGGCGAATCACGAAATAAATCTCTACCGCTATCTAGTAAATAAAAGAATTAGATTAGGATTTGATTCGTTGCGGTAGAATCAGTCCAATATCTGGCCGTCTATTGAATCCAGCTAAACTTGGATAAGATGGGAAAAGTTTTCTGGTTATTTTTACATTCTCTTTCTGTTGACTCTTTCATTCAATTTTAGAGACTCGTTACTTTATGTAGATATTTTATATTCTTTGTGAGTGATGTGTATTTACATACATATGTATTATTTTCTAAAAAGTTTTCTCAACAATGCAGGCATGATGCAAACTTTATTTGTTAAAGTGGCCCTGTTCTAATGTTAACGAAAATTTGTTGTTAGTTGTAAATATATGTAGTATTGAATTAGTATAAGTTTGCAATTTCTGTTGAATTCTTTATATCCCGTTATACACAACGTCAAAAGTCTTGGACCCCCTCCTGTATATAAAATGAGTCGATTAAACCTAGTGGTTTTTCTAAATGTGGTAAAAAAATACATGTACATACTTAGGGAACAAAAAAGACTATAACAAATTGCAGACCATGAACCTTTACTTTATTACCAATGGTTTTACAGATGTGGTCAGTTTGGCAGTGTTTTCAGCCAAGTAAGTGTTCTTTTCAATTTTATGTACATTATAATGCCAGGACGAGAAATTTTTCTGCGTTTACCCGAGCAATAATGACTGTTTTACGTGATGCACGACATTCTAATCATCAGATATCGAACATGATGGGCATTCCTAGATCATCTGCTGTACAAATAGAACACAGATATGAAGAATTTGATACAGTGGAAAACAGACCACGTAGTGGACGTCCTCGAGTATCTAATGAAAGGGAGGATCGGTATGCAATATGCCCTGAGACACTGCACATCTTCAGGTTCAGCTCTCAGGGCCCACTTTCAAGGTACGTTTCGCCGTATTATATCGACACTATTCGAAGACGACTCCACAACGCAAATTTACGTGCTAGAAGACCATTACGGGTCCCCACTCTACTTCCAAGGCATCCTGCTGCCCGTCTCCAGTGGGCGCGAGTGCATAGGGGTTAACTTTCACGTCAGTGGCGGTGGGTCTTATTTACAGACGAAACCAGAATTAGACTGGTTACTGATGACAATCGACAAAGAGTCTGGAGAGAACCAGGTCGTCAACAGAGACCTCATTTCCCCCGTGAAGTTGTTCGGTATGAAGGGGGTTGGGGTGGAATAATGTTCAACCGCCGCACCCCATTAATTCGCATACCACAGAATATGAGCAGTCAAATTTACATGGAACAAGTTATTACGCCCATTATCTACCCCTTACGTAATGTATATTTTGTGTTTATGAATGACAACACTCGACCACATCGCGTAAGAAGGGTTCATGAGACACTTGGAGCAGCACATATCAATAGATTAGATCCTCCTCCTATGCATCCTATTGAGCATTGGAATTTTTTGTTATTAGAGCCTCCATTATTCATATATTACTCCACACCTCAGACTGCAGATGCGGCAGTCGGCGGCAGAGAAGAGAAGAGAACAAATTTTTTTTGCAAGAGATCATTAACCGCTTGATTATCTCAATGCATAGACGTGTCAATATGCTATTGGAACGTAGTGGAGGTCATACGGACTATTAGTCAAGTAGAGAACTTGCTTTCTTCCTTCTTTTTGATTTAATAAATTTTGTCAAAAATGTCACACATTTGCTGGTTTTTAATTTTCTAAATACTCAGTTTATCGAACATATTCTTTTCACAAAAAAAAAAAAAATCAGAAAACTATATACTTTTATAAATGTATTTGGTTTTTCTGATAAACACATTTCTTTAACAAGAATGAGGAGGTGTCCAAGACGTTTGACGTTGTGTGTATTTTAATACATGAAGATCTGTTTATATGATATTCGAAACTGTAGTAAAATTTGAAGTACGAATTGAAAACGCACCGTAAAATGCATATATAGTACATATTTTACATTTCAAAAGAAAGTAATAAACTCTCCCCTCTTTCATTTATGTAAAAAATATCCATCCGTATTTTACATTATATGCTCCTTGGGGTAGTATTAGTATATAGTGTTTGTCTGCTGCACAGACAAATTTATGGCCGTTTGAAGCCCTAGTGGCGCTAGTCGGGTCGCTTAAAATAAAGTGGTAGTCGGAAAACAAGAACAGGAAAGTCTATATCGATTGCAATGGGGAAAACAGCGTGCAACGTTTGCAGTCACAATTTATTGGAATATTTCTGGAAAATTTACCACACACACAGAAATGTAAATATTATTATTATTTTGTGTGATGTTTCCATTAAAAAACATTATTTTCTTTCATAACACACTTTTGGGGTGTCGATGTAATTATATTCTATGACAAAAAGATAAAAAAAATATTTGATAATTGTATATTTCAAAGAATTTATTTCCCAATTAAGCAACAGCCTATTTACAACAACTTATTGCTCAGGAATTTCAGAGAAGAATAATTGTGGGCTAATGCCCCGACCAGCACTTAATTTACTCCTAAGAAATCTATAGCAAAGCAAATAGTCAACATATATTTTCAAGCTTATTATCTCTCATCAGTACGTCACAGGTGATTGGTGAGTTAACTGACGACCATAACTCTGGCTGTGCATGTCTCTCAAACCCAATATACCTGAGTACGCGAAATATAGCATAGCTACATCTAGCGACCACCTATTGACAATTATTTTTTGTTTGTAGGAAACAATTCAAAACAGTTATTTTTATTCAGATTTGAACAAATTGTTTAGGACAATGAAAATAAATATATTTATTTGAAAATCATTTTTTTAAAATAAAGTTTTATAAGATGTTTAAATGGAATAATTATTTGTTTCATTTAAACGTCAAAAAGTGCAATTTTCTTACCAAATAAATCAATTTATTTTTGACAAAAAAGTGAACAGAAACGATTTGTTCCCCGAGAATAAAATATGTATAAATAAATCGAATTGTTTGTAGATTTTTTTCGGTGCGAGAAGAAAAAGAATGTATCCATATTCGTATATCAATAATATAATATCTATGTTAGCTTCTTTTACATCTATTTTTTTCTCTTTGTATAAATCCTACTTGGGACCAGGATTACTCCTTAAAAACTTTTCCACCATCCTGATACAGTAACGATTTACAGCGGTTGAAAAATTCCGGGCCACGATGGCGATAAAAAGAAATTTATTCTCGAGTGGTGAAATTTAATTATTTTTGCTCCCTCACGAAGGAGCCTGTGTTGATCTTTCGTGCTTTTATCGCACATATTGAATTATATTTCTTTTCAAGATGAATATTCGGCCCCTGGGCTCCAAAAACTCGCACGTACAGAAATACTGGTTAAGATTTGAGAGCATTTTAGATCTCTCATGTTGAATTTGTTATTAAGTCTGGCAATTGCTGTTTGAAACGATGTTAATTTCATGCGCTTTATGCGCAATTTTGAATTGATAGCTGGTTTTAGAGGCAGGTTTTCGAAACAATTTTCAAACTTATATATCAAGCGAATATAAAATTTTTATAAACTATTTTAAACCCCTATTTACCACCGACCATGGAGCTCGTCCACCATAATTTATTTCTCATGTTTGGCGTTTAAAGTAAGGCAACCAGCAACACTAAATACTGTGCACTGTGTGATTTTATTAGTTCCTTCAGTGTAGTGCTTTCTTTTTAATTTGAAACTTTTTATAGATAGTAATTAAATAAAGGAATTTGTCGGGTACAGATATTTTCCTATAATGCGCCGGTTTGTTTTTCTGGTATATTCTGCTAGTATTCTTTTCGTTCGATGTTTTTATTTAGAATAAATAGACATTTTACTTAACTGTTCGCGAAGCATGTTTTGTTGTTCGTGGGTAATCCTGACGGGCTTGTAATCAGTGAAAATGTAGTTTTGGCAGTTTGGATCGAAATAATGAAAAACGATTGTAAAATACTGCAGCTAACCGAATTAACTCTTACCTATCAGGTATTATTATTAATAATGGTGTTAATTTTTGTCGTTTCTACATTTGAAAAGGCTGTAAAAAAGCGTCCGTATGGTACTTGACAAATCTAAGCCATTTCGAATGATGTCCATGGGCGCCGAAAGAGGGTTTTGCCTCATTTTTTAAATATCGAGCTAGAATTCCTAAATATTCTTTTTTGTCTTTTAGCCTTCTTATAGCACTTGGTTAAACATTTTGTGTTTAGTTTTACTTCGAATATTCACAGGTGAAAATTATGGACATAAAATTTTCTCAGGAACGACTTGTTTCGCCTTCTCATCTACGTATCTTTAAATATCCCTAAATAAATTTCCAGTAAGGTGAACCATGGAATACCAAGACCTTGACCTGCTCCGTCACCAGACCAAAGTTCAGTGGATTATTATGTTTAGTAGAAATTAAAAAATCAAAGTAGTTGCGTCGAATTTCGAATTAGTGAAATGGTTCACAAGGTCTAACATTCCAATAGAGGCAAAAGAAGGACCCTTTGAATATTTTATAAAAATTATACTTTTTCTCCAACAGTAAAAAAACTGTGACATATTTTGACTGTCTAGAGTCTGTCTAGAGGTTGACATTTTCCTTGAAAAAAAAAAAAAACGGTATCTTAGCGACAAAAGTATTCACATTTAATCCTAGGAACTAAAGTTGATCCTTAAAAAAAAGTTTTCTCAACAATATTTACAATATTTTTTGTTTATCCACTTTGATATTAAATACAGAGTCTGAACAAGGATTCAAATTAAATAAACCACTGAAACTCACTGCCCTCATTCTTGAAGTAATTCAACACGTTTTCATTAGTAGTTCTAATATTTTCAAATGTGAAATCAGAATAACAACGGTGCTTGGTTTATCATTACCACTATCAACTTTCAGTGTTTTTTCGCAATATTTGCTTTATTCAAAAGTGAGTCTTCAATGCAGTCTTCCGCCACAGTCGATCTCCCAATATTAGGACGACCTATAAAGAAGCTTTTAAAAAATTTTGTTTTTCTATTTTTAAAGCGTTTAGCTTTATCATCAAATATAAATTATCAGCTGCACTGTTTAAAGAGCAATCAACTTGCAAATACGCGATTTTTTGGTACATATCCCTCATTTTGTCTCTTGAGAAAAGCACGTAACTTTGAATATTTGCTTATATCAATGTCTTTCTTTATATCCAACGTTGATCGCAACATTGAATATTGTGACCAAAGTGTTGACGGCATCATTGTTTTGCTAAGTTGACAAATACACCATCAATACATCTTCTGAATACAACTTAATGTTTTTTCTTTGCACCAATCCATAAAACGTTGGTAGAGACATTCATAAATTTCTCGAGATCTTTTTGGGAGAAGATTCAAAGAAAACCCTTTCGTACACTCCAATATTTTCCTTAGGTACCTACACCTAAATCTTCATTACATTCTATTTTGACAGACTTTCAATTATATTGAACCTCAATCACAAATGAACTCAGCTATATGGCGACTAATGTTTGACAAAATATCGATATATCCTACTTACCAACTTTTCTTTATTATCCAAATTTATTTTGAATAATTTCAAAACATAATTTAGTAATTAAATGAGGGTTTTTGATTACAGAAAAAATTACATGTTTTATTCATATTAAAAATGCCTTTTTTGTCTCGCAATTTTGCAAAGTGACACTTTTAATCCTTATGTAACAATGTACATTTTATAGGTAGGTAGAGGACTATTCCAATCAGTAAAAAGTATTATTTGATGACCACACTCCAAACAAGTACCTAGAACTTCCCCCTAACCCCAATTCTATTGATACATCCAACACCGTGAAAATACTATCAATATTTTATTAGCTTCATTCACCTCTACGGTTACTTTTCATTTCTTAACCTCCGTAATCCATTTTAACTCAATCTGCTCCCATTGCCTGAAATATTGATTTTCTCACACAGCTTTTTCGTTCACCCTCATTTTGCAATACTTTTCCCTTTTCCACTGCACCAAAAAGCCTTCCGACGTTAATGAAAGGCACAGAACATATAATAAACAAAAACTGAACCAGCCGGGTAACGTACAAGTGCATTTTCACGCTGAGACATTTATCAAGCGAATAAATACTAGGGATTAATGTAAAAGGGGGTATATAGTTCGCGTTTAAATTTATACACACTTGATTAAAATGTTCGTTACATGTAGTGAGTTCCACTGCGAGGATTCAAGTGTTTTGTAGTAATATTCATTAGAAGCCTTCTCTCTTTTGTTTTATTTGGCTCATTTAAATAATGATTCAAATGGAATGCACGTTCTGTACATGTAGAGCACTGCCATTGTGAGAACAATGTTAATCTATGAATCTGTCGTCTGATGGCCGAAAGTACAACAGACAACAGCTCAACTAGGTACAGAGGCTTGCCTGCCTGAAAATATCCCATCATAGCAATGAAGGTGTCTGTCACCTCTGAATATTGGTCTAAAAGAAGTGGTCGCGACAACCATGCTCAATCTCAAGAATACATGTATTATAGCATATGTAGAATGTGGTGAAGTTAGGAATCGCCTGTGGAATGGGGTCGTCTGAAGAATTCTCCTTCTGCAGTCAGACACTGACAGTATTTCTCCCAAGTTTGTGTTTAATAACACACTTTACACGTTACTTATAGGAGATGAGGATGACCACCAGTGAGGATAGAATCAACATCTTCACAGGCGGTTCAAAACGAAAGGTGCCAGATGTAGGATTTTCCAGATCCCTACATATTCGATATCAGTGGGCAATGGATAGGCATGCTACCATGGTACAAACGGAATTGGTAGGCATAACAATAACCGTCAAAGAAATTGGATTACAACGGGCAAAATCAGAATCTACACAGATAGTAGCCAGTCACTACTGATCTTACGTAATCATAATGACTTAGATCAGCATGGGCATGCCATCAGGTACTGGTAATAACTGACAGCAGCATACCTGTGTGCCGGGCAAAGAAACACGAGCAGTGCAGTGGTACTAAAGAAGCTGACAAGCTGGCTAAAAATGCATCAGGTCTCAATATTTTTGGATCTGGTTCCTTCAGTATGCTTCAGTTGTCGAGGTAGGTGACCTTCAATTATAAATTCTAACGTAAACAGGGACATAATTTACAAACTATAAAGGTAGGTGAGCTTCCGTAACAATAATATAATATCAAAACTGACTAAAAGTAGATGAAAGGTTTATTTACACCAATGTGAATGACTTTATAGCAATCTTCAGTACGTTACCTTAAAAAAATATAAGTCTATATCAGAAGAGGAACAGACTTCCTGCTTGGGTATAGAAAATTGAAATCTCTGTGTATTTGTTGTTATTTAGACTCTAATAATGAGGTCACCAATCGTCCTTATGTATTGACGAAGTACATGATAAAATTTTCCTCCAATTACGTCCAAATGGCCTGTTTTTTTCCTATCATTACCAGCACCTCACAAAATAATGGTTAAATATACTTTCGTGCTGATACCACCCTCCAATTCGACAAGAACCCGTCAATCATCTTCGCGGTATTCTATAATTTAAATGAAAGTAAAGCTCATTATTCCGAATCGATCGGCCATTAAGATACGTCGTGGATTACGTGCAGTCGTGTCACAGGCAGCTGCTATTAGGAAGTCGTTGAAATTATAACTTTTGAAATAGACCACAAACTTCGTGGAACCGCAGGGCTTTAAGTTAAAAGCATCAGGTGTGCCGCGGAGCCAGCTACGGGATTCGAACTTGTTTATTACTCAAGGAAAATATTAATTTTAAATACCTATGTATTGATTTGTTTTTAATGGCAAGAGTTTAGAACAAAAAAAAAATACGTATATATTATCTCGATAAAACTTACATAATTTGTATCTGTCATTCTATTACAGCGTTTTGTGATCATGACGAACATAAACCTTCAAATCGACGCCATATTTTCCTACACTTAGTGCCATCTACATAAAACATTTTTTAGTTTTTGCATGAACGCAGAAAAAATATTGTATGCAACTCGTACAGAAAGTATTTATTGCATTCGACTCGAACTGTTGCAAATTTAATGTTCAGTTTGATAGTATGAATTACATTCAATTTGAGGACAATTTTATGTTTTCTAATGGATAATAGAATCGTTAAATGAGTCTTATTATAGCCATACAGGGTGTTTATTAAGTAGAGGTCAAAGATCCAGAAGCGTATTCTGTGACGAAAAACAAAGGTTTTTTGTTATATTAAATCAGCCATGATCCAGCTACAGCATGTCAAATATTAAAGCAAAAAAAATAGTTTTTAATTTTTAATTTCTAAACCTCTTGAGATAATTTAACAAAATTCGGTGTGCATATATCTCTAAGAGATTTCTAAGTAATTTAGTAATTGTGTAAAAATGCGGTTTAAAAATTAAAAATTGATTTTGAACTATATATGTCACAGTGAAGAAATACTAAAGGGATATATTTTAAAAATCTTACAATTTTATTAGTATAAAAATAAATAATGTATACAAGTACACTTCCAAACGATGTACAAATACTTCAGTGATCATGGGCTCCTTTTATTAGTTGTCCGTGTACTCTAAATCTGAAAAGAGACAGATATACAGGGTGTTTTCTAAATTGCATTCCCTTCGTAACATTTATAGGGATTATCTGATGTATACTATTAATACTACTACTACAAATGCTATTATCAACAGATATAAACAGAATCCTCTATTTGTATAAATTCTGTATATATCTACCTGGAGAAAACTTGTATATCACTTTTATAATGATAATCCTAAATTCTGGAGTAATTAAACAATTCGAAAAAGATTTTAACGGAGATTCTCTAGAAACATTTCCTACATTGTGTATTTATCAAATGTATTTTGGAAATAAAGTAGTTGCGGTTTACAAAGTAACTGTTCTGAATGATTTTATACTTGAATTTTTAGTGAGTGATACTTATTATAATAGTATATTATTTAACGAGCGGTAATTCATCAAGTGAGTTATAACCATTACCGCATGTTGAATACTATACTTTATCTACGACTATAACATCTTTTTTAGGACTATTATTAGAAATTGATTTGAAAACGTCAAAATTATTTTGTTAAAATATCAAATGACATTAGTCCCCAAGAATTTACTGCGTACACTATTTACGAATTATCATTATAGAAGCCCAGCGTGAGTTACAATAACTCATTATAAAAACTCACGCTATTTGTTTATTGATACTATTAATTGCTCAAAAGCAGTTGAATAATTAATATATAAATAAATAGGAGTAGATAAAGAATTTAACTGTATAAAAGTTTTTAACAATGTAACAAAACCTATTCTATATCTCATATCTCAGCAACAGTATAATTCAGATCTATTGGCATCGCTAGAAATATTGCAAAATATATGAGATATGGTGCCATTTTGACTTTATACTTCATATTTCCACATAAAATGGAACGGTGTATAAATCTAACATTTATAAAATGTTTCAAGAAATTCTGAAACGTCATCCGGTAAATAAGATTCAGGACCTTCTAGAAATGGGAATATAGAAAACTGAAACCGATTTAAACGGCATGTATACTCACCTATAAATGCAGGTAAAATCGGGATGGCCTTGATTGCTCAAAACTCTGAATTCCACATATTCGAAACTGTTGGAGTTGGATATTGGAAAAGTTTGTACTAAGGGTCCTTTGATGTTATACGAGAACGTCCCCAGGAGCTGACCTCTGTCGGATAGACGATCCAAGCCCTTTAAAAAGAGATTTACATAACACATTTTTATTTATATAGGGTGTCCCAAAGTTAGCCTTCCAAAATTTAACTGTAGATTCTACGACTAGAATAAGATAAACAAGGTATATAAAAATAAGTCGGAAAACGCCCTCTAAGAGAGCTACGGCGCCTTAAAAGGGGATCCAGAATATAATCTTTGGTAAATATTTCAAAAAACCGCTTAATAATAATAATAAATTTTACTAATCCAACAGGCTAACGCCCACAAAAAGTTATAAGTTACAATATTAGAAATAATAAAAAAACATAAATAATTAAAAAGTAATAACAATACTAAAAGTAAAATATTAATATAAAAATGTTAAATATGGAGAAGGTCATCTATATGTTAAAATTATAATACCATCTTTAAAGTATTCCTAAGCAGATTTTCTGTACAATTAAAAATATCGATACAGTATTGTATATGATTGTAATCGAAATATGTGGTGAAGAAAGATGTTGATTTGTACTTGAACTGTTGTAAGCAAATGTGACGATATCATAGAAATCTCTGGAATTTCTGATTACAGATCCTAACATTTTCTAAATGTTTTTGCATACCACATCCTTAAGATAAAGGAATAAAATTTTGAACTTAGTATAATCAGAAGGTAACAAATTCAGTTTTCCAAAAACAATTCTGCAAAAATAGCTATAGGCGGGGCAAATTCTTGGGTAAATATTGCTCTAACTTTTTTGTATATCCAGATTTTTGCCAACAGACCAGTAAAATAAACATTTTCGTGAAATATAGGTGAAAAAACTTCTATTTCACTTTGATAAACTGCTCTGTTTCGAGTAATATTAATTTGTCATACCATAAAAGTTTGATAAAACTATAGTCAAAATATCCCTGTGGTAGACTGTGAGAAAATACTTTCGGCTTATTTGATACAATCATATTAAAGGTATTATTCAAACGTTTTGAAGTATTAAAATAATATTAAAGTGCATATCAGTAATGTAATTATTTGTATTTTTTTTAATTTAAGCCTAGATACAAAACATGTGCAATATGTGTCAAATAAGCTGACAAATACTTTTTCAAAGCCTACTAGGGACAATTTGATCGCTTGTATATCATCTAATAGTTTTGTGCGTCACAAAATTTTTATAAACAGTAAAATCACAAGAGCTATTGTTTTTATTGCATAAATTTGTCTTTGTAACGAATTAATTTTGCTAATCAGTGACTGACAAATGTCAGTTTTTCGAGCAAAATTACTGATTGGTAAAATTTTTACTTAAAAAAACTCGAGGGATTTTTGGCAATATAAATTAACCATAAAATATGCGACTGAACAGCAAAAATAAATATATTTATTAGTGAACAGGAATAGCATTTTTTTGGCTTATATAAAGCTACGTACCTTTCTATCGCTGTCAAAGCAACAAAAGCGTCAGTATTATATACACATTTTAATATGGGAGTTAATTTATCAAAGTAAAATGTATTTTTTTTTTGTAAAATTGTTAAAAAATTAATTTTTTAATCTGACGGCGAAATCTGGAGATATGAAAAAGGGGCAATATTTACTCAATAACCCCTCAGTTTGGCACGCCTATGACAAATTATGCGAAATTGTATTTAGAACATTAGATTCGCAACCTAATTGTAATTAGATCCGTTTTGGAAATATTATTTTGGGATCCCTCTCTAAGGCGCCATAGCTCTGTAAGAGGGCACAGTTAATTTTTGGCAGGCTAATTTAAAGGACACCCTGTATATATCAATCAGGCGTGAGATTTTTAGAGCTTTGCAGAACTGAAAACTGCTTTCGCTACTTTCAGATATGTTGAAATATCTATTAAACGATTTGAAAGCCTTCAAGCAGGTAACTATTTACAACAATTGAAATGTCTAAAAGATTGTTACCCAAACTGAAAAGCTATTTGGAGCCGACGAGACTTCGCCAGTGGGTGACAAATTCTTGGATATGTGCTCTAAAGAGACAGAATCAATTTTGACAGGTCCTAGTAATTTGATGACGGCACCTCCGCTGGATCCTTTGATAGCCCAACAGTTGCCAGGAGACATATCAGCCTAAAAAATACATTATTTAGGTCGACAACTTACTTCGAAGAAAAGTAACGTGTAATAACTACAATGCATCGCTTCGACAAGCAAGCTCAACCATCCTATTCAGGTAAATGTCAAGATTCATTGAAAAACCAAAATCTGTGTTTCAAAAAATGTCTTATTGTACATTAAAACATTCTCAACAAGTGTTATTTTTTATATATTTTCAGGTATTAAGAATATTGTGTGAAACTAACTACTCTGTGGGCTAAAGCCCCAACCAGCGTTGAATTACACCCACAATAGCTACCCATGTTTTCTTTATTATTAGCTTTTGTAACATTTTTTACTGTCTTAGAAAGGTATTTGATATATATTAGCTTAAAATACCTTTCTAAAACAGTAAAAAAGTGTCATTCACATTAAGTATTACAAATTATTTTACTAAATTAATTGTAACATTCGATTGGTTATAACCGGCAACAAAAATTGTTAATCCATGCTGAACATCCTTCGTAGAAATGGTAACGTTCTTAGTGCTGGAGTTTGGAATTTCTCCAGATATTTTTGTGGCAATTTTAACCTTATAATCTGTAGACTTATCCTTCCGCTGCGGTGGAAGATTTCCATCCCCCTAATCTCTTCACCTGGAGAATGTCACTACCGGTATTTATCAATAGTGTGGTCGCCTTTCTTCGGAAGCTTTAGAAACACTGCAATTTTTTGGGAAATTGACTTGTCGAATTGTGGCTAAATGGCTGGCGAGTGATTTTACCGAATCTTAATTGTAAAGTTTTCATTTAGTTTTAATTGACTTTATCTATTCTTCATTATTCGCTATAAATACTCCTGACTGGTGGGTTTTTAATGTTGGAATTTTAATGTGAACCGTATTTTCTATGATATTAAAATCAGTCAATTTAATTTTAAACAGTTCGCCACTTCGATATGCACCTGATACATCAATTATGAGTGCAACCTTTAAAACGCCGCAACGTTCTCACTGAAAAAAGTCTTTGACTTTTTGGATACATATCCTAGATTCTGTTGTTCCAATAAATTTGGAGATATCCACTTTATCTTTAATATATAAAGTAGTACGCAACATTGAGTAAATGGAACAAGAAGTTGATGGCTTTTTGATTTTAATAATAATAATAATCCGTTTATTGCCCAACAGATATCATCCATTTACAGGACAAATTGTAAAATAAGGTACATATAAATATACAGTTCTACATACATATATATTCTAAAATAATTTTGACAATTTCGCAAAAATATGCTAGCACAATAGTTTCAGAAACTATTTTCTGAACACCTTTCTGTGAACACCAACTCTTGAAAACGTCATAAACTTTATCGCACCTTGCACGACTCTTCTTAACAATTAGGTAATAATTTTTTTTCAAAATTTTTAGCGGCTTTTCTCAGTTGAGGAAAAGTACAAATAATTTCTTTTAGATCGCTCATTTTCACCGAAAACACTTTTTTGATCAAAAATCAAAAATTAAGTTTGCGTGTTTAACTTTTTTTAGTACCATAGTAACCATTGTCAAAATGTCAACTTGACGTTTTTTTATCTGCAATCTGGTTATACAGGGATCTTACTTTGTTAATTTCTCACGTAATTAATTTTGTTACAAAAAGCGTCACTTGTATTTAAAAGGTGTGGTTGTAAATAAAATGGATATAATGGTACTCGTATACAAATCTCGGTAAAAAGTTTCATTCTTATCTCGAGAAATGGTTCGGTAATCCATTCTTTTTCCCTCGACAAGAATGAAACACCTTCCACCTCGTTATGTAATATACTATCCTCTAACACGATTTTAGAAAGTACACGTTCCACAACTAAAAATTAGATTGTAATACATGTCATTCCAGCATACTGTGTTAGAATGACATTCTATCACACTGTGTTAGAATGTTATTCTAACATACTGTGATGGAATATGTACAAATAAGCAACTTTTTTGATGATTTCTAAAATCTTGTTAGAGAAAGTATAATCTAAAATACGTTTAGAATGGCATATTCCACAGCTTGTTGTAGAATATACTAGTGCTAAACGTTTATTCCGTGTTTGTGAACTTGCATTGTTGGACTAAATTAATGTATGTATCTATAAAACTGCAAATTATCTTTAAATGTTTGAGTAACTGTGCGACATACGTAAATAATATTGTAGTTATAACTATCAATTGAAGTAATATAACCCAGGTGTATCTTACTTGGATCATGGCTCTGGGTCCGTGTTTGCCATCGCACAGGGTCATGCCGAAAAGGGTCACTGCTTTTTCAAAATTTTCGGTCCCGGGTGTCAGTTGGACAATTTTTCCACCTGTATGAAGCGAAATATCACCACAAATTTTACATTTCCGTACGCTATCGGTTCTTTGTTTGCATTTACCTGTAGCTTCCAAAGCAAAATCTGTTTTGCCGGTTTTGTCCGAACTAAACTTTTCAATTTCTTGGGATATAACGCTTTTTAAGCCGTTCTGCTGCCTATCTAAAAATAGAAGTAGGTATCGTTTATACGGACTACGTCACTGAATAACATTATTTTCAAATAAAATTTTCTTTCAGTGTATTTTAATACTCTAGATGTTGAATTGTTGTTTTATCTGGCAACACTTTGTATATTTAAGTTAGCATACAAATACCTTGTTGTTGTCTGATATGCTGTAGAACGTTCTCTATTCTATTTAGCTTGATTTTGGAGTCGTCTATATTCTGTTTCACTTTTACTACCTCCTTGCCCAGCTTTTTAATCAAATCCGAACTATTTAACGTCTGAATGTAAATGTACAGAATGCTGGTGATGCCTTAAAATAGAAATATAAAATCTTAAATGAATTCAAAAGATAAGCTAAATGAAGAAATAAGAAAAACCATGTTTTCTGAGTCAATATATTGGGAGAAATCGACAATAATTTCTTTTAAGAGGAGGATAGTTGAGGAAAAAGTCAATTAGGTATTCAAAAATGTGGTATGCACTTACTTATCAGTACAAAATACTTCAACCAGTGGCTTCTGCTCCTACCATCAATATCGCAGCGATTTATTACATCCATGGTTTTATGTTGAAATAGCAAAGGTTTTGAATACGGGTAATGGTCAAAGTCGAGCTCCCTACTGTCTTCACTAGAAGTGCTTTCTCTACGACTTTTAAGCTTCAAACTTCGAGAAATCAACTTCGTTGAAAACTGGTCCTGCTTATTACTGTTTACTTTGCAGTTGCTTAGATCTACGTATAATTTCTTCAATTGTGATTCGTCAGTAAATTTGTTTACTATAATTTAGAGCATGTCTGAGGTAAAACTAGTTAAATCATTAACACTGTTGTGCTCACCTGAAGATCTTGTATTGTATTTGTGCGTGTGACTGTTGCTACCTAAAATAGAATTAATACTACAATTTTAAGCTTCAAATGTACTATAGAGTCATACCTGTGTAGCACTTGTGATTAGGTGTGCATAACGTGATCCCTATAATGCAAATTTTGTATAAGAAAAGTTATGAAAATTGTTATACTTACCACAAGACCAACTGCTGGAATATTTTGAAGCAACAGAGCGTTCGCTTTCTGTAAAAAATAAAATGTGTGTGGAAGAAATGTGACAAATTACTGAAAAACGTCCAAAAAAGTGACGTTTGAAAGCAAGCTGCTAGTTTCTACACGACGAATAATTCTATCCGAAAACTCTTTTATCTATTAAAATTTGTATTCAATTTCAAAAATAGTGAATGTAGTAGTTGTAGTAAAATTTAAAATGTAAATACGACCGCAATTTTTCGTGGTATTTTTCATATTTTTGTTTATATTGCTTATGCATATTTGATATATGTTTTATTTTTAAGAAAGAACAATATAAATACCTGTCAAAGATATGTTGCTTGCTCTAGAAGAATTGTCCATAATGTAAAGATATAAAATGTCACCTATGCGGTAAAAGCACTCGTGACATTGACATAATCCTAGACTTTTTACTATATATCTTGATATCCTTGAATGCGGACAGTTTGATAAATGTCGTGATAATTTTGACAATCGATGACAGCTGATAGTTTAGGATATAGGATTAGCATTTGCTAAACATATAAGCACAAATAATACTTTGTGAATATAAGAGTAATGAAAACTATATCGAACTTATGAATATTTATTTATATATTAAATTTAACAAGTTCACTGTAATTGGCTACAAATTTACAAAATATGAAACAAATCTCCAACAATAGCACTATAATGAAGTGGTGCCACAACATGCATCGGTAAATCTTCGGTTAAATCAAGGAGAGTATTTTGCAGAAATCACAAAGAACATTCGGCATTTATTCAATTTGGCAAAATAACTGGTCCAATCAAATAACGAATAATAAACAACAAACATTTATCTTATTGCATAAGTGTTTACATCGGAATATTCATGAAAGTTGTGAGCATTTTTAATTTGCCTGCGAATGAAGCAAGCTTCATCAATAAAGAGATTTTATTGTGAAAATTAATATTCTGATGCAAGATAAACTCGGAAAAGGTCACTAGTTCATCCAAATCTTGAGGCAATAGCTTTTGCACTTTTTGGATGTGATATGGATGTAGTAGATTAAATTTAAGAATTTGGTGTCCACAAGTTTTTGATCCAGTTTGCGATTTATCTTCAACAATTTGTAAAATATTTTCTTCATCTTGTACCCTTATTACAGTAGGACGTTCTTGTTGTATAAATAACTATTGCTGTAGTCTATGTTTTTCTACATACTAGACTACTCTTTACAATTTATCCGAGTTATATCTTCATCAAATTCGTTATTATATGCAAATTACGATAACTAACCCCCATTTCGAAATGTAGTTCATAGAGAACATGTATACATACCCATTACTACGAATGTGGATCATTCAGCAGGGGCATATTCGCATTTAATCCTGCTGCAGCGGGCAATGACCCGCGTATCTATCGCTTTCCCTACGATTTGCATACATACATATTCGTTTAATTACGTTTTCAAACAGCTTTGTTGCAGGAACGTTTGTGTTTTTTTGGTGGTTAGTTAATTACTGTCGCTTTAACACCCTTACCAAATGTAATTGAATTTCTAATTTGCTTGTTTAACTTACTAGAAAGGAAACGACTAGTTTCTAAGGAAAGGGTTTTTATTGACAATAAATAAATTGAGTAATTATTAACAAAGTAAATGAAACAGTGGAAAACGGAGTACCCGAACAAATATGAAACGAAACACTATAGATCTTTAATATACAGGGTGTTGAGTAAAGAATTAACCATACTTTAGAACTTCCTTAGGAAGTTATAGGTCTGGGAAAGTATTTTTATATTTCACTTTTTTTGATAATTTTCTTATTTGCTGGGTAATTAAAATTTGGAAAACGAATTTTTTGTTAGATAAACACAAATATCTGTGCGTTAAATGTACAGGGCGTTCTGAGCGCCTGCGGCAGTATTT
Organism: Monochamus saltuarius; assembly: GCA_025584915.1. NCBI lineage: Eukaryota > Metazoa > Arthropoda > Insecta > Coleoptera > Cerambycidae > Monochamus > Monochamus saltuarius. The sequence continues at coordinate 8,740,875 of CM046727.1, forward strand.
TATTTCTTTCAGATTTTAATCTTTATCTTTAAAATTAATTATTTTTCTTAGTTATATTCTATGTATATAAAACCGTTAACCCACGATTTAGATAAAACTACTGACTGATATGTCATAACGTTCGATAATTTCGTTAAATTTAATATATATATTTACTGTTTTCTCTCTTTCTGAGAATAATTATTTATTTAATAATGATAATGCTGCAGCAAACATGCTGCGGCCTAATTACATGTCTCTTATCTTACACAAAACGCTTAATAAAACCTTATAGTTTATATGCTTCATAAGTCATTTTGAAAAGTAATACCTAAATCTTTTATAATTAAACACATAGTTAAATGGGTGTCACTAATTTTATAGGAAAAAAGGGTAGAATCCTTGGACCTCAAATATGATATTATTTTACATTTATCTAAATTAAGATATAATTTATGTTTGACAGACCATTCATACAAGGCACCCAAATCCTGCTGCATAATTTTAAAGTCCAAATCAACTTTTACTTCTCCAAAAATCTTGAAGGCATCTGCAAAGAGTAAACAGACTGAATACATTTGGGAAAGTCATTGACAAAGACTAGGAAAAGGAGAGGCCCAACATTGGACTCCTGCGGTACTCCAGACTTTGCCAAGAGTATATGGAACCTCAGACCCTTGTATGATACAAACTGATATCTATTAGCAAGATAAGATGGCAGAAGTACTATTATTTGATCACTAAGTTCATAATGCATTAACTTAGTCAGTAGAATGTCATGACTCTCTGTCAAATCGTTTGTGATTTTTTTTTGTGTATGAAAGATGCGTTTGTCGGCGGCGGTCCTGCAACAGCAGGGACCGAGCGCCGTCGGCTGCTATAAGACGGGTCCAATCAATTCGGGAACGAAACCGTGCCATCGACGGCGGTGGGCGCATGCAACAGGGTAGGCTGCCAGCCGCTTCCAGAGGCCGGCGAAACCGCCAAGCCAGGTAATATTGATCGGCGGCGAGCGCTCTCACCTGCCGGCGCGCTGCTGCGAGGCTGCGTCCTATATTTAGCCGTATTAAACATACATGCAGGCCGAGTTCGGGGGGACGGGGCCCGTGCCGCCGCCGGAGGCGATGGCACTACACCGCCGGTGCGTATTTGCCCCCGCCGCGTGGGGCGGGCGATTACGCTTGTTGTTGTGAGGCAGCTCGTTAGCTGTGACGTGCAACCGAGGACTTTTTTTGTGAAAAATCGAGATTAGAATTTTTAAAGCTGCATGCTGGATACAGCCATATCCAGTGTATTAAAAGATAATACAGGGTGATTTTTTTTTATGGGATATGCGTTTTTTTAAGATTTAGCATCCTCGTCTAACAAGTAACGTTGCGCGCTCACTCTCTGTCACTTTATTTTAATTACCTAGCATCTTTAACGGCAGGCAACTCCTATTTGCGGCTTGTTTTTTATAGGCAGACATGTTACATCACGTACAGAAAAAAATTAGCTTTAATGTGGCACAATTGAAATGAATATACGCCATGAACGTAAAAATTTAACAAAATTATACCTGTTTACGCCTGTCTGCGGAGAGATTACGGCTAAGTGATCAATAGCAACTGTGCCTTTTCAGAGTCCTTAAATACATTGCCGTGAAGTAGAATATGCTTTATTTCCATAGGACGTGAACGATATGTTTCACGAAAAGCCAATTAATAATATTTTAATTAATAATAATCGCGGGCACTTTTTAATTGGCACCTCATGAGAAATGGGTTCCTCCATTTATAAAATTACATAAAAATTAAATCTCGGTTAACTACTTTATGAATGTACTAATTTTGCAGCCGGATCTTAGGCTATTATAGTTTTTCGAACAAAATCTACGAAATTATATACGGCAGGCTAGTCGGGAATTGAATTTGGATAAATCAACCGTTCAAAGACCAATGGATATCATGACTACAAAATTCACAATGTGTCTTTACTGCTAAAGAGAAACCTATGGTTTATGCATGACGAAGCTCCACCCCACAAGGCCAGGATTGTGCAGCAAGATAACACTCCTAGAAAAATGGATTCGGTGGTCCGGAATGTTACCAGATCTAACATCTTTCGATTTTTTTATAGATGGCACCTTCGCGATATAATAATCATCACAAAATCACAAAAAAAATGACAAATTCTTTTAATGAGTTAAATGGTGAAATGTTAATAAGTGCAGCCCACAAAGAAGTCAGGCGAAGATGGGATATGTGTCTTGAGAGAGGTCATATAGAGAATAGAACATATTTGTAGTATAAAGACTATTGCCTCATTTTTTATGTTTAGTTATTGTTATTAACTGTATTAAAAATTATCGAGTTTAATCCGTTTATTTATTCTTAATGACATTTATGCACTTTAAACAACGAACATTCAATCCACCGTTAATGTGATTTTTAGGTGGCATATCTTTTGAGCCTCTTTAGGACGATATTGCTTATAACTTTTAAACAGGAAGTAATACAGAAAAAATTGCGTTATACAAATTTACTAGAAAAAAGAGAGCTTTTTAACAGAAAAAATTGGACATATTTCTGGAAAAAATATAAATTGATGACAGCATTACTCGCTTCTGTAAAATCCCAGAGATAAAACTTTTGATTGTAAATGGAACTTCCTCATCCCATTAACACCACGTGTCACAAATTGTATTTAAATTTTTTATATTCTTAGTAGGCCCATACTATCGAGTTTAGACATCCTGTACATCGATGTTTAACAATTACTTTATATTCATAACGAAACATCCATTGTAAAAGTAATTTCACATTTTTAGCAGAGATAAACTCGTCTGTAGTATAAAACCACCAGGTATGATTCCACCTTCGTAAGATGCTAACCCCTCCCGAACGCTTGGAAATACCCAGACTTGATTTGTCAGCTCCCTTATCTACTTGGCGTGCCGCGGTTGTTGCGGCTTGAAATATTCAATAAAGCTCAACACACTGGAACTGGGTACGCCGGATAAATTTCATCTCAACCAAGAGAAGTTTGTTAAATAAATCGTATGAATAGTTCATATGGTTTCAAATAACTAGTTGCCAACTTCTACTGAATATTGATAACGAAGCGTTCACTATCGCGGTTTTAAGTCTATCCAAGTCCTTCGAGCATCTGGGATGCCACAGTGCTCGATATTAGGACCCCTGCTATTTGCTATATCTATAAATGATAAGTAGTGTACTTTTAATTTATGGAAATGTCCTCAACTTTTTATGTGATGTATATACTAGTACCGTTCGTAATATATTTCAAATTGTACATAATAGTTTAAGCCTTTGATGTATAGGGTGATCACGCAGTAACGTTAAACTCAGCTGTATCTGAGGGATAGTCTAGGGGATATACAGAAAACTTGAAACGTGTATCCCTTGACTTATTTTTCACAAGGATCTATTTTTTTTATGAAAACAACAGTATCTTTATAGTCATTCGAAACTGAGATATGTCTGGTGGTACTCCTGTCAGCTAACTATGGCTGTTTGCTATAGTTTTTTCAGGAGTAATTTAATGCTGGTCGGGGCATTACATGGCAGAGAATTTGTATCTTGACATTCCACTTTTCCTGTTAGACATGTTAAATAAATAAAAAACAACTTTTCGTGATCTACATCTTCAGTAGGTACAAATAAAAGCCATTTTGATAAGAATATTTATTTTACACAGTAAGTAGGTTCTATCTACCAAAATCGTTATAAATTATACAGACCTAAAACATAAAGAACTAATGTATTGCGGGTTGATTCCAAAAACGTCAATAAGTGGGCATTCAAGAGCCTCCAGTGTTGTGAAATACTGTTTTCGCTAAAACACGTCGGCTAATTAATTTCCAGACTCTACGTCCTCTGCGATCTATTACAAAGAACAAACTATTTGGAAATTACAGTGGATATGTCAGAGTGTGGTCCGTCAGCTCGATATGAATGAGAACGCCGTGCCTTTGATGCAATCTCGCTAATGATCGTTACCGCAAATTACTCCACAGCCAAAGGTCGCACGTTGCATGCTGTCTCCATAGCTAGTCGTGGCTACTAACGAGTTCTCTTCAGATACAACGATAATGATGCCGGCTGAGAACTGGGTAGAATGCGATTGTGCCTTACGAATTAAGAAATATAAATGGCTGAGGTAGTTCTATCCAAATCGTTTGTGTTATTTAGAAAAGTAAATTTTTGTCATACCTTTGAACAAATATTTAAATATTTAGTATTTTAAAAATGAACAGATTTAGCTACCAAACAAGTTTCTTACGTAATGAAAGTGAACGTAGTTTTTACAGGTAATACCTTACCTTACAAGGTGTATAAATTAATGTATATATGTGTTTATATAGGGTGATTCAGAACGTATCTAAAAATTTTTTTGAATATACATCATCAGTAAAAAGTAGAAAACAAGAGCAGGCCTGAATTAGATCCTTGCGGAACACCTGGGATTAAAAACGTCTAAAACGAATAGTTTTTCTACAAATATATTGCAAAAATATAAATATAACTATTATAAAATGCAAAATTTTATATATAAATGCATGGCCAAGCATGAACCTTACAACATCAGTTTTATTAATTTAACGTTTGACGGCAATTTAGAACTTAATTAAAAAAATTTAAATGTACAGGAAACTTACAAATACTTCCGCACGTCACTGAGAACTGGTCCACTGTAAAAACTGATAAGGCGTATAATCTGCGATTGGACAAAAAATTGAAAGAAATTCCCAAGGAAAGAAATAAATTACATTTTACCCCACCTATTTTAATGCAGCAAATTCAACTGCTTTTGCCGCTCTTGTTATTAATTATTATTAATTTGTAGTTTTAATTGGTAAAATAGTATGACCTGGTTTCTACAAACTGGCACAAACATTTCTGCTACTTGTCTGTTTTGAACTTGTAAGTTCATTTCAGCAGCTATAATATGTTTGCGTAAATCATCAATAGTGTCCACTTCGGTGCACTATATCATTTTTTAAATATCTCCACGAAAATAAGTCCAAATGATTTAAAGTCAGGAGATCGGGATGGTCCTCGTCTATTTTTGGACACGCTGTACATGGTATGGATATGATTGAGCCTCGTGTATGATACAGCACACTACCGCAATATGCCGTACACGCCCTGGACCTCCGTCTCTTCCACGATTCGGTGGCAATTTTCCCCTGTCACGCCAGCGTTTACACTACACTTGCACACCGTTGTAAAAGTAACTGCATTTGGCACATGGGTACCTAAAAATAGTTCTGCTAAAGCATTTTCACTCCATCATAAATTAAAACGATACCCAACAATTGCGAGTTGCTATCATAGACTTCATAAATCATGGACGCGCCCAAAACCGTTTTCTGCCTATACAAATCGTTGATGCTCAGATGTGTGCGACAGAGATAGAGCTAGTCCGGGCAAAAACCCACAGATCATTGGCCGAAAAAAACAAAAACCGTAAATGACAGACGTATGCTAGTCGTGTGACAGACTGAATTGTATTAGGTATTTACTCATTTATTCAGAAATTTAATTTATAATTACATAAGGATTTGTAAGGAAGGATTTAATTATTTAGGAAAGGTTTTGTCAGGTTATGTTTATATATTTTTCTGTCATAGAACATCTGTTTTTGCCCGGACTAGCTTCATCCCTCTTGTACACATCAGGATAGCAGACCTCTCTTTCTAGGGCCGGTCCATGATTTATAAGGTCTATGGTTGCTATACATATAAGCTATTTTTGATATTTGAAAAACTAATGTAAATATTTGCATCACAAACTAGTTATTTTTACTGTTTAAGAAAGGTATTTTAAGCTAATATGTATCAAATCTCCTACAATTCCTATCAATGAAGTCATATGTATGTTCTCTGATACCAAACATCTAGGTATGCTAATGAACATCCACAGACAAAACTCTATACAATAATTATCTAAAAAATTTAATATATTTACTAACCTCTGGAGTGGGAACTCGAAATTCAACCACAATAATTGAGATCTCACTTATTTCTGCGTTTTATAAAGGATCGCTTCATCAGGTGGCCTCCTTTAGTCAAATATCTAACTATAAAAATGATTATATCAATAAATTAAAATTATTTGAAATTGAATGTCAAAATGAAATATCGACAACGTCAAACTGATTAACTGTCAATGAATATCATAACAACCTACTAAAATAAATAAAAATTAATAAAAAATTTACCTTTTATGTATAGTTTTTTTTTTCTTATATATTTTCAGGTATTAACAATATTGTGTGAAACTAACTACTCAGTGGACAAAAGCCCCAACCTGCGTTGAATTACACCCACAATATCTACCCATATATTCCTTATTATTAGCTTTTGTAACATTTTTGTCGATATTTCATTTTGACATTCAATTTCAAATAATTTTCATTTATTGATATAATCATTTTTATAGTTAGATATTTGACTAAAGGAGGCCACCTGATGAAGCGATCCTTTATAAAACGCAGAAATAAGTGAGATCTCAATTATTGTGGTTGAATTTCGAGTTCCCACTCCAGAGGTTAGTAAATATATTAAATTTTTTAGATAATTATTGTATAGAGTTTTGTCTGTGGATGTTCATTAGCATACCTAGATGTTTGGTATCAGAGAACATACATATGACTTCATTGATAGGAATTGTAGGAGATTTGATACATATTAGCTTAAAATACCTTTCTTAAACAGTAAAAAATGTTACAAAAGCTAATAATAAGGAATATATGGGTAGATATTGTGGGTGTAATTCAACGCAGGTTGGTGCTTTTGTCCACTGAGTAGTTAGTTTCACACAATATTGTTAATACCTGAAAATATATGAAAAACAAACTAGTTAATCGGATATTTGAAATCGCCTGGCTAGAGACTACAGTAGTCCAGCGATGCAAAGGTTGAAACTACTACCTGCAATATCTGAGAGGAAATGAAAAGGAACTGCAATATTCGACAATCAATCTAGCTAGAAAAAACTAAAGCATGCCTTGACACCTATTTCTTTTGAAAAAAAAACAGCCTTAGACGACTGTATCCGTTTGATCTTTTACTCCAAATAGACATAAAGACTCGGTCACGAAATTCGCGCGTGTCGTTCTTCCTTACTTTCCCGACCTCGTCCGGAGGAATTTTCTAAAGTAAACATTTATTAAAACGAAAGACCGTTTGGCGAGGTAGCAGGAGGTCCTGCCGTGGCGAGATCCGTACTTAGACCGCTTATCTGGTTGCTTTGTTCCAGGACCCGGTTGCTATATTTGCGGAAATTAATAACAGAACTTTATCGAAGGATCTTTATATTTCGCATAAAGTTTTACGGGCCGTTCGAACGGATGGAAAAGCGTTCCGGGTCCCCTCGTTCCTTTTTTGTCGTCGGACGTTTGTTCAATTCAGTGAAATTAAATTAGAAATTGACTATTGTCTGAAGCTATTTATTTGCGGCATAATTTTAGTTTTTCTTTAGTTTTATTGGGTTTTTGCCACACTTCTGAAAAAATAAAGATTAATTAAATAAGCCCTTGCATCAAACGGATCAGTCAAGGGTTATTTTTGAGACTAGGTTTGCCTAACCAAAAAATGTCACACTGAAAAAAGCAGATAAGTAAAAAATAACAAAAATCACATTACTATCGCGCACTTCCCTATTTTTCACGTTTCGAAAATCTCTCTGTTTTCGCTTTCAAAATAGTATTAAAAATATTAAACGTATGTCAAGTTTGACAGTTTAAAATTTGTTTATCTGCTTCCATAAAAAATCATACAATAAAAATTCCATACATTTCTATATTATCAGAAAAGTTTTTCTACAAATATATTGCAAAAATATAAATATAACTATTATAAAATGCAAAATTTTATATATAAATGCATGGCCAAGTATGCACCTTGCAACATCAGTTTTATTAATTTAACGTTTGACGGCAATTTAGAACTTAATTAAAAAAAATTTAAATGTACAGGAAACTTACAAATACAACTTTGAGCAGTTCAAAAATGATTTAAAAAACTTCCGCACGTCACTGAGAACTGATCCACTGTAAAAACTGATAAGGCGTATAATCTGCGATTGGACAAAAAATTTAAAGAAATTCCCAAGGAAAGAAATAAATTACATTTTACCCCACCTATTTTAATGCAGCAAATTCAACTGCTTTTGCCGCTATTGTTATTAATTATTATTAATTTGTAGTTTTAGTAGTGTAGTAGTGTCTGCTTCCATAAAAAATCATACAATAAAAATTCCATACATTTCTATATTATCAGAAAATTTAAGAAGAATCGGTAATAAATTTAATATTCGAACAGTTTTTCAGACAACTATTACTTTACTATCATTTTTGTCTAAAACGCGTCCAAAAAACTATGTTCTCGCGTTTAAACCTTTTTGCGTGGATAACATGTTACTTAAAACATTTATATAATAAATAACTATTATTTGCCAGACACTTAGGTCAAAAAACATATTTGGTTTGCCACGCTTTTTGAAAATAGATTGTACAAAATTTGACTTAATCATGAAGAAATTTGTACCTAATAATTCTAAATCTCAACCATATGTAATGAATATATTATATTACCATATCCTGTTTATAAACAAATTTGCAGTTTTTTCATAGTTACCACTCCGCTTTCTTTTGTGTGCACGCTGAATTTTTTACTGGTTAGGTTTCCGTTTGTATAATTCCACGTTGCACTTTAAAGTCGTAAATGTTTACTACACACGTGATTGAGGTTGTATTAATGTTAATTCCTTGAACATATTCAAGTTATATTCACCTTTAGGGTCAAGGAAATAGTAGAATTAATTGTAAACGTTTTGCCATTCAAATTTTGATATCTGGCAAGGCACCAGTATATGCGGTTGGACCAGGTGTTCCAGGGTTGCATAAAATAAGCATAACGGGACTAAATTCCTCGGTATTTGATACTAAAATGTGCAATACGCTTAAAGCCGCATAACCGACAAAGCTTCATTAAATGCACGATGTGCAGCAATATCTAAACATACTTAAAAGCTATATGCAGGTTAATGTTTAGTTATTACCCAGCTTAGAGCTAGGGGTGTTACAAACTTGTGTGATAAGGGTATAAAAGCGTTTGTACAAGGGTTTATTTAAAAATGAATAATATATCAATTTGAATGTAATGTGCTCATTGTGGTGTACATGTACAGAAAAACCATTAGTGGCTTTGCTGGAGAAGTCTTTTGCCTCTAAAAAAATATAGAAAAGCATTAACTTTATATACCAACTTTCTACAACTTCTTTATTGTGTATAGCCCTTAATTTATGGAAATTATGAACTGACTAATTAATTGTTTGCAGGTTATTTTAACTATACTTTACATTCATAACCGCAAAGTTAGTAATATCTTCAAACAATCGCTATCCGAGTCATCAGAATCTCCTTAACCACTCTTGAAATCTCAATATAAGTACGCCGTATTCTTGAAATAGTGTTTTGTACAGATACAAGTAGTTTTAGACATTTTTAAGAACTGAATAATATAGAGTTTAGCAAATAACAAGAATGTTATCTCATGCCACCTGCGAAAATTCAAAGGCACCGCAGTAAAATCAATATATAATGTCAGAAAGCGATCTATTCAGCAAGTTTTTTGGTACTAAAATCTTTTAAAATACGTATTTTTTTGAAATCCAACTATAGATGTAAACATTGTTATATAATAAATTTACATATAAGATTGTTCACTTTTGTTTACAAGCATTTGAAAATAATTGATAAATGTGGGGTTAGAATAGCGAAATAATGTGTGTCATACAAATATATTTTAAAAGTTATTATATTATTTGAGAAGAGTTTAAATAGTAAAAGTGGTTAAACAACATCAGTAATTTTATTTTTGATATTACTTTTGCTCTACGTGTGATTTGATCATTTTACGGTGGGGACCTTAAACTGACTGACTGTGATCTCTAATAATGCTTAAATAGATGCTCCAAATGTCGAGAACGTCTCGAATTCTCTACCCACTTCCAGTACAAGGATGCAACTCATCCAGTTGCCTCTCAAATGTCATGTTGACCGGCCTAGTAGAAAGGATGATTGGAGCAAGTCTTGCATCAGCAGATAATGTAATTGAAGAGCACCACATTCATTTTCTTTTCAGTGAAATAAACAAATTGATGTCATATTTTGCATGTATTAAATGTGCATATTTATCTAAATGGCTCTATACGACATTTTTTTTATAGGAAAACCACTTTTAAGAATGTAGCAGTAACAATGTTCTTCTAGTAGTACAAAATTTAGTTTGATGTTCTGATTTACATTATTTGCTCTTGAGTATTGCAGCTATTTAAATGATGGACAAATAGAAAAGTCGTTATTCATTTTTAGGAACAGTATCGGATCAGTTTATTGAAATTTTATAATCTGTTGCAGACGGTTCTAGGAGAACTGATGGCGACATTGAAAAAGGGAAGAGTTTTTGTAAAATTAAAGGATTCATTTTCACATCTCATTTATCGAAATAGATATCTACGTTATTTTTAATATCAGATATGAAAAGTGTGAACGTTTGCTACACTAAAGTGAACACTTCGATATATATACGTTTACATTTTTTAATACCTATCAACAATAGTTTTATTAGTTATAAAATAAACATTTTACTTTTGACATTGGCGCATTCGCCAATATATAGAATATGACGTTTTTTGTATTACAACTATTTATGCTAAGAGTTTAAAATATTTAAAAAAAATTATATTCACACTATAGGTTCTGGAACATCTCTTTCATAAACTTAGGGCGATATAATCATATCACTTTAAATATACTTCTTTGACTATAAAGCAAGACACTGTTTTAAAAGAGCATCAGAAATGCTAATTGCTATTAAAAATGTAGTAAATAACTTAATTTATTCTCCGAAAGTAGAACTGCTATAATGCTAAGTACATAATAAAAATGTTTTAATTATAAAACTTATTTAAGAAAGCTGGAAAGCTCTCCGAAAGCGGTTACAGGCTTTTTATAATTGCCAAGTAACTGCTTTCTTAGATTTCTTTAAAAGTATTTTAAGAATAATATGTACCTATTGTTTTATAAATCACATGAAGAATATGATAAAACAGAACTTAAAACACTTCCGGCTTACTTTGCAGTATCTAAAAAGTATTTATAGGCCTGAATTACCTGTATGAACACAGTTACAAAACTACAATTAATAAAATGCATTTGTAAAACAAGAATAAACAATATATTTTCGTATTAGATCGATTTGGTAATTCTGTTTACAGTGGGGTTGCATTTATTTTATGTTTCTAGTATTTTATTTTATGCTAATAGTCAATACGAATAAAACAACAAAACTAAATATAAAATGAACTAAACATAAAATTTCTATTTGGATATTATTGTACCTGAGATCCATTGGTTTTATTCAGTACTATAGTTTTTTTTAGTGAAAGTAATATAGAAACTAAAAATTATTAAACGAACAAACCTGACATGGTAATGTAATTATGCTTTTTTAGTATAATCACTGAATTACATTCTCTCAATAATAGCCTGATAACTGTTGTTATATCTAGCATAATGTAACTATATTTTAAATGTTACATATTAGAACATTAAATTCTCAGATTTTATGTTCAAAATTGATTTGAAAATTTTACCAAAAAGATACTTTTACATAAAATATACATACTTTTTATCATTTCCAAGGCAATTTCCGTATTGGTAGTTTTATTTTCGCGTGATGGAGAAAGAAAAGCAATTTTGCTATTAAGAGATCTAATTTTACAGAATTTTTATAATACATTTAAATACATATAATAATTTTGTATTTGTATGTTTCGGTTGCTAGTCTTAAATATAACAGTTATAAAACATATTTTCTAATTATAGCTGTTATAAAACATTTTATACGGGTTGGAGGCGGTGCGATATTTTGATATAATTAGGTTTAAATACCCAAAATAATGTGTGGTGCCCTTTTACAACACTCAAAGCTTACTAATAATAACTACATTGAAAATAATATACTGAAATCGTTAACTAATCGTTCTATTCTATTTTCTAAGCATAACCACAATCAATTTAGTAAATGAGTTTCAATACTGGATTTCCATTTGTAAGTATACGTTATGTAGGTAGCACACGTTATTACCGTAATTTTCAGTAAAAATGATCACAGTATTTCATAAATCATGAAATATTTCATATATGTCGACCTAAATACAGCAACCTTCACTTTATTATTCCCTTCATCGTTGAGCCCGGTTTCCCACGAAGAAAACTACGGAAAATATTCCCGTCATCGCCGAGCTCTGTAAACAAGGTTTGAAAACTATTTACTAGGACGGTGTACAAAGTTCGAGCCAAACTTTTAAGATCTCCATGTTATTTCTATGTCTAGAACCAATAAATGCCCTCATATAGCACCTAAGTTCACTATTTGACTTTCTAAGATGAAGGTTTATGCAGATTTAATGTACGTAGATCTTTCGTGCCGCTGTTCTCCGCCTTAAAATTCATGAATTCTGTCGCACGCAAAAAATTATCATGTGGGATTTAAGGGTCAATATGTACACAGAATTTATTTAAATATCAAAGCCGAACTGTGGTAAACATGAAATATTCATGATATGAAAAACGCTTATTAGTGCTTCCCTTTGTATTATCCGGAACGACTATGTAAATCTAACAAAGTTGTACGCTGCTATAAGTCAAGCTCTTACTTGAACGCATTTTTTGCTGCATCTGCATTTGAAATATGTATTCGTGAAAATATTCAAGAATAAGAAAAATTAAATGGCATATGAGTATAACGCGTTCATTATGCCTTGCACATTGTGCATAATGCATAATGTATTTTATGTGCATTATATATTATACATTATCCATTATGCATTATACATTATGCATTATACATTATAGATTATACATTATACATTATACATTATACATTATACATTATACATTATACATTATACATTATACATTATACATTATACATTATACATTATACATTATACATTATACATTATACATTATACATTATACATTATACATTATACATTATACATTATACATTATGCATTATGCATTATACGTTATACATTGCACATTGCATGCATATCATACAGTGCGGCGTTAAAGCTTTGTCCTCTTTATCAACATTAATGTGATACTTCCGGTTTTTCCGGAAATTATGTCACCTCTCTTTTTTTAAGTGGAACACTAATATTTTTGACAGAACAACATATTTAACAATGCAAGCAATGCAATTGACAACTGATCTTGTGGAACACTGCTTTACGTTCGTTATTTTGCTGGGATTTACCCTTCAATCTAACTAATTCTTCGAATGCCGGAATATTGACCACAAGAGCCATTCTAGGACAGGACAAATCACCCACTTAATCACCATGATGGTCTGAGGGTGCCTAGACAATATCCGCATCCAGCGGTATGCTAAACAACGGCAGAACAGATCCAGCCCTGTCATTCAGGTATTAGGTCTGTTGTTTGCTAATAGATATATCAAGGGCGGTCTAAATTAATTGGCGACTCAACCGAAACTCCAATGATGCGCTTAATCGGTACATAATTGCAAATAGGCTTGCTTACTGACGGCGCTGGCTGCTGGATACCAGCAGCGTAGCGGTGAGGTCTTAATTTGCATAAGGTCCGTTTGATTGTGCTGGTGTTGAAGAGCAACGCTTGATGTTTTTGCTAATAATGAAAGATACGAAGGGAAATATACTAAATTATTGTTAACAGCTGTCTTAATTCAAAACTTGGCAAAAGTGAATATTTACCAACAATTTTTAGACGATATTTAAACTAACCACTATCGATCAAACCTGAACGGTGTCTATTGTATATTAGGCATGTACCGTTTAGATTTATACAGGGTGTTTAGTAAAGGATGGGCCATACTTTAGAACTAGCTTCCTTGGGCAAAAATAAAGTGATTTAAAACAACTTACTTTGCGTAAATAATTTTATATATTTAAGGACTGGATAATATAGAGCTTAGCAAATAATAGGAATGTTATCCCACGCTACCTGCAAATATTCAAACATATTAATACAGATTTTTGAAAAGATATAATACATTTAGATTAGTATAACGGTACGTATGAACAAACTGCAAGCAGAAGGAAAAATGAGTTCGCTATTTTTAAAATATGAGATATGTAGTAGGCATAAAAAAATAATAGTAATATTAAACATTTCTGTAGGATAAAAACTAATACAAACACATAAAAGAGATGGAGAGATGTAACTTCGCAGAAAAAGGTGACTCTAATGCAACCAGATCAGTTAAATGAGCCCTGGAAAAATGCATGGATATTAAACATTTAAATGCAAAAAAGTTTTTGAAATTAAATTTCAGTTTTCAAACATTTAATTGAATTAAATTTGTCTGCTAAGTGGTTTAAAATTTGTATGTCCATGTACAGAGGACCTTTTCTAGAAATATTATAGTTATACGAAGCTAGCAACATTTTATTATACCTTGTATTATAAGCATGTACATCACAGGAATATTTTAATTCATCTTTATTTATAAATGTAGAAATGACGACATAAAGAAGATTAGTAACGGTAAAAATTTGTGTTTTTTAAGCTTTACAAAATTGTTTTGGTTTCAGTGAACATAAACATCTTATAGCTTTCTCTTGGATGATGATCTCAATATTTGTACAAATTCCCTAGAACTCAAAACCGTACTGTAATGTACTATAAAAGTATGCGTAATATACTAATGTGCCTGCCTCAAAACCTAAATTTTTTCTATTGATAAAATAGCAAATACTGCCTTACTCATTTTTTAAAATTTAGTTCTAGTATATGGTGTTTCCTGTCAGGATATTGATCTACATATAAAACCCGTAAACACAGGAATTAAATTAGGACTTGACAGGAAATTTTACGGTCGTGTTGCTAGTTGCCTACGTTACCTACTCTGATTCTATAAACGTGACGGACAAGTCGCATTGGTGGCGTTGAATAAGGATTTAATATAATTTCGAAAAACATTTTTTCTCGCTTTATAAAAAGTTTGTAACTTTTTTGAAGGGTGATTCCGTTAACTCTTAATTTTCTCTATCCCCTATTAAAATATTTGTACTTAGTCATAGTTAACCCTGTATAATATTTTATTTAGTCAAGGTTTTCTCTTACATTTGTATATAGTATAGACGATATCGATTCGATCTCGACGTTACTTCTGTAAGGTATTCAACACTAAGACCAGTCCACCAGGGGTTGTACGCCTATCGAACCCTAATAAAAAATATATAAATCGGCGGCGACTTGCCTATAAAATTGGAGGTGAAATGGAATAACCTCGATCCGGATCGTAAAAAAAGTATAGACCGAGTTTCTGAAAGCCTAGGAGGAAAATAAAATAATCCTGCTGGACCTTACAATGTCTTGCTAAGTGGTGCTTGTTTCAAATATGAATTGCCAATGTCACTTTGGATTGTATTCGAATATGATTATATGTTTTGCTCATTAAACTGTTACTGTAAGGTCAATTGCGATGTGGTTCTTTTGTAAATGAAATTTTATGTAAAATGTTACACATATA
This sequence comes from Monochamus saltuarius, assembly GCA_025584915.1. NCBI lineage: Eukaryota > Metazoa > Arthropoda > Insecta > Coleoptera > Cerambycidae > Monochamus > Monochamus saltuarius. The sequence goes on from CM046727.1 coordinate 8,756,450, forward strand.
AACACAAGATGCATGTTACATAGCATCAATAAATGTTGTAACTCTCTTCGTTTATCATATTTCAGCCAAAAATATAAACGAGGCAAGCCTACATACATAGCCGCCGCTGTAAGTGGTCGCATCTCATGCTTCCAAACGTTTCGCCGCTCTTCACTGTCGGCATCTTCAGTGGTGACTCTGCAAAAGCTTCGCCGCCCGCCTCGGAGTACCACCATTATCCGAGGAACGGTTCTGACCGTAATAGTCGTAATACCACCAATAGGAACCGAAATCGATATATGGACTGGCTCAGAGACACCGATAGCGGGTCTGTCCTCACAGAGCCTAGCCCGAGAACAACCAGGACAATTAAAAGAATCCCGTCTAATGCTAGGGATGTGCATTTTAACTCTGTTTCTGGCAGCTACCAGTTACCAGTTACCGAGGTCACGGCATAACAACCCGGAAAATCACCATGTATCGAATTACAGCACTGGCCGTGAAAGCCTAAAAACCACTATCACTGTCACTATTTTCAATTTCCATCATTTTTTCAACTAACCTGAAGACAATAGAAGATATGACTTTGCAGTATCGAATAAGACTTTGAAGAAACTTTTGTCTTGTTTTGCAAAATTTCACTGTTCTTTTTTAATATCTAAATATGGCAGTAAACAGATAGCAACACTGAGTGAAAAAATATGTATGCATATCTGTATGTTAAGAAATATTGATTTTTTATATGTAACACGATCAGTTTTTTAACACCAGCGCAATATAACACCCAGGTCATGTTCTGAGGATGTAGAATGAGTGAGATGATTAGTTACGGACATACGTTGAAGGGGACACTTTTTGACATGTCTAGTGTAGGTTAGAAACAGTGTTCGGCCCAGAGTTGAACCTTCCGAAATTCCACAGGTGGCAAAATTAGGTTCGGAGACTGTAATTCTTAACTCTAAATGATTTCTCGTAGAAAATTGTATTTGGAAGGAAATTCTAAAAGAAACTTAAAGAAAATGAGGCAAATTTAATTTAGATATACAGAAAAACAACAAAAAGACTTTATCATCATTTGAATAATAATACCAACTCTTCTTGTCATTTTAGTGGTAAAGATTATTTTATAAATCAAAGTTTAGTGTGGAAGAGGAAGCGGAAAGTTACTACTGAGTAGGCTGCGTTCGCACGTATACAAGATTAGATAGTCTGTTTTTTCATAACCCTATTTTTGTTGGCGCAATGCTTGCGGAAAACTATTCCGGAATCATTTGCATTTGATGTCGATCGTAAAATGTTTCGTTTCCAAACATAATATATAGCTGTGGAACTTCCGCAACATTTCTATTAGCTGAAACATTTCGTGTTTGTGTAATTTAGCAGCCAACTACTGTTTTATTGAAACTTAGGAGCGAATATGAAAGGAACTCCCGGAATTCCGGCGGTCGGGCTTTTACATATTTTACATAAAAGCGGGATTGAATTAGTTCTCGTCTCTAAATGTTAGTATATTGTAAAAACCGCTCACAAACAACGCTGGATTTGGTCGTAATAAATGTTTGCTTCGGTCGTTGTTTTAATAAGTAGTATTCCATTAAGTTTAACGTTAAAGGTCTGTTTCTAATATTTCTTTATGTTCTGAGGTTCACCTTTAGGGTGTAATTTAAGATAAATAATTGGTCGACGGTTTTCAGGTTATACTCGGATTTTCGTTTGAAGTTATTGGTAAAAACGTAAATTGAAAAGAAAATTTGTTATGCTTAAAGAAAATTGCCTTCTTAACAAGAGATTTTGGAATACTTTTCCTTTTTTATGACGGATATGAATTATTAAATACCTACCATCAGGCGAACCTCTAGAACCTAACGTAACCTAACCTAACCTCAACATTGTAGAAACTCAAGTAGAATTAGTGCTCGCCCTCAGTCTATTTGAACTTTTACTGGGCAACTGGCACAATGCCATTGGGTATCGAAAGTTCTAGAGCACACAATTAATTAGCGAAATTATTTATGCAAGAAATCAGATAGATATAATCGATGTTGACTTCCCAAAAGCATTTGCTATATATAATTAATCGTAACTCTAATTATTAAAACTTCAATCATATACGAAAAATTATTTACACTTTATACATCCTATAAAGTGTCTATCCTTCAAGATAATTTTAAAAAAGCGATGGAAACGCAGTATTGGTTTAAGGGTGCTTGCATTCAGCAGTTTTTTGTGCTACGCAAGAAGAAGAAAGAAGACGCAGTGTGAGTTTTGATCCTGATATTTTGTTGTTAAATGCTCAAAGTTTAAATGTAAAAAAAATTGACGATCTCTATATAAGTGATTATGCAAACTTATCATTTCTCTGTTTTACTGAAATTTGGGAAAACTCGGAATCTGTACATGCTTTGCACATCAGTGGATTTAAGTTGGCTAGTTATTTTTGTAGATCCATATACAATGGTGGCACTTTTAGACCTTGATAATTATTGTATAGAAAAAGATTTTGAAATGTGTGCTTTGCATTGGAGATACAACAATACTACCACTGTTTTATTAAATTGTTACAGATCGCCTTCAGGTGATGTAAATTTGTTTTTAAATAGATTGTCCGATGTATTAAATGTTGTAAGTAAAAAACATACACAAATTATTTTAACGGGTGATTTTAATATGGACTCCTTTAGTAACTTTTATTTCCTTATGTAATTTATTAGAATGTTTTAATTTTGTTGGTATTATAAAATGGCCTACTCGAGTGACAGAGACCACCCTGAGTACGATAGATCATATTTTTATAAATTTTAAATTTAAGGAACCTTGTTCTGTTTTTGATAATATAATATCTGATCATAGAACAGTGCTATGTGATTTAGGTATGATGGAGCATAATTGTTAAAAGTGTACATTAATAAACCACATAATTTAGAAGAACTTCAAAATCGCATTCGGGACGAAATACGCAGAGTTACCCCAGAAATCATTCATAATGTGCAAGAAGAATTTCTTCACAGACTTGCGCATTGTCAAGAAGTTGGTGGATGGCAATTCGAACATTTAATTTATGTATAAAATTTAATCAATTGTATTTTATTTTACATAGGCTCAGAATTGTTACTTTTTTATGGATAAAATTTACGTTTTCTAACATTCAATCGTCATTTACTCGAAAACTTTCCTATGTAAGAAGGCAAAATTTTAGTACTCTCTGATAGAGAATTAAACGATCTTTCAGAATCAAGGAAAAAAATATGGTGTTGACATTTAAAAAAAAATCGATGACGTCATTACTCGAAAACAAATGACATTTGAAAATCGCATTTTACGCTAAAATATGTATTTTTTAAATTAAAAATCGACCTTTTCGAGGATTTTTCCCAAAAAATAATTGTTTCGTTTTTATTGAATTTATTCCATACTTTTGGCGCATACTGTGTATATTATTTTATTAAAACATCTTTACCAGAGCACCAAATTTAAATGAGGATTTCCTATTAAGGGAGATGTTCAGTCTGATGCAATAAATTTACATCTTCTAGTACCTTAGTATGCAATAAATATAAAGCAATGTAGGTATTTAAAATATTCCTACATTAATGCTGCTATATTTCATTTAAAAAGCGCGTCCCCTACCGCAAAACGAGTACATTAGTTTCATTAAAAAAAGACGCGTCCTAGTCGTGTTCCAAATTAATCATCTCTACGAGTTGCTCATGATTTTATTTGCATTTACATCCCGGAGTTTGATTTCATGTTCCGGAATATATCAGCGTAAAATGTTTCGAAACGGCTGTACTGAATTAAACGTTGCAAGAAAATGTAGCAGTCGTACATGATTTATGGACCATAAACGGCAATAAAAATTGTGGGAATGTTAATTTATGTTTCTGCACGTGCAACCGAGCATTATTCTCGAAGTAAATGAAGCTCAAGGGTAAAAATAGTCCACGAAAGAATGTAGGTCAGGTGTAACTTTAGATAATTGTCAACATTTTCATACAGGTAAGTTTGCTTCAAGCGCTACACTGTTTCATGGAAGCAAATGGCAGATAAACATTGGGGAAATCGCATGATTTCTCCAAATACGTGCAGAAGAAAGAATGTATTGTTTTAATCGAAATGGCGTTTATCCTAGACAATATTTTTATATCCTAGACGATATTTTGCAAACACGGAATTCCAGGATACAACTACTCTGCGGGCTAATGCCCCGACCAGCATTGACTTACACCTATTCCGTGTTTGCAAAATATTGTTTCTCGCCAAACGCGATAAAGATCGACAGCTTTCAATGGTGTCTACTGCATGTAGAACGCTTCGTGCCTGTGACAGTTTCAGTCCGGCATGGAGTAGCGAATGGCCGATAGATGTAGTTAGTTCAACACCGCGTACTCAGCGTTGCCAACTGCGGTACCCTAATTTATCGTATCGGCACACTCAAAATTATCGTACTCAACGTGAAATTATCGTACACCATAATAACATAATATATAATAACATTTACATAATAATTTCATAGGGAATACTATGTTCCACAGTTCCACTATAATTTTTTAACAGGTAATAAAAATGTTTTTTTTTTGTTTTACGAAGTTCGCAACGTCAGACCAAAGAACATACACTGTAAGAGTTTACCACTCAATGTATTTTCCTATCTACTGTCTACCAAATTTCATTTTTTGCTGCACAACATTCATGTTGTGCGGTATGCGTCGATTTAGGTGAGTGTAGCTTCGACCGAAGTCTAATATTTTTAAAAATCGTACACGACTCAAATTATCGTACAAAAGCGTACGATAATAAGTTTACAATCGTACAATGCCCCGACCAGCATTGAATTACACCTATTCCGTGTTTGCAAAATATTGTTTCTCGCCAAACGCGATAAAGATCGACAGCTTTCAATGGTGTCTACTGCATGTAGAACGCTTCGTGCCTGTGACAGTTTCAGTCCGGCATGGAGTAGCGAATGGCCGATAGATGTAGTTAGTTCAACACCGCGTAATTAATAGACGCTTAGTAAAAAATAATTCAGTGTCAAAAAATTAAAAGAAAAGAGTGGTGTAGGGCAATGAAGCGCGACGATAGGACGCACTGCAACATTGTTTGTGACGACCATGTTAAAGTTAAAAAATTTAAATGTTGTAAAGGATATTTAAACTTTTGTGTTAAGCTACCAGATGTATAAAGGGCGTTTAAAAAATCAATGGTAAAGCAAACTTACATTTCTTTCACTGTGTATTGTATTTAGCGTCTCATTCCGATTCCAAATAACATGTTCTGTATTTGTTACTTCACTGTATTAAATTACATGTTTTCTTCTAAAAACATGATAAACAAAAGTAATAAATAAGGTTTTTTTTAAAATGAAATGAGAAATGAAATCAGTAATAAATAGCAGTAAAAAAATAATAAATTAATAGTCAGTGCTAACCAGTCTATATTATTTTATTGATCCCAAGATGCTTCTGAATACTCTCTACTTTCAAGATTGCGTGATACAGACAAATGACTCTTGTAATTTATGATAGAAGAGTGATATGCAAAAAATTTTAAATGTCTATTCAAAACTAAATCCTTGTTTATGCTAATGAAATGAGGGATAACGAACTTTCTTTGACTGGAATGTTCTTTTCAATCGCCTTTAAGTTCTGATTGATGAACTAGTAATTAATTTAAGATATGAGTCATATTTATATTTATACTAGACCTTACGAGAATAGGTGGGTTTTTAGTTTATTTTTTTAATAAGTCAAGTCAATGTTAGTTAATTTTGGGCCAAAAAATCGACAGAAGTATTATTTAAATTTTTCTTCTACTCAAGAAACAGTGGTATAGAGCACAAAAAGCGAAATATAAATATATTTAATTTAATTTTTCTACGTTCGTGCAAAAAACAAAACTTTATTGAACTATATTTAGGGGAAAAAGTGGTTCTTTATTGCACTACTGCAATAAAATATTTATTGCATTCATCTGTCACTCTAAAATAGCGTTTTGTCATCATGACAAACGTAAACGTTCAAATCAATGCAACTCGTACAAAAAGTGCTTATTACTTACTTACTTTTTGTACTTGTTGCATAAATAACTATTATATCTATCACAAAATTTGGTTTTACACCATATTTAGTCTCATGGTATACACTGGAATATAATTTTCTTACATGGATAAAAATTGCTTTTGATAACATAAAGATTAATGACAATAATTACGCCCATAGCTATAATAATAATATTTAAAGCAGTTTTCGAGCTACAATCATATTGATTTCTTTCCGTGTATTCAGTCAAGTAATACAAACAAAATAAATAACCTAGTCGTTCCATTCCTTTGTTTTATCTTAAAATGCAAACAATTTATGAAAAAATATGTCGATCTTCATTACAGATTTCAGCAACGAAATCACAATTATTACGTACAAAGTTGGTGTGAAAAATATATTTTTACACAAATACCTAAAACGTTGATTATTTCACGACCTGTTAATCCTGATATAAATTCCAATAACGCAACTTCAAAAAGAAATTTCAATGCAACGATGATAATGACTGTGATTCATATTGAATGTTTATTTTCAATTCTTCAATACGAAATTATTATGATTCTCTATAAAATGAAACGAGGAGTTTGTTGTTCTCTTGAACATTCAATGAACAGTGTAAGTTTACATTGAAAGTGACGCACTTTTTTTAATTTTACGCCTTAAAACAAAAATGTACAATCAAGAAAATATTTGTACAGTTAAGCAACAATTGTACATTTAATTGCGTATGCTAATTCGTAGTATTTTTATACATAATTTGTGTCACTTTTCTGTACAAAAATTGTCCAGTAGGTATTTTTTTTAAATTGTTCGAGAACCTGTACTTTGTTCCCCCAATTTTATACCAGATAATACCATTTTCTATTATTTTAGTTCGTTGCTAAGCAACCATCAGCAAACAGTACGGTAAAGTTATTTTCTGGTCTAGACTGTAAAAGTTAATATTCTCGTACTGTTTTTTTATTTATATTTTATACGGTAAGAACTCTTCGCAGATCAAATCACAACAAAAATGCTTTATTTAATAAATATATATAACATTTGTTGAAGGTATTCCACATATGAAACATTTTTTATAACTGTTTATATTTATAGTTGTTATTAAACATTGGCTGAATTCGAAAAGTCGGCGACAATATTTATTATGAGGCCCCTCTAAATATTTTATCTGCTATGTCTACTTTATTTGTAAAAGATTGCTTAATATATCCTTTGGCAATGTTTGCTATCCCCCATGTCTCTTTAATGAAATTAAATTTGCCCGAGCATTAGCTTGTATGCGTTGTGTGGTATTAAATATATGGTTATAATCGTTAATGACATATATTTAATGTAAATCAAGCAAAGCAACTTTGAGTTTATGTTTTGCATCAGACCGTAATCACACTAATATCATGGGATGTATAATTTTTACCTCTACAAATGATTATGATTTTACTAGCTTCCATGAACTCCGGAATTGCCGCCATAGAAGTAATATTATTCCAATTCCTTTATTTTTGTTCGTTGCTAAGCATACATCAGTAAATAATACGGGAAAGTTACTTTTCCGATCTAGGCCGTGAAAGTTAATTTTCCCATAACAATTTTTTTTTATCTATTTTATACAGCACATACTCAGGGCAAACCAAATCATATCAAATATGTTTTATTTAGTAAATATAACATGTTTTGAACAATAACTATACTTACTGCTCAATTAAAAAATATTTTAACCGGGATTTAAATTCAGCAAGATTCTCAATGATTTTTAATTCTTCAGCCAAATTATTGAACACCTTGGGTCCAAACACAAAAGGGGATTTTACAGAAATGTCATAATTACTATAAGGTACACAAAAAGCATTCCATTGTCTAGTTTTATATGTATGCAAAGTACATACTTTGTGTAAACTATTTTTATTATTAAAAAAGAAAACACAATTCATAGATGTAAAGACTCGGAAGCGTTAAGATCTGATATTCTTTAAAAAAAATTACAAGACTGTCTGCTTGTTGCACCTCCTACATGAGTAAGAATATGTTTTTGTGCCACGAATACACTTTTAGCAGTCGCAGAACTTCCTCAAAATATGATGCCATATCTCAGCCCCGAACTGACTTGTGCATGATACAGGCTGTCTCCCTCGGTAGTACACATTTCAAATTTCTAAAAAGATAACACATTGAATGTAATTTAGAAATTAAATTGTTGCATTGTTCTTTTCATTTTAGACAATCATCCAATTGTAAACCTAGAAATTTAGCGCTTTTATAGTTAGTAATAGAAGCGTTATATTCAAATTTAGCCCTACACATTCCTGATAATATTTATTATTAACCCCCTCTAAATATTTCATCTTCTATGTCTACTTTATTTGGAAAAGATTTCTCTATATACCTTTCGGCAACGTTTGCCATCCCCCATGTCTCTTTAATGAAATTAAATTTGCCCCAGCATTAACCAAAATGGTTGTAGAGGATCGATGGAAACAATATCCCAAGCATTTATTATTTGCATTTGACAAATTTAAAAATTTTGCGACAATTTGAGGCATTTACTAAACTCATACAGGTATTGCCACTGCAACGTTTTCTGATCGGATGGTCGTATTTTTTTCAAGGCAATACAATAAGTATCGAATTCGTACTTTTCCTTAGATTTATTTAGGAATAAATTTCAAGTTACATTTTTGCAGCTGCTACTAACTCTGGTGGTGTCCCGAACACCAGAACATCATCATCACTGCCCATTTTAAATATGTTTTAATATATTTTAGTAAACGAATTTGATGTTTAGCACAAAAATAAATAAACAGTAATTATATAAACGATTTTCTAAACAATTTATATTGGTATTTCGGAATGTGGCAAATATCGAGTTTAAGTATATTTTATTTCAGAAAAGGTATCGAGTTTCAAAAAGGCACAACATCATTAGCAAACCCTAGGTTCCCGGGTCGTATTTCTTATTTCGAGCCTGGATCGTCAGGATCTTTCCCTATTCCTCTCCATTACAGGCCCGTTTGTTTGTTATTATTGCGAGTTATGTGATCTCCAGTTTACCCAAACGATTCATCCCAACTAACTGGATCCGTGCTGTTTATTTTCAGATATTATTGTGTATCTCTCCATTTTCCAAGGATATATATGTGGTAGGCACCGAATATTTTCTTTGCAAACATGTTTATTGTTTGTAATTAAAACAGTCTTATTTGGATGTAGGTGATTGTAGATGAAGCGCTGTTTTCTTCTCTGCAAAATATGTTTTCGTTTGTTCGTCTTCAGTTAGTGGTTTGCTGTTTTGTCAATTTTGACAGTTTAATAACGAGAAGTAGCAGTAAATTCAAGTTCAACCTAGTTTAACTATTTGTTGAAGTTTTGCCTAATTTTAACTTATTTTAAAATCTGTACTAGACAAATTATAACTCAACCTTCTATATACATGTCTACTACATTATTTTTCTTAAATAAATGCGGTATTGAATAAAAAAAAACAGTAATTATTGAGCTGCTGATTATATTTTCGGTTTAACGTTATTTTTCCGTAAGTTGAACACAGGTAAATTTTAATGCAAATTTTCTGACAATTACCTTCGATTATAATATATCTGTAAAAATATGTTCATATTGGATTTTTTTTACCTTAAAAAGCTCTCAAGAATTACCCCCTTTATTATTCAAAAGTTCCCCAGGACGCTTTGTTTAATATGGAGTGAATATGACTGTGAAATTTTGTATCCTTTGTTCCATTTTTTAGCTATAGTTTTATACAGGTTTTATACAGGACGGGTGTCCGGAATATAACTGCCGATACTAAAGGGGCTCGTATATCTGACCGAAAGAATAAAAATTCACTTGCAATCAAATGAACAAATGTGTCATGAAATTACAAACTGAGATACAACTGAGGTTGCTAAGGGTATTTACTTTTTTTTTAATCGCGCCATCATATTATACTCATTTTTCCCTAGGTATCTCCTCTAAAAATTAATGACATTTTAACTGAATCACCCTGTATATTAAGGTATAGAAATGTGATACATGCATATCAATACTCTTCTTTTATACGTTATACTGCTACCATATTCATTTGAAGACTTTCCAATTTCAGGAATATATGTCACATACCAAATTGATTTTATAAGCTTAATAAATTTTGCATGGAGCCAGGATAGTCCGTTTGGTTCAATCGCTCTGTCATATCAAAGGGCAATAATTTTCATTATGGAGCATGAATCAATAATTCTGAAATTAAATAGTAATTATAGGATACATCAATTATTAGGGTAATATTCCCATGTCAATATAACCTGATTGGTAATATTGTCGTTGTTTACTGCACAGAGTAAAAGCAGAGTAATAAATAAGTGCGAAAAATCCAGCAGGAGACGTCCTCTGGAAAAATAAAGTGGGTCTTTCGAATAAAAAATCTAATTTGAACATCCCCTGTGAAGAAACGCAACCTCTTAAAGATGGTGCGCAAAACAGCAGTTTTTGATTTTTTTCTGAAATACCAAAAAAGTGACAGAAATAAACTGAAGTAGATACTTCTTATATCTAGAAGGCACTGAATAAACAATTCGTTGATTTTCCCCCACTGTTGTAAGGGGTAGGAAAAGCTACCCCTAAAACTTGTTTCTTATGTAACTTTTTTCCTTAAAGCTACCTTAATTCACTTCACATAACTTCATTCGTTCTAAACAAAAAAGGTATTTTGTAATTTTTTCGTAAAATTAACTATTTCTGAGCAAAAAAAAATCAATTTCATGGCACGACTGGCATAGAGTAGACATTTATTCTAGGAAGATTAAGCAGTATTTATGTTTTCCTTACATTGACATCTAAGCATGCGCATATATGCTGTATTATTAAGGCAGCAATAATAAGGATAGTGCTCGACTATATTTTTTACACATGATTAAGGTAACGTTGAGCAATCCCTTATTTGATAGATCGGGTCGTTCGGCCGTAATCGGTCATACCCGTCCTAACCTAAAGTAAAAATAAAATGTTTTTCGTTTTTTCTTTAAAGTTCCGTCGCACGTTTCAAGAAAAATGAATTAAAGATAAGTAAACCTATCTTAATTTTTTCAAAATATTGACTTCTATTCCTTTTCTAATTCACCATTAAAATGGCAATAATTGAGAGATATAAACAAAAGAATAAGGGAATCCCATCCGTCAAATTATTAACCAATAACTATATTTTTCTGAACAAAATGAGGGCAACCAGTATTTAAATAAAGTCGTTCCTAATACTGTTTGGCAGTATTAAAGGGATTTCAAATAACTCTCTAATAGTCATATTTTTATCCTTTAATTTATTCGCAAGGGTCAGACGGAGACTAGTGCGGTAGAGAGGGCGGCATATTATTACTAAGCATCGGATTACCGCGTTCAGTATACGAATATCGAGAGGTTTAGACATAAATAACACTATACTTCCCAAACTGTTTCAATTACGGCTAGTTGTAGTCGCTGTTCAGAATCTGGAATAGCTAAACTTCAACTATCGCCCAATTTATATAGCCACTTTATAAACTTGCACTAAATTTCGATTCGGTGCATATCTGTGTAACAATAGCGAATGCCTTTGTTTAGTTTGAATTTAATCAGTGATGTAGAAACAAACTTTCGCATGGCAGAATAGGTGAAGAAATTTAATATTGTCCTGTGATTCGTTTCACAGAATAAGAGGTTAGATACATTTCATCGATTTGTTTATTTGTGAAATGTTTTTGGTAGGTTTTTAGGTGTTATTATTGTATTATTATTATTTTTGGAAAAATGGAGCATACGACATATTAAAAAGTTCCCGGATTTTCTGTATGGGATAACATATTTGTAATTTATACTTGACCATGTAACGAGTTCATCACGTATCCTTCGGCTACGGTGCTGGATTTCCATCCTCCCAATTTTTTTTACTGTGGCATATCTTCACTTATATTTGCTAGAATGACAATGTCCCGTAAACCCGTGAGCATTTTCTAAAAAAAGTAGCTATTTTTTTGGAAAACATCTAACAGCGTTGGGGCCACAAGGCTGACATGTAATCTTGCCATTCCTTATTTGTAAAAAAACGATCGGAATCAATGGTCTTGTGAAGATCATAGTATTGCTTTATTATTTCTATCTATTCCGATTTTGTAATTGCATATGTTCGGAAAGTGTAAGTTTTTGTTGCAGGAATAACTACCATTATGCTCTTTTCTAAAATGTCCAGATACACTATTTTGATATTTAGGAGTTCATCGCAACTGCATATATGGCAATAATTAAAGCAACCTTAAAGTAAAATATATCATTAAACACATAATTGATATGAATTAAATAGCAGAAATATTATCTTTTGAACAAGATATTCCTCTGGATTTTTTAGGTTTATACCCAGCATTCTGCCTTTTCAAAAATGCTCGCAATTTGGAATACTGGCTAATGTCATGGAGATCATAATGTTGAAGCTTTGCTTTCTTTACTCATTTCAACAAAATATTCAAGCAGTATCGTTTCTGAAGTATATTGCACACCTTTAATTGCGCACCATTTAATATAAGACAATCAATTTTTCTCGTACCCTTTTTTGCTTTTCTCCGGAATTATGCTGTCAAGCGCAGTGTCCGCAGCTTCTCGGACTTCCGGAGGAGTACTGGTTAATTCAAAATCAGACATTATGTACTTGTTTAAGCAAAAAAATAAATTTTCGTAACGGAAAGAATATTTTTTGACTTACTGTCAAAGCCAATAAACTAGTAATATTGCCTAGCAACAGTTTTACGAAGTTCTTTGTCGAAAAAAAAAATATTAACTTATGATGACAATTCTAGCCACGGCTTTTAGCTCTAACAAAGCCTGGGCTGTAATGATAAACTTCCCCGCTAGGTATGTAATATCAGAAAACCTCGTAGTGTAATAAGGGTACAAGATGAAGAAAATATTTTACAAATAGTTGAAGATGAACCGGAAGTAATTACTAAACGTTTATCTCGAGAAACTGGATTGTCAAGAACTTCTGTACACCGAATTCTTAAACGTAATCTACTACTTTTTTACTGTATTAGAAGTGATAGAGTCACCTCGATTCAAGTACTGACGCCTTAAACCGCGCGACCACTGACCGATCCAAATCTCCTACAATTCCTATCAATGAAGTCATATGTATGCTCTCTGATACTAAACATCTAGATATGCTAATAAACAATTCGACAGACAAAGCTCTGTTGAATAATTATCTAAAATAATAAAATAGTCTAGCTAAATTTACTAACCTGGTTTAATGAAAACATTCTCTAAATATATAAGTTTACATTTGAAACTGTGGGAACTCGAAAATTCAACCACAATACTGTTAATACCTAAATATATATATAAAAAAGTAATCTACTACATTCATAACACAGTCAAAAAGTGCTAGCGATACTTCCTCAAAGTTTGGATCGACAAGTCACATGTTACAAGTTTATCTTCCATCAGAATTAAATTTCACAGGAAAACTCTTCACTGATGAGGCTTTTTTCACTCGTAAGAATTACAAATGTTCACAACAGTCATGAATATTCCGATGTAAACCCATATGCAATAACTCCTAGATGTTTTCAACACGCTTCTAAGATAAATATGTTTGGGCCGGTATTATTGATGGTTATTTGATTGGACCAGTTGATTTGTCAAATCGATTAAATAGCAACACTTATTTGAAATGTCTGCAAAATACTCTCTCTGATTTAATCGAAGATTTACCGTTGCAAGTTATACTAGAGTTTTGGTTTACTTATGTATGATGGAGCACGCCTCATCTTAGTGCTATTCTACGACTTTTTGAATTTTAAGTATCCAAACAAATGGTTCGGACAAGGAAATAATTGTCTTCAAAATTGGCCATTGTAGAATTTTATTATGAATAAATTAACGTTATAATAAACGATCATCATTTGTTAGACCAAAATTTCAATTTTCGGCGAAGAGTAAGTTTATGTTTCAGAGAAAATGATGCTCATTGAACAATTTCTTTAGTTTTAATTTAATTATATTTATTTTTGTTATAGTTTTATTACTAACTGCCAGAATTTGATTTCTTCTAATATACACTTGCTTCTGCGGAACACCCTGTATAAAGTGTTGACATGTACTCAAGTGTTAGTAACGCATCCTAAGTTTAACATTACGAAAAAGTAACAATATATCCGATCATTTATACGTAATTTTCGGTAGTTGTCGCTTACTCTGCAATTTATCGACATCGCCAGACTTAACATTTAAAGTTACGAGTTTCGAATAATTTACGACACGGCCACTCCAAACGATTATTCTCAGCAAAATATTAAACAGAATTCGCTTCCGGTCCATAAATTCCCAGCTGCTTGGCTCTACCAAACATTATAAAGTTCTGAATACTCGCGCAAAATATATCGTTTGGATTAAATGTGTTTACAATTTGCTACATACTTCGGCCGCCTTACCTGTAAACAGTAAAATTCCGGCTTTTAACGATAACAAAAAAGTAGAATGTAGTATAGCTACGTGTAATTTCTTAAAAAAAATTGACGTAGTAGGGTGCGCGAAGTTGATTTTTTATATTCATAAGGAACTTCGACGGTGCCAAATTATGGTATACTCGCAAATTTAAACATATTGTACCAAGCGTTTTATTCTTGCCGTTACTTTTCGGCTTCAAACAGCTGTAACTTTTTTAACTAATAATAATATCTCTATCCCTCATTCTAATCACGAGGATTAGCCCAGAAGTCGAAGACTTCTGCGAGAGAGGGGGCGGTATATTATTATTCAGCAGGCCGCATTTGCGCCCAGGAACAACTTACGTTGGTAGACCCTAACCGCCATTCAGTGCAAGAATGGGGGAAACCTGGAAAACCTCATTAATTAGAGGGGTAGTCAAATGTCAACCGGTATCAGTCTCTTACATTGACTCAAGCCAACATTCTTCCACCCTACCATACCCGCAGAGAGGATGCCAATCATCTCCTCGAATATAGCTTATATAGGGTCCACCGGCTGCGGAGGTCGAACCCACAGCGATCTAGCCACCTCGATTTAAATACTAACTCCTTAAACCGCGCGACCACTGACGGATAACTCAAATGGAACATCTTATTTTTCGCTGTATTTTGTACAAATTGATATTGTCTTGTCCATATAAGTATTGTTATGGTTGCGATTGCAGATAATGATCGACACAGTTATTTGTGGGGCACTCTGTATATCACATATTTCTCATGTGAAATACTTAAAAACAAAATATTTGATAACTGAAGAGCATGGCGTTTTAAAAGTTAAAGATAATACAAACACAATTATGTATTTGTTTGCTTTGTTATTGTTTATAAACAGAGTATCCCAACGAAAACTTGATCCCCTCCCCTGTAATTAGAAAACCGAAAAATATTTCAAAATTCGCCGAGACCCTTCGATTCTTGTTCTTGGGGGGAGCTATTTTGACAGTCAAGTCAACTCAATATGTTCATCCCCTAATCCGTAGCAACCCCATTTTTTTAATTTCAAATGGAACTACCCCACTTGCGCACATCGTTTTAAATCCCTTTTTATTGCAAATGTAGTGATGTATCTATTTTAGAAGTAGGTTGAGATTTGACAAAATTGCTGGCTAAAACGAAAAGTTGAAAAATCACATTACCACCTATTTTTCGTTAGTTTCTCAATTGATTTATAAAAAGGATGCATCACTATAATTGCAATGAAAAGGGCTTTACAATGATGTGCCACAAGTGGGGTAGTTCCATTTAAAATTTTAAAGTTGGGGTTGCTAGGGATTAGGGGGATGAACATATCGAGTTGGCCTAATCGTCAAAAAAGTTCTCCCTAAGAACAAAAATCAGCGGGTCGGCGAATTTTTAAATATTTTTCGGTTTTCTAATTATAGGGGGGGGGGTCAAGTTTTCGTATATGCTATACAAAACTACAAAGTTGAAATAAGAAAATGATTTTCTAATTAAATAATATCATTAAAATTACATTTATTTAAAGGTAACTTAGTGCCAAGTTTATGTCACTAAAAAGGGTTGTTTTTTCTATGACATATAAAACCCTAGGTGTTATAGAGATATATAGTCAACCAAATTTATCAATATTTCGTTCGATATTTTGTTTTTGCATTCAAACTGTTGCAGAACATTTTCCTGATCTCTGCTCTTTTTTTATTACATTTCAAACATCCCAATCTTGTATTTCACTGAACGAAAATTTTGTATACTTACATTTTTCCAGGATTGCCTTAAGATTTGTGTCCAACACACGTGTGATATATTTTGGTTTGGTCTTTTTTGTTCCTTGTGTTACTCTCTATCGTTATCATTTCAAACACATAGAACTGTATTATAGACACTAATAATAAAAATTCATCCATATCATAAATGGCACTTTGACCTTTTTAACGTACACAGATCATGTCATTTAGATCCAGCGCTATCTATAAACGAGTAGGGAAGAAGTAGTAGGTATCCCACTTTAGAAACATAGACTCACTTGATATACGTTGGGATCCTCACATGGCACTGTTTTCTAACAAATCTTTAATTTTACTAAATTGTCACTTAGACACCTTAGTTATAATTGTTACAAAATTACATTTTGAAAATCTATCTACGCTTTTGAAATTGGCTTTTGGTCATTATTCTAAAACATTTATTTCTAGAACTAACCTATTTGTATTGTATTATACATTAGATACCTCTTTCAGTTCTTACGTGATCCTTTAACCTTAGTGGATTGATACGCCTCTATTAAATGAAAATTCTCCTTGAAATTCCTTTCTAATAACCTCGGATATTATGCGGCTTTTGTAGGATATTCTTATTCCGTTTGTCATTCCGTTTTCCCTTGCTAAATTAATGATGCGTTCTGGCAAATCGGTTTCGGATAAAATGTTACAATGCAGCGTTTACTGATGCATTGCGTATATGATACAAAAATGATGTATGATATTCAGAAGTTTTTAATCTGAATTTCGCTTTCTCAAATGTATTCGCATTTCAGCATCGCGGTCAAAGTCAGGTCAATCCTATAATGGCAGAGATCCTGAATCATATATCAATGATGAATTTTTCCTTGTACAGGACGTTTAACAAACGGTAACCAAAAATTAAACTTTCTATTCTTAGGTGAATTTTAATTCTTTTATATTAAGTTTTGCTAAAAAGATACATTGTGTTGAACTTACAAAATTAATTTTTATTTTTTTAAATACTTTAAGAAATTTAAAAAAATATACATTTTTTTTCAGATACTAATAGGGTAATTTTCCATTTTTATAATCATACCGAAAATATTCTTTTAAATATTTAATAACTATTTATCTACAACTGCTTTATAATAGCATTACAGCATTTATTTGGCATTGTTTCAGTTGAATAATGAAGGTCGTTACACTAGTAGTGGAGTAATGTGACATATTACCCCACTAGTGAAATATTAAATAAAAGAGATCACTGCTTAATGGTTATTTTTATTAATAACCAACAGGTTCAATTTGACAATTAATAGAAAATTTTACTTAAATAAAATTGAACTACTTCTTATAAATATTAACAACACAACTTTGGCAATTCGTAAGATTAATACCAGATGAATGCAGCTGGTCTGTATTTGTATTAACAATGCTTACATTTTCTTTGTAAGCACTTGAAGTAGCTTCAATGACGGCAATCTCTCTTCCAAGAACTTTTGTGGCGATTTTTTTCTTGTTTTCAAGAGACGTATCAATATAGCCTTCACACACGGTGTTGGACTTCCAACCACCATGCCGTTTTATAGTTAGAAGGTCTGCTCCTGTGTTGGCTAGAAGTTAAGTAGATGATCGTCGAAACAATTTCTTCAACTGCATTTCTTTAAAAAATGTAGACGCATATAGTACTACTTTGTTTCTAACTCCTGCCTCTGTAAAACACTTCGGGATAGATATTGCAACCTCGAAATTTCCTTAGCGTGGAAACACGTCACGTAGACAAACAAACTTTATTGTCACTTTTGATTACACAAGAAATATCCGTCAACAAATTCACAACTATCAAATGCTTTACTTTGACGTTTCGGTAATTCGCGTTTGACTGACTCCAGCGGCGAAACTGATCCGCTTATATAGGTTTTTAGGATTCTAGAAGTTTTTGGCGGTCTCGAGAGTTAAATAGAATTTGGCCGAGAATGTCCCAGAAAACGTCAAAATAAAGGCATCACAAAATTATAAATTCTAACGTAAACAGGAACATAACTAACAAATTAAAAAGTAGGTGAGCTTCCGTAACAATATTTTATAACGTAAGACACCATTTTATATATAAAGTATAGATAAGAGAGTCATTAGACTTCTAAACAAATCGACTTTCTTGAAACTAGCGTTTGGCAACGTATCTTATGCCGTAGTTGAGATAAAACTTTTAAAGATATGTTGCTGCGTATACTCGTAAACCATCCAATGTATCTGCTAATGTTTTCTCTGTACCCTCCAAAGCTCATCCGCATCTGCCGTACTACGAAATAAGTAGAGCCATTGGCACAAAAACAATTTCCATTTGACTTCTTAATCAAATTATGCCCCAAGGCATTATTCCCCGTGCATCCATCCGATACTGCTCCGTATCGAGAATGAGATAGAGGCAAAAATAGCCTGTGTATATAGAGGATGATGAATGGAGGTACATGCCAAGCGATCTGGGAACAGAGTTTAGGGTGATGGATTGCGCTAGTGAACCCAAAAGAGCGAATCTGCCAGGGGCGGAGCGGGCATTTTGCCGAGGGGGAGTTCGTCGCCGATAATTTCACGTTTACTTTCTTGTGTGATGAGACGTCGTCTATCATCTGTACACATATTATGTCATAACCATTCAGGTTAATCTTTAATGTATTTACAAAAACTTGATTCCGTCGCTTCATTTTTAGAAAGTATTGCAGAAGTGACAGATATGTCATTAAGTAAACCTGTAAAATGAGAAAATTGCATGATTTTTTTCAAATACTAATGTATTGAACAAGAAGGAATGTATTATTTTAATCGAAATGGCGTTCGCCCTAGACGATTTCGCGTACACCTGTGACGTCAGACGCCGCTCGCACGTGTATACGTAAATACAGCAGTGTGCTGTAGTTCATATCTGTATACCTACGATTTCCATGCTTTCGGACAACGCAGTACATACATTTAAAAAGTCAATTTGTCATTTTAGGCCAGGAGGGTTACAGATTGGCATGGTTCTAACGTGACGTAACTTAGGTAACTATTGAAATCGCTCGGGAATAGTATACCTATTAAAAATATCGAGGTGCTCCAGCTTGAAAAGGTGTGCTATTTGCATAAACAATTAAACAACGAAAAAGTGAAAAAATATTTTTGCGCCTGCGCTTTTACACTTTCTTGGACCCTTAAACTCTCATATACAATTACTATCTTAACCATTTTTCAATTTTAATCCTAATAATTATAAACCAATCGATAGGTTTTTCCGAGATGTTTTCGTATCTGCTTTCAAAAATTACATTGCACGTGTGCATCACGCACAAAATGAGCGATTCCAATAGTTAAGTTACGTCACGTTAGAGCCATATTTGAAAGATTTTGTCGTAATTCTTCTGGCCTATTTATGATATTATTAAATGTTATTGTGTTAAATAATATAATAATATCTTTACTCCTCATTCTAATCACAGGATTAGCCCAGAAGTCGGAGACTTGTGCGGGAGAGAGGGCGGCATATTATTATTAAGCAGGCCGCATTCGCGCCCAGGAACGACTTACGTTCGTAGGTCCTAACCACTGTTCAGTGCAAGAATGAGGGAAACCTGAAAAACCTGAGTAATTAGGGGGGTAGTCAAACGTCAACCGGTATCAATCTCTCACATTGACCCAAGCCAACATTATTCCACCCTACCATACCCGCAGAGAGGGTGCTCCTCTCCACGAATATAGCTTAAATACGGTCTACCGGCTGCGGGGGTCGAACCCACAGCGATCTAGTCGCCTCGATTCAAGTACTGACACCTTTCCAAATAGACGTTGATATTGAATAAAGTTGCAAAATAGACCCGTAAAATGGGCACAGATAGTGTCTCACCGGGTAAATTGAAGAAGTAATACATTATGCTATTATGTACGAATGCAGCATACAGCGCCTAATAAAAAATATTCCACGATACAGAAAAATGAAGAGAACAATGTGCTGTATGGCGCGACGAAAGAAAGCATTGCAACATTTTTTGTTTGTGTAGGCTGTTTTAATGTAGGTTTAATTGGAAATACAGATTAGTTTCAGTTCATCGAAAAAATTAAAATGTAAAGTTGTAAATAATCAATTAAACTTTTCTATTAAGCTGGCAGAATGTATATGTAATGCGTTTAGAAAATCAATTGTAAAGCAAACTTACATTTTTTCTCATATATTGTATTCCCGATTACAAATAACATGTTCTGTGTTTGCTCCTACCATTTACGTGATGTAGAATGTTATTTGAGACATTTATAAATAAGTTCTGAATTATGAAAAAAAAAGAATTTTTGAATAGTGTACTTGTTTTACATAATAATGTTACACATTAACTATTCTAAGAAATTTTAGCTAGTTGCAAAATTTGAAAAATTCTTGTGTTGTTTTTCATGATGATTTACTTTAAATAAAGTATATAACTGCAATAAAAATGCAATATTTATTTTTTCCGCTAGTGTATACTTAAATATTACCATTTCTCATGTTTGCACGATCTCTTGCCGTAGTAATATTTTTTGTCCTGTCTCGCAAAACTTTTTTTAAAGTCTTGCCTTGTTTTTCAATTCAAGCTACAAGTGTTGTCTTGGTACTGTCTTGTCTTGCGAAATCAAGGCAAGAATCAAGAATGATTTTGGGGTTGGAGGCGTCATTTTTATGCGCAATTGGCAACAAATATATAACTGCTTTTAAAGACTAAAAAAGTCTTACCAAATTAGAAAACAAATTTCTTTACTATGCTGATTATACAAATTCTTTCCAGAGAAATAGCGACAATTTATAATAAGAAAAAGACATATTTTCACATATTGTTTCATCACAACGTGTCCTGAACTTTACACACAACTATCCATACTGAGAAAATTGTATATGCCATTATAAATATTATCACACCCCGAATACTTTATTTTAAAAACTAGTAATATTTAAATTGATATAAATTCTTAATATTTTTCTAGGTATAAGCCATGTTTATGTACTTACTTATAAGGTATAAAGTAGACAGGTAGATACAATGCACAGTCTTTTAATGAGCAATTATATTCTCTGGCTCATATTTGATCCAGTTTCAGCAGGTCTAGGCTCGTTATAATTTGGCTTTACACTAATAGAGAATGGCGTTCTGGTGGATTTCCATTGTGCTTCCATATCTTACTGAAAGTTTGACGAACAAAAATTATGGCGTCCATAAAACGTCAGCCTTAAATTGAAAGTCATTTAGATAGAACAGGTCCACTTTTTGTAGAACATAATGTGTACAGGATGTTCGTATTGAATTTAAATTTCTTTCTTCAAAGAGATTTCCAAAGTTTTGTTGGCGTTAAGAAGTAATTATTGGTGGATAATGTGGCTTTGTCTTTAATTATTGTTACATTCATCTTTTCTATTTTGAAAAACTGGTACATATTCTTTATCAAATCTTTATAGAGACGCGCAATAGATCGTTGAGGAATGAATCGAGGTTCTGATATCATTCGATTATCTTTCTTTCCTTTCTATTTTCTAAGGAAACTGCGTTGTAGATATATCAGCTATTTCTTCAATTATTAAATAGTTATACTCTTACTTAATTAACGAGTGACTGATATTTTATAATAATTAATGTTGAGACACCTAAATTATTTTGGAGATATCAGGTTACGTGGTGGCCAGGAATTAAATTCTAAATATTTCAAAGAACAACATTAGTAGACAGAACGGATCTGATTTTGAATCGTCCTTGTCCGTCATGTATATAAAGCTTTTTATTGGAAGAGCGATCTTTTATTTCACAGAAAGGTCCAAGAAAGTTCCGTATCCATCTTCAGTGTTTATGACTGTAATACTATTTCTGCGGATAAAAATATAAAACTTTTACAACATCTCTCTCTTACGATGCAAAGTTTTTGATGGAGGCTTACGTTTCATCGCAAATAACACGTTTCCAACTCCACTTTTTTTACGTCTGTAAGACATTTTGTGATACACGCCGAACGCAGTTTTACAGCGAAACGAAAAACGATATAGCCTTCCTAAAAACTAAGGTTTATCACTTTCTCCTTTATCGCCCCTTAAAGCGGATCGTGGCTTCGCCACTGGACGCTCTCAGCCACTCCTCACTTATTTTACGTATTTGCAATGGTTTATTGGGAAGATACGGCCACTCAGGTGTTCCTGGCTCCAAAGGAAGGCCATTAAAATCGTATTAAATTTACCCCCGTAGGATGAGGCTCGAAACCTATAATTAACCGTAACAGTTACTTCGAGAATTAATTAATAATGCTTTTCGCGCTGCCGCACATTTTTTAAATAAAACTGAATTGTGGAACCTGTGGTAATACTGACAAAATTAATTATTTAAGTTGCTTAATAGAAATGAGAAGGAAATGATGAGGGAAATGAGATATTCGAATTCTAAATATTCTTATCCTAACCTAGACTATGTATAATCATGTAGGTGTTAGTTTTTACATTTTTACATATATTTTAAGCTTCTTCAAACATTCAACCTTCTTTTATTAGAAAATGTATGCATATATAACACTAACATTAACTAAGTACATA
Source organism: Monochamus saltuarius (assembly GCA_025584915.1). NCBI lineage: Eukaryota > Metazoa > Arthropoda > Insecta > Coleoptera > Cerambycidae > Monochamus > Monochamus saltuarius. The sequence goes on from CM046727.1 coordinate 8,779,221, forward strand.
ATTTAAATAATACTTTTTACGTAGTCATTTTATCTTGGGATCAATACAATCATGAATTTATGAATATAATAGCAGAGGAAACAAAACATGTTTGACTTATTTTTTTCTCTGATCAGCGATAATAAAATTATGACACCAAACCGGTCTTGAGTAGTCTTGGCAGTTTTGCCCAGATTTGCCATAAAATCACAGTTCATGCAGTTGGTCATGGTTACAATATACAATTTTAAAACGTCTTGTTTTGCAGTTCATGCTGCCAAGTCTTGTCTTGGTCTCAAACAGGGTGTCCCAGATATAGTTACCAAATTTTAACAGGTACTAAAAATTTTTAAAATAAGAAAATAACGTCATGTAAATATAGATCGGGAAACGCTTATTGTTCGAAATACAGGGTATCAAAAATTTTGATACCCAGATATTGTTTACTTTATGCTGCATTTTTGTAAAAACATCTTGTACAAAATATTATTTAGAACCTTATGACTGGGGACATAGAACTCCTTTCACCTCTGCAAATATGTTTTAACGTACGTCTATGTTCTTGAAATTATGTACATTTTCAACGGATTTTTAAACCCTTTTAAAATTTTTACTTCCCGCATCCAAAATCAACGATGGATGTCATCGGCAATTTTTATCGGGAGACAAATGAGCAGCAGTCAGCCGGCGCCGCCCCATAATCGAGTGTAAGTCAATAAAGGGCCAGTAGTTCATTTCCCGATTTCGCGAAAATGGATGGGCTCAAATGCGTATAGTCAGATAAACAAGTTAAGCAACAACGTATAGCCCGGGTTCCATCTGGCTGTTTAACGAGCGTTTATCTGGGCTTTTTATTAATTTCCCGATAAAGCGGGCCAAGTCTAATCCACTTCACGAATATTGAATTCGTTTGGAGTACGGGAACGACTCTGTTTACTAGCTGCGGTAATGACAGTAAAGTAAACAATATCTGGGTATCAACATTTTTGATACCCAGATATTGTTTACTTTATGCTGCATTTTTGTAAAAAAATCTTGTACAAAATATTATTTAGAACCTTATGACTGGGGACATATAACTCCTCTCACCCCTGCAAATATGTTTTAAAACGTACGTCTATGTTCTTGAAATTATGTACATTTGATAGCAAATTTGATTTCCGATTTTCCGAATTTTATAATCATATACTTACTCTTTTACGAATATCCCACAAAAAGTTCTTATTAATGAACCGACCATGTTTTGTCTATCACACCTTAACACAACTAAAACGCATTAGGTTAGAGGTTAGATTGATGTCTCTGCGCACGTGCAACAGAAATCACATGAAAAATTATGTAAAATTTAATAATAAATTAAGTAAAAGTAAACGGTTTCAATGTAGTACATTTTATTACCACAGTGTTCTTGAAATTTCCTAATTTTATTGCTTAAAAATACAGATACTTAATTTTTCCACAATAAATAATGTAAATTAAAAAATTACCAATAACAAAACATGAAAATTTCCATTTTTACCACTGTACTAGGCATTTCGTTTTTTTTTCTTGATATAATAAATATTGAGCTTTGATGTAAAGATCCAATAAAAAGGAACAAGCACTAATCCGAGATACATCCCAGGCATTAGTTACCATTCAGTAGAAATATCCAGTCAATACATAAAGGCTTAGGGGAGTACCGCTTGATCAGCAGCACTTATTCTCTTCGCTGAATTTATTAAATTGATTGAAGGGGAACAGTTGAAAGGAAATGAGAGAGCTGCCCTCAATTTGGAACACTTGTTCCTTACATAAGCTCCATAATTTACTTACAGTTCCAGAGATCCGGCCGTGTACTCAATAGTGGCGAATTTATTCCGGAGCTAGTACGGGAAATCGTCTGTATTTTGGCTGATGCTTTCCACAAGTTTTGCTACTACGTATCGATTCATATAGTGTTCTGTAGTTTCATACATTCTGGGGTGAATGAAGCATAAGAGGAAATTATGACTATTAACTCATTCTACAAATTGATAGAAAATCGGTAGAAGGTGGGTTGATACGATCATTATTACGATGACCGGACTTTAATCTCCATTTCATATACAGGGTGAACGTTAAATAATTTACTTGTTCTCAAATTTTCTAGTTCATGATGACCCACGATTTAAAAAAACTATTGCTCTACAGACTGATATCTTCGAACGGAAGCAATAAATTCATCGTTTGGATAATAACTCTACTGGCGACAATGTGTCTCTTAACCCGACATATTACTTAAAGCTTGGTCAATTCTTTCCAATAAGCATAACCTAAATAGATTCAGCTAGCCGGTGATCATCCTGATTTTTAAATTTCAAGGGAATAATGACATGACTTAACAAGTCAAAAACATACAAGTCATAAAAGTTGTAGTAATAATAATCTACGTAGCCCCCTTCTTAAAACAAGCTATTAACTTTTATCAAAATTGAGATATTATTAATATTATCTTTCATATTCCTGTATGGATTCTATAACCTATATAATTATCGAAATAGCACTGATAATCTAGTTGGGCTTTTGGTGGAATAACACACCGGTATTCAAATTTTTTGCAGTTAACCCCAAAAATTAACCGCACCAATAACATTTATTTCAATGCCGCTATAAACATTCATTAATATAAGATTAAATTTTGAAATTTATTGGCGATTTTAAGTTGTTTTAATTGCCGGATATACGGGTGGCACCTAATAGGGACCAGATTTCATTTATTTGAATAACGGTTTTATTGTCATATAAAATATTTTATTTATGTCGATTTCAGTCGGACAAATACATATAATTTTAGTGGCGTCGATAAATTTATTTTGCCAGACTGTTTTTAATTTTTATAAGCTTGTAAAATATTTTTAAAATCGCATTCAATCATTTTAAGTGCGGTAACATAAATTTCTATGAAGCTGCTGTAAATCATTAGTTTGTACACTAGCCTCATATAATGTGTAAAAAATAATTCTTTGTTGTGTAATATACGGGTTATATAGTATTTTAGTCTTTGCGTATACACTTAACACTGATTTTTGTTTTTTATGATTATCATAATCACAATAACACCCACAATTATTAATACTCTAGTATTCTATACTAGTACTTTAGTCCTTTCATAATCATTCTCTTAATACAGAAAGCACTTAATTTCCTGTTGTAATACACTTTAGTCATTTGATATACAATATAAATATAGCACAGAACTAAAGTGCTTAGAATGAGTTTTATTATTATTTGCACTTTAGGCCTTTTTTATGTAATGAATGAGTGGTATTGCGAATTAGTTCTTTAGTAGAGATCCACCTAACATAGAAAGCATTAAAGTTCCAACTATAATACACCTTATTTCCTTTAGTTCTTTATTGTGGAACGTATGAGTGGTACTGCGATTTAGTTCTTTAACAAACATCCACCTAACATAGGAAGCACTTTTGTACACAAGCATCCGAGAGTGCTAAAAACACTTCAGTTGTTATTATGTAATATACAAATGCTATTGTTGTTTAGCATACAGGAAGCACTTTACAATATACTTTGGTTAATTATATAAAAATATATCACAAGATTAAAGTCCTTATACTTATAAAATTATTTTAAGCCTTTTAGTATGTAATATGAGAGTGCTTTTGTAGGTTAGTCATTTTGTATACAAGCATCCGAGAATGCTAAAAACACAGTTCCTGTTGCATATATGCCCAGACGTTAAGCTTTTAAACTTTGAAATAATTTAAACTAGTTAAATTACAACTTATATGATATGTAATTGCTTTGGTTTACACGTTGATGCATCATAAATAATTCTTATTGCACTTTAGTTCTTGGACAGTACAGAATTGACGAAGGACGGAAGTGCTAATAATTATTAAGTATATGCATTTTAGTTCGTAATGCACAATACTATTCATTCTCAGTTTAAGTGTCAGTGTCTAAGATTCTGAAATACGTTTGTTTTTTCCTAGAACAAATATACAGGAACATACATAAGAACAGACAGACCAAGTGTGTAGGATTCCTTAAATATTGTGATTTAACCAAACCTATATACAAAATTGCACACAGGCGGAGTTACAGGCCTTTAAAGTGGGGCCAAATTTTAAATTCACGGCCTACTATCGACTTTCCGATTTTTTCCAATAAACACTATTAAAATCTTGTTTTCTTGAAATCCTTTAAGTTTTTTAAATTTTAACAAGAGTAAAAAAGTGTTTTAAATTAAATTACTTGAACTCATAGTCAAAGAAGACCAATAATAAACCTAAATCATGTACCAAATTTGATTATTCCAAGTTACAGTGATTAAGAGATCCATTTTTTCCAATAGCTTAAGAACCGTTTGACATACAAGACTGAGGTTTTGTAAACACATTAACAATTTTACGAGATTTAACAACATATAGGATTTTAACTTTTTCTATCAATTTGGCGAGTAGAATTTAGGAAAACTGTTCAAAATTACATTCGCGGACTTCAATGCACGCATTACATCTTCGAATCATATTTGTTTCTGTCGCTGCGGCTTCACCCCTATCGGTCAAATCTTCGATATTATTGACATGGATTTCATAAACGATGCATTTCAGATGTCCCCATCCGGCGGTTCGGTTCGTCGTTTTCCGGATGTTCTCTTAAGGTCTTGCACTTGAAAAATATGAGGGTGTCTCATCATATTGTTAATTACTACCTATTTTTGGAATTACAAAAGATTTTCGAAACGTTAGCAAAATGCTTGTTTTTGTTCATAGAAAGTCATTTTTATTGAAAACGGTTGAGTTTAGAGCAATGAACCAAGATAACTATTTTTGTGTAAAATTAATTGGCGCTTCAGAATTTGCTGTCAAATGTCAATTTTTCCAGTGCCGTAAAAGTTATGGGGAAAAAACCCTTCCGATACCTTAGAATCTCCACCACTGGCACGCCCAATAAATTCGAGAAGGTTGCGAAAAAGTAGCTATTAATAGTGGTAATGTGTTTACAAAAGCTCAGTCCTGTAGTTCAAACGGTTCCTAAGATATCGGAAAAAAACGAAAAAAAAATTAAAGGTTTGACACCGTTATCTCGAAAACGAAAGCCCGGAGAGAAAAATGGAAGAGGAATAAATATTTCTTTTTTCAAGAGGAATTTACAGTTTTCCATTGCGACACTTATTTAGGAATACCCTGTATATTTGTTCCTTTTAATTCTATACTCCAGTAAAGTAAACTATTTCTGGTTATAACTCGAACTCTCATTACCGCAGCTAGTAAACAGAGTCGTTCCCGTACTCCAAACGAATTCAATATTCGTGAAGTGGATTAGACTTGGCCCGCTTTATCGGGAAATTAATAAAAAGCCCAGATAAACGCTCGTTAAACAGCCAGATGGAACCCGGGCGATACGTTGTTGCTTAACTTGTTTATCTGACTATACGCATTTGAGCCCATCCATTTTCGCGAAATCGGGAAATGAACTACTGGCCCTTTATTGACTTACACTCGATTATGGGGCGGCGCCGGCTGACTGCTGCTCATTTGTCTCCCGATAAAAATTGCCGATGACATCCATCGTTGATTTTGGATGCGGGAAGTAAAAATTTTAAAAGGGTTTAAAAATCCGTTGAAAATACATTTCGCCTAATCGCGGTCAATACAAACCACGATTTGAATAACATTTTCGTAAAATCGTTGCGTAATAATGACATTTCGATTGCCATTGCACTATCAAAATGACAGTCTATTAGACACGTGTGCTTAAAACAATCTTTTTTACGGACATGTGCAGTACAACAAAATACCTGAATTTTAAATTATTTATTTATTAACAATATCACAATCTTTCAAATCGGATAACTGGACATTAGGTGAACATATATTTTTTTCCTCATTTTGTATAACTTCCAATATTGGAACAAGATAACACCTGAATCCCGGTGCTCCTGGTGCATTGGAATGAAAGTGGTATTTCCTTTCTCCCCGAGAATTTGCCTTGCCGGCGCCTGCTTATTTTGTATGGAATTTTCTATGTACCCCTCTGCCATAGAAGTCGCACGACAATATCCGTGTTTTTTGCAAGGAAGGTTGCAGAACGTCATCTAAAGCAGTGCCCAGTATACTCAGTAACATTGGGTAATCTAAGAAATTCGGCAATCTTTTCAGGAAAATAACCTAAGTTTTTTATATCCACGGCTTGTGTAGTACATTTTGAATTCCCGTACGTGAAAAAATTGGTTGTGATCAACAGTGGATGGACATAGACTTGTATATATGCGGAAAATTTCAAAATAATTGACTTCTTTTATATTTCTTGTGGTATTGTAAATAATTTAGGAACATTAGTTTTGGTATCGGGAGTAGTCACTTTAATGAAGGACTTAGCATCTTCAATGTTCTCTGTACGTAAATAAGCTAATTCTTCTCTCCTACAGGCTCCAAAATATACCATCAACCAAGACAACTTTTTGGAATAAATAATTTTCATCATCTGTCTCTTCTCTTATTCTTCTTTCTTTCTGTCTCTCTTCAACCTGTTCCTTGGAGAATATTCTGGATTTTATGGGCCTATAACCACTTGATTTCCTTTTACGGAAAGCAATAACATTGGTACATTTACTAATATTTATATTTTTATTCAAGTAGTCTGTAGTTCGCATCATGGAATAATTACTCCATAATGTAGAAGGTGCATATTTTAAAGATAACTGGGATAAGTACGCTAGAGTAACTTTCTCCGAAATATTATATATCTTATTTTCGACACCATATATCAAGTTTTGCATAAGTTTTTTGGTACAATTTTTTCGATTTCTGAAGCAGCATAACATAAGGCAGCTTCCGCCTCATTTTCTTTTTCAGAATTTTCAGTATCACTAGAATCCTTAAGACATGCACTCGAAGATTATGTCGAAACTCTTTTGAATATTTATTTGACGATTTTACAAAAAATCTTGTTTGATACATCGCGTGCCTAAACCACTATTAATTCACAACTTCGAAAATAGCTATTTCGTATTGTGAAACGTAAAAAAATCCTCAAAAGAATGTAAATGTTTCTTTTGTAAATGTCCAATTGGTGATAGATATGCATGCATATAAAATTAGATCGAACATATTCCTTAGAGGGCGTCACATCCGTCATATTTGTGGCATAAATATGAGTCTAACTTTTTTGGCACAAACGTTATCATGTTTTTTATTGAAAAATCTTGAACATACATTATTCTTGAGGAAAAAAAATACTTGTCAGCAGTCTTAGAAATTGACTGTTTTCGAGATAATAGCTTTTCAACAATCAGCTGCATAGTTGATTGTACAATATTTTAACGTAGTAGGCGCCAAAGTTTCCTTGCAAATTAAATATGTTGGAGATAGATCGTCAAGCAATAAAATTTGCACTGGTGTAAAATGGTACGGATAGCAAATTTCATTTACACACAACGTCAAAAGTCTTGGACCCCCTGTATATAAAGTGATTCGATTAAACCTAGTGGTTTCTTTTAATGTGGTAAAAAGTACATGCACTTAGGGAACAAATAAGAGAATAAAAAATTGCAAATCATGAATCTTTAATTTATTACCAATGTTTTTACAAATCTGGCAGTTTGGCAGTGTATTCGATCAAGTGTTCCTTTGAACTTTTGTACATTATAATGCCAGGACGTGTAATTTCTGCGATTACCCGAGCAAGAATGACTGCTTTACATGATGCAGATATCGAACATGTTGGGCATTCCTAGATCATCTGTTGTACGAATAGTACACAGAAATGAAGAATTTGATACAGTGAAAAACAGACTATCTAGTGAACGTCCTCGAGTATCTAATGAAAGGGCGGATCGGTGTTTGGTGCAATATGCCCGTAGACACCGCACATCTTCAGCTTCAGCTCTCAGAGCCCAGTTTCAAGGTACGTTTCGCTGTGTTATATGGACACCTACTATTCGAATACGACTCCACAACGCAAATTTACGTTGCTAGAAAGCCATTACGGGTCCCCACTCTACTTCCAAGGCATCGTGCTGCCCGTCTCCAGGGTCTTATTTACAGACGAAACCAGAATTGGGTTGGTTACTGATGACAACCGACCAAGAGTCTGGAGAGAACCAGGTCGTCAACAGCGACTCAAATTGCTCCTTATGAAGGGGGTACCGTAATGTTTTAGAGTGGAATAATGTTCAACTGCCGCACCCCATTAATTACTACAGAATATGACCAGTTACATTTACATCGAATCGAGTTATTACAACCATTATCTACCCCCTACGTAATGAATTAGGTGAAAATTTTGTGTTTATGGATGACAACGTTCGACCACATCGCACAAGAAGAGTTTCAAGAGACACTAGAAGCAGGACATATTAATAGATTAGATTGGCTAGCTCTCCTGGCATGAATCTTATGGAAAAACATGAGATTTCGTTGCTAGATCCATTCATAATCATATTCCTCCATCTCAGACTGCAGATGAGTTAGTCATGGCTGCAGAAGAGGAATGGAACAATATTCCGCAAGAGATCGGTAGCCGCTTGATTATCTGAATGCACAGACGTGGTGGCTATTGGAACGTCGTGGAGGTCATACCGACTATTAGTCAAGTAGAGAACTTGCTTTGTTACTTCTTTTTGATTTAATAAATGTTGTCAAAAATGTCACACATTTGCTGGTTTTTAATTTTCTAAGTAGTCATTTTATCGAACATATCGAACATAAGAATGAGGGAGAGTCCGAGACTTTCAACGTTGTGTGTATATGATTATTCATATTAATTATAACATACAATGACCGTTCTGTTTTTTTTTTAAATAAATAAAACAATTAACTTTTCTTTATATATCGACATTGTCGACCAAAATCAATCCCGGGATTCAGGATTATAAATTTCTAAACTCGAAAATCCAAGATCGAATTTTTTTCCGGAATTGATATCGATGTGTAATTTAGAATTGGAAAGGAAATTAGTATAACGAATATCTGATATTTTGAAAAACCTGTTGTCATTGCTTAATTCCTTCACTCGCATTTGTAATATGATTTTTCAGTTCATCAATATTCTCAGTTGATTCGCAATAAATGTCGTCTTTCATAAATCCCCAAACACTGAAGTCCAATGGACTGAAAACAAAGACGACAAGCTAGCATTGAACTCTGCACTTATCATAACGATTCAGTCAAAATTTTGCGTCGTCAAAGAGGAGATGTCGTTTTACTTGAGCTTGTTTGAATTTCAACTACTTTCATTTACCGCTGTTGAATTAAAGATGCTTTTAAGCAAATCCTATTGTTAATAATCAAGTGGCACTGGGAAATCTTACGGTCCTTTATCATTCGAGCAAATTCTGATATTGACTAAGTGTCAATGTGTGAGATACTGTGAAGCCATTAAATCTATTCTGATGCCAGCTCATAAGTCACGGAGTAATTTTCAGCGCTGAAATCCTCGCCCGTCAATTCTCAGGCACTCGTGTGCCTGCGGTCCTGGGTAACGAGTGGGATTTAGCGTCAGCGCTTCCAAGAGGTTTGTCGTGTTCAGAGGGCCGTTGCTACTTAGCGGTAAAAGTGTAGTTCCAGTTGCACCGGAAAAGTTTCCCAGGCAGCCGCCGGATATGACGAATGTAATGTTTCGTTCTTATGCCTTCTCTTTTTCCTTAAATCTCTTTTTTCCTGTCTGGATATGCAGTTTCATGTACTTTATGTATGTGTTCCAAGATTTTATTTAGTTCCAAATGTTTAATATACGGACAACCATGAAACTTACTAGATATCGATGTGTAATTTAAAATTGGAAAGGGAATTAGTTTAGCGACATAACCGATCATACTTGTTAAAAAAATTGATAGAAAAAAATTTATCCAACAGGCATTAATAATAAGAATTGTTTTCAGTCGAAAAAGTTAATCTTAAAACAAATCTGATGAAAATATACAGAGGGTACTTTATTTCAACATCGGATAACAGGATGAGGAGAATGAAAAAATACTCGATCAAAAGAAGTTTCATCAACCTAAATACTGAAATGAACTGAAGTTTTGGTATGTTTGGTTTCTGGAGTTATTATTTTTTGGCTATATCATACAGGGCCTTCGAAACTCATTTCATCAGAGCACTTGATTAGTGTTGCCTGTTGTTTTTAAATCAATTATATGAAACTTCACAGAGGACGTAATGCCAATGGGAAAAATTGTACAAAACGAGTTACTTTTCTATGACTTTACGTCTCGTTATTTTAAAATTTCAGTGTTGATAATTTCTAACACTGGCTTAGTTTAATTGAACATTTGTTGTGATATGCTAATAGGGTGGTAGATAGGCAAGAAAACAAACGATTAACGGTAATTCGGTGAACTGAGAATGGCTGAATGTGCCAACGCTTTGTTTTAGTTTATCAATTTCGTGCACCAAGGGATTTTTTGCGCAAAAAAATTTGACTGAAATCAATACAGAAAAATTAAAAAAATTACCGCATAACAATAATCCTCAATAATTTATATAATCTTTATGTACATGTTATCTCGAATAAATTCATGGTAATTTGTACTAGTTAACGCAAAACATGTTAATTATAATTTATCAGTGCCGCCTGTGGCATTGTGGATTAGGGCAAATCATAACGTTGCAGTTTGCACGGTATAATAATTCGATATTAAAATTTGAGCCCATTCTGTGTTCCCAATTAATGAGATATTCGCCAATATGTCAATATTAACACTGAAATATACCAGCGGTGCTCCAACACAGGAGCTGTTTGATCCTCACTCTGTAAATATGTTTAATTATAACTAACCGATGTATTCGATATTAATATGAAATTTTCAAAGTTTTCAAATTTCATCAAAATCGTCACAGTGTTCCATTTGGGGTTTAGTCCGTTTACTCGTGAAACTATTCTTTTTAAAAAACACCTATATTTTAACTAAACATCATGTTGGAAAAGCTGATTTCGCCAAGATACGTGCCTCCCAGCATTGAGCCCATCATTAGGCCCAAGTTTCGCCTAAGTTGGGGTAACTTCTCCTGGAAACTTAAAAAAAAATCCAATACAATTTTGGTTTCTACCTGGTAAAAAGGCTCTGACTGCAAATCATACAATTCCAGTTGAAGGTCTGCTCTGCTTACGTTCTCAGCAGAAATAGTAAGTGGCTGAGTAAAAATTGTAATTTGTCTTTCGATTCTGTGGAAAGTCGTTAAGGCGTATTCTTGAAATAGTGTTTTCTACAAATACAAGTAATTTAAACATTTAAGAACTGAGTTAAAAATTCAGGTAACTTTAAGTGAGTCAAAGCGCGAATGCCCCCTCTTATATTATTAGTTATTTTAACAACCACTTTCATGACATTCATTTAACATTTAAGTTTCCATATAGCGCCTCTTAGTGAACAAAGCAGTGTGATATATATGCAGTCGAGCCATAAACAGAGTGGTTGCCTCACTTGAAAGTACTTCATTGTCCATAGAACGTGTGTAGGGCGTTATTGCCATACCAACAACAACTGTCTGGCTAACGCGGATGATTCAACTGCTAAGATGTTACTTCTTAGCAGTGCAAGCCTTTCTAGAAGGAAACCCAACGCCTGGGATCGTGTCCTATAGCGCTGTGCTTGTACTGTTCAACACACATGCAGTAAAGGTATAACCAGTGTGTATCCTTAATGTATGTATCATAATGCACGTCTGATTGTATCATCAGCCACGTGCTTGTGTTGTTTCTAGAGGGAAACTGTGATATATAAGCAGTCGAGCCATAAACAGAGTGGTTATCTCACTTGAAACTGCTTCATAGTACATAGAGCGTGTGTAGAGCGTTATTGCCTATACTAACATCAACGGTCTTACAAACGCAGATGTTTCAAACGCTAAGTTGTTACTTCTTAGCAGTGCAAGCCTTTCTAGAAGGAAACCCAACGCCTGGGATCGTGTCCTATAGCGCTGTGCTTGTACTGTTCAACACACATGCTGTTGTTGTGGTTCGTTTTGTCCAAGTCGATTCTGTTTGCTCAAAGCAATGATTTCTTTTGAAGAAATTCTCAGTAGTCTCACTCATTTTTTGTGACGATTTTGCAATTGTTTTCACTGTTGCTAACAAATAGACAAACAGATGCCATAGAAACAATTCCAATACTTTCAAGTAGCTAACAACCAATATTCTTGATTAAAATAAACTTGTCAGATATGATGTTTTTCGAAACCATAATTTTTCACCTGGTCTCACTCGGCTTTCACTCTCCTAATTGGCCGGTTTTGGCCGTGGTCATGAATAAAACGTTGAATTACATTCGGGAAATTAACCAACTTGGCTTGTTAATTCCCTTTATAATTAATATCCTAGTCAGTTTTAATATTTGGTATTAAAAATGTCATGATTTTAATGAATTAAGAACCCATACATACTGATGAGAGCTAATAAGCTCGAAACCGGTATATGTCTGGTGGGCGTCTGACGAATGACTCTAGCTGTTGCTATAGGTTTTCCAGGTGTAATTCAATGCTGATCGGGGCATTAGCCCGCAGAGTAGTTGTTTTCTGGAATTCCGTGTTTGCAAAATATCGTTTCTCGCCGTTCGCGATAAAGGTCGACAGCTTTCAATGGTGTCTACTGCATGTAGAACGCTTCGTGCCTGTGACATTTTCAGTCCGGCATGGAGTAGCGAACGGCCGATAGATGTAGTTAGTTCTACACCGCGTACTCATGGTCCCTTCTGTCGGGTTAGACAGACGAAAGCAGCTAGGATTATTCGTCGGATACTTCACCTATGGCATACTGATGAGAGCTAATAAGCTCGAAACCGGTATATGTCTGGTGGGCGTCTGACGAATGACTCTAGCTGTTGCTATAAGTTTTCCAGGTGTAATTCAATGCTGGTCGGGGCATTAGCCCGCAGAGTAGTTGTTTCCTGGAATTCCGTGTTTGCAAAATATCGTTTCTCGCCGTTCGCGATAAAGGTCGACAGCTTTCAATGGTGTCTACTGCATGTAGAACGCTTCGTGCCTGTGACATTTTCAGTCCGGCATGGAGTAGCGAACGGCCGATAGATGTAGTTAGTTCTACACCACGAATTAAGAACATTCTTTACATAATGATCTAACACTAACTTGAAAACTGTTGCAATTGCACTGTAAATAAATTGAAAATCAAGACGAAATAAAGTGGTTAGGGCGCTTTTTTTCGTTATACTTTGGTACCTTTGAAAATTTGCAAGTGGCATGAGATAACATTCCAGTTATTTGCTATGCCCAAGATTTGTACAGTTATTAAATGTCTAAAATTATTTGTATTTAAAAAAATAAAAATACGAAGCAACATGTAGCATTACCAACAAAAAGCCCGCATCTGTCTAAATCGATATTCCCATTATCATTTCCTCAACTTCCTCTAGGGAAGGACTCGCGGTTAATGAAACGCGACCTCCATCTTCTCCGTAAATGACGACCAGACAAATATCTCGACTAAATTATTAACCAGAGAACGGAAGAGGGAAATTGGGGAACTGAATACAGCATGAGTAACTGAAGCGTTTACACACATACCAAGTAGTATACTATTTCTTCCGGTGTTCCTAGTGTTCTCTAGTTACATTTTATCAGACTATCGATCTACACTGATAAAAATTTGTAGATTCAAACAAAATTGTATGTAATTTTATATAACTTGACGCTGGTCACAAATTGCCAACGTAAAGTTATGTAAATTTACATCGCAATTTTGTAAATGAAATCAGTGCGCTGGAAAATTACAGAAATAAACATGGCTAAATAAAATTCTATATTATATTATGTGATTTTACAACTATTACTATGTTAAATTCCTTCGTATATTTCCGACACTACATTTTGTATAAATTTTTGCAATTTTACCGAAAAATTTAAATTTCCTTATATTTTATATACACACCTTATAACTACAAATGTAAAATATGCATGGAGAAAACTTTTTCGATTACTAACATTGTTTCATATACTTGACTAAATATCATTGTGTAAAAAATATTAATAACGAACAATATGTACATGTTAAAAAAATGTATAATATAGCAACGAGTTCATCAATTCATCAAATATTCCTATTTTATTTAACCTGAATAGTGTAACAGAAGCCAATCTATAAATATATTGCTATGTATTTCATTTGCATTAGAAAATGTCTTCAAATGTTCTCGCAGAAAATAACATCTTATTTGTGTAGCATTAATATATATTCCTTGCTTTTGCAAATATCTGTATGTGTATCTGTGTGAAAATAAGCATAACTGATGTTAATATATGTTGTAAATTATTACTATTTTTACTGCCATAATGGCAAATATGTGCCTTGAAATGAATAGTGTTGTATGGTTTAGACACAGGTAATAGCGCAGTTTTGATCCAAGCATTTAAAAACATTTCTATTATCTTTATGAATTGTATAACATTTAAATTGACATAATCTGCAAGTGCACACCTTATAAAATATAATCTTATACGAATATCCCACAAAGATTCCTTGTTAATGAACCGTACATAATGGTCTACCACACCTTAACACAACTAAAACGCATCACGTTAGAGATTAGATTGATGTGCCTCTGTATATGCGCAACATAGGTCGCAGGACAAATTCTGTAAAATTTCATAATCAATTGAACAAGTAATTTCATAATAGTACATTGAATTATCACATTATTTACTAATTTTATTACCTAAAACACGTATACTTGATTTTTCCTTAATATGTAATGCAAATTAAAAATTACCAGTAAATATTATATAAAAAGAGCATAACAAAACATGGAAATTTTCACCCATTTTTTATAATGTTTTGCTGATTTTGCTGCTACATCATAACAACAATAGATGTATATTTTCTGAAATTCAGTTACCGTAAGAGCAAATCCGAGACATTTATTCCATATAATAGAAATTGTTCCTAATGAAAATGTATAATTAAAGTGAAAAGATATTCGCTACCCACATAGTCAAGAGACAACTTATACCAAATTAATGAGTGGCGAGTTTTTTCTCCCATATTTTTGCATATATTTAAATGTTATTAATTCCCTTTCACAAGAATGTTAATGAGTGTCGCACGTAGAGGCTTTGTTTGTTTGATTTGGGTTGAAAAAAAAGTTGGAGAAATGTTTTAGGAGGATAAATGGAAAAATCTTTTGGAGCTTGTTTACTTGTACATATAATATTCATATCTCTATCCTTCATTTTAGATTTAGATGAATTCAGGAAATATTTAATTTTCTGGAAACGTATGTTTTATATTTTGAACATTCAAAATAAATCTTATAGGTACTACATATACCGGGTGTTCCTCTAAGACTTTCAGTGCGAATATCTCAGAAACCATCATAGCCAGTGTGACGAAATTTGGTATACAGACACTAGATGGCGCGTAGAATTCGATGATGGCATTAGTTTTTATACAGGGTGTTCGGTTTTGCAGAAAATGGATTTAATTTCGACTTTTTGGTAGCAAACCTCAGCAAAATTTGTATTTAAATTGAAATATCTTTAATTATGAACACGTTCTGATAAAAAAAGTCACGAAAAATTTGTATCTTGTCATAAAAACTCTTATGAAAAGTCCTCAAATTTCATTGTTTTGTCATGCCAAATGAGAATAGCCATGAGTCCAATTTACACACACGCAACTACCGCCACAGACTACCGCATGGACTTGAAGTGACAGAAACTGTCAAAGCAAGTTTGAGTATTTTTGTAGAAATTTTATTATAAATACGTAATACCACGAGGTACCTACATTGAATGTGTGTACGTATTTGCAATAATGGTACAGTTTTATTAAAAGAAAATGGAAGTTTGAGCGACCTTGCCTTGCTGAATTTATGAACAGCCTCTCCCTTGGTTCGACTTGAAGCGCGCAAGCGCGCTGCGAGCTCTGTATGTATGAATCTAAACTTGTGGTTGCTTAACCTAGAATTAAAAATAATAATAACGTGCCGGCAACAAGTGGTAGAAAGGCTTTAAACTCTAGAAACAATCATAAATAATGATTTAATGGGTTCCTTGAGTGAATACTTCAGTTCCAGTAGCATAAATAAAAATTCACCTGCTTCAAAAACGATTCCACATTTATCAAATCTGAGTAGAATTTGGAGACCTATTCCTACACAAATTAAGTACATTAATACAATAAAAGATGATATCATAAGGTCTTTAAGTACAACCCAACGATTAATGGTAGCTTGCCTAAGGAAAACTCTAAGAGGTAAGTACAAAGCAAGAATGTCAATGTTGTAGGTAATTGCAACTTGCATATTGCTTTTGACCTTTTGAACTGTAGGGTTATATTTATAACAAACTGCCCATTTACCATATACGAGAATTATTTTTACTTAATCGCTTTCAGATGGAGAAGTTATTGGGAAATTTCTGGCTTACTTTCAAGAGCAGGGATGAGAAGGTATTTTCCAATATTTGTAGAACAGAAAGAACAAACGTAAAAATATCCACAAAAATGTTATGTCTCACCAGCATATCTTCAATAGATAGGAACCAGGAAAACAAAGTACTCTTATGAAAACAGGTTGACATACACAGTTACGTTATTCATTGGTTTAAAGATTTGATAAGATACTGAAGAAGCCAGATGCCAAGATTAGTTTCTATTCGTACGACAGATAGATGAGAGAGACGAGGAAAATTTTGCTAGAAAACATTAGACTTTACGTTTTGCCATAAATAAGAACATACCTAACTTTCTGTACTTGGTTTAATTATTTAATAAAATTAAAGTGCATGGAATGTAAGTTAACTAGTGAACTAAATAAAAATGTAAATAATGCAAGTATAACGGAAATTAAAGTTTATTAAATTGTTAGTATTATTATACACTACAGCAAATACCACTTGTGTTTAATAATTTTATAACAAAATTAACATGTCTAAAACATAAATTTCACTGAAGAATTAAAATTCAGTTCTTAAATAAGGTAAGTATGATTCATTGCGAACAGTATTCTACAAGGACAAAATATTCAAAAATGTTACCGAGTGATTTTTAATATTTTATTATATCTACCAGCATAATTTCAATTAAAAAATAATCCTACCTGCCTACATAGTGGTTTATTTTTTTTATTAGTGACTAAATTGATTAACTTGACCCTTCATCTTTAAGTATTCATTATTTCTTAAACATTTGTTTAATAATTTGTGTAGAATAAAAAACAACAAATACAGACTTTAATTTATTTATTAACAATAAAATAAAATTACATTAAGTATCTACATTATTACATCTGGTTTGATATTAAACAGTTATTTTGTATTCTAATTTCTATTACAGAGCAACGTTCAATGTGAGGGATGGTCATGCATGTACGATTACAAACAAATCTTGCCATTTCATTGTTCGATACCAACCTTATTACATTATGTTGTGTATATCGTAACAACAGTTAGCTTTCAACATTTTTAAGATATTCTAACGAGATGTTTTCATACTGTCCATAGAATTATGAAATTAGTTTATTTTTCTTAAATTTATTCGTTTAGAAATTTTAAAACCCACGACAGACAACTGAATTTAATGTCTTATAGAATACTTTTCAAAGTGAGTTAGAGACTTCTTATAATATTAATTCTTATCCATCATTCCATTATTTCCAATAAAATGTCTAATATTTTTCGCTTATTCTTTCTGGTGGCAGTCTGGCACTAGGTACTCACACATAACTGAAAGATAAAAACAACAATTACAAATTATTATCTAGCTTTAAATGACTATTTAATAGGTACCTACTGGGTGTAGTACGTCTGCAGGTGATTCTTCCTAGCAAAAACCAGTTGCTTTATTTTAGTTCTGTATCATATGAAATACAAACATTGCAGTTCATTGTTTACTATTTTACAGATGTAGAGTTCTTCTTAAACATATTTTATTCATCAGGAACATAAGTAAAGGGCTGAACTGCTGAAATATGCGGACACCAGCAGAAGTAATCTCAATAATTTCTAGGTTATGCTTTCGTAAGTTCGTAACATTTCTTTTGTGGTGCTGGGGTAGGTTCCAATCTGACTTTCAACGACAAACACGTTCACATTATAATAATAAAAAGGAATCGATATGTTCGAATTTAGTTGTTGCTAAATAAGTAATCAATAATTACAGCAGTTGGAAAGAGAGATATTCTTTAGGTACTTACACAATTTTGTAAATTATTTTGTGATAAAAAATACGGGTACCTAATTATTATGTACACTGTATCAAGATATCAACAATTTACTGAAGTTTTATTACATTATAATGGAACAATTTAAAAATATCCACAGATATTTTATAATATTCACACTGTAACCCTAGCTGTAGCGGTAGACTGCACCGACAAGGCAACCCCAATGCTCCAAAAGGTTCAACTTAAGTCTAAATTTTTATCGACAAGTCTCAATAACACCATTGTGCATACGTAAATTGCATTAAATACATTATTTAGCGTTATTTCTGTAAAATAAAATACTTTATGTCATTAATATTAGACAATTCAATGACAATTCATAGTTTTGACGTTTAGCGATGTTAGTTTCTTCTGTGTAAGTCTGGCTCAAGGCTATGCACGTTTTACATGACAAAACAATGAAATTTGGGTACTTTTTGGAGGCATTTTTTTATGTTAAATTTTGAAATTTTTGAATGTTTATTTATCAGAATGTGTTCATAATTAAGTATATTTCAATTTAACCATAAGTTTTAGCATGGCTAACAACCAAAAAATCAAAATTAAATCGATTTCTTGGAAAATGGAACACCCTGTATAAGAATTGATTTCATCATCAGATTCTACGCGCCATCTAGTGTCTGTATACCAAATTTCGTCACACTGACTATGCTGGTTTCTGAGATATTCGCACTGAAAGTCTTAGAGGAACACCCGGTATAACACAATTTTCAGTGTTCAGTAAATCAGTTTGTGTTGGTAAAATATCCATAGTTTAGCCTATGGTACGAATATTTTATATAAAATACGTGAACTGAAATCCTTTTGTAGATAAATTCATTTCAACAAAGCTTTGTAGCTTACAATATGAATACAAAATACAGGTGAACTATTTTTAAACATAAAATGTTTTTAAATTCATTTATGAATATAAACTAAGTTTAAATATTCAATTTAATTCGGGATAATCTTAAAAATGTATCTCTATTCGAATCCAGTGCTGCGCTTTTTGATTTTATGTATATAATGGAAAGATAAAACTTAGATACCATAATAAGCTCTTTTAGATAAAATCTTATTTTCTATTTTATAAAAGCGAAATTCAGGGCATCGTAGCAGTCGAGTCCAATTTCCTGAAACTTCTGATTACTTATAGATTAAAATCTTTAAAGAGTTTAAATTGACAATCCATTCCCATGCCAATACAGATGATTTTTATAAAACTTGTATCTTCTACAAACTTAATTCTTTAATTATTCTAGATGAAACTAAATGCATTTGGGCTATCTAACTTTCTTGTGAAACTTTTCGAATCATATTTAAGTAAGTTTATTCAGTATGGTGGTTTTAACTCTCACATGTTTCGTTAAATATCTGAAGTACCTCAAGGTTCTGTACTGGAACCGTTTAGTTTTTATATTATTCATAAATGACATTACCTATTGGAGAAGCTATAATGCATGCAGGTAAACTAAAGATGTTATGTGAAGTTAGCACCACTGATGACTGTGATAGGTTGCACAGCAGACTTGACATTGTTATTGTTATATCATGAGAAATTTCGAACAGTTTCAATATTCAACCTCTATGTAAAAGAAAATCTCTCACATTATTTTTTTTTGTATACGATTGTTTGTAAAATTTTAGGCTGTCAAGGATTGCTAAACAATATTCAATGCAAAATACTACTATTCTCAATTGTTTTCAATCTTCATATCACTTTTTTGTTCCTTTCTTTGTAAAAATGTATTTATTTGTTTATTTTTTTCTCTCTTTGTTAAACATAAGTTTGACCATGTCCTGTAATTGGGTATTTCTGAAACTTTAGTAAAATCGAATAGCATTTTTGTTAAAACTGATCTAACCTTCATATTTATGCTATTATATCAAGACATTTTTTTATGAGTTGGATATTAATTCAATTAATAGAGACTTTAATATCGAGTGCTCTTTGTTAACGTCTGAAACAACGGCCAAACAAGCTTAATGCGGAGATCTATCAAAGCAACATTTTTATTTTTCGGCGTCAAAGCTCATTTCCAGGTATCTTTTTAACTTCCCTTTGTTAAATTTTCACGTTCTGTTAGATGAAAGAATTGCGTTCATTATTTTTTCTCAGTCCCTCACATTGTAGTGTGTTGTATAAGATACGGAAAGATTTCTGAAATAAACTAATAAATGTTGACCGAAAACCTTTGGAAAAATAATGTTGCATTTATATAGGATGAATCTTATATACATATATTTAAAACAATGGTCTTGTTTAGTACGCAGAACTAAAATATCATTCTTTGAGTTTTTAAGAAACTGGATAGCATTTAGGAATAAATGTTTCAAATTACATTTTCTTATACGGTTGGCGATACATACACTTTTTTGCTCTTGCGTTTGCCAGCCGCAAAGAAACTCCATCTATAATTTATCCTGCCCCCTCTAATTTTAAATTTGTTGGATCACAGGGGCTTTAGATCCCTTGGAAGAATCGTTATATAAACACAGTACCATTAGCTTCAATTTTCTGATGCTTATAAAAATATTAAATTCAACAAACGTCTAACCTATTCCTTTTTTTGTTTCAGGCTCTTGTCTTTGGAGGACTTTCGTGACACCGGGTGAGTCTAATAGAATGTGAAACAGGTAGAATAATATATTGTTGGAAAAAGCTTTCGGAGTATTAGGCTTGAATCAATACCTTTAAGAAGTTTATATAGTGTAAGGAAAAGTTTACGGAACTGGATAACATTATTATTTTTGGCACGTGGGATCTTTCTTCTCATCGTTTATACATTTTTTACAAAAATGTGAAAGGGTCTAACATGCGTATATTGGAAATAATGTAATTAGTAAGAAATAATTGATAGTGATCTGATAATAAATATCTTAACTATTTCACTATAATGGTAAGTTTGAATACCATTGCTAGAGTTGGATCGCTGCGAGACAACCCATGGCGTAGGCACGGTGGTGTTGCAATTCATTATTGATGCATTACATTTTGCTTCATTTTAATCATTATAATAATAGCATAAGAATTACATTTTCTGCGATGTTTTTAAACAACGGGCATGCTACATTTCTTCTCTGTAGCCTGAGGTGAAAATGTAATAATTATTTGTATTTATACAAATTTATATTTCTGGAATGTTACAAAAAAATATTAACATTTAATCAGTAGCAGTGGGTGAAAGAAATATGGAATTATTATATTCTGGATAATTTTTTTCTGAAAATTTTAAAAATTCCATTTTTATCGATTTAATGAGAACTCTTTTCAATGGATATACTGCTTTAGGTAGTAAGAGTATGGTATTTTGCCCGTAAGTAATTTTTGGAAACTGCCTTTGGAAATGTAAATTTCTGTCTATGTACCTATCACACAAACTACCACATAACCATGCTATACATAGAGTTCGCCAGAATTGCAAGTGTTCCACTAGGTTGATAATCCGGTTGGTTGGTGCGAATGCACAGCATGCCTAAAGTTCATATTTTGCAAAAACAGCATGTTATATCCGCAGCTAACGTGAGTATGCTGTTTGTTAATTAGTATGATGCGATGACCAATGTGTACTCATTCTGCAATAACCTGATTTTGATCACTGCCAAATTACTGCTTACTAAAATTTCTAAATGTTCATAATAAAAAAGCACCAGTTCTCCATCTTGTCAATATTCCCCACAATGACTATCACATCATCTGCAAAGGCATTTTCATTTATCCCTATTTCCTCTAAATTTCTGTATTCTACATAGGGATTGCTACCATTCTGATTACATTTCTTTATTATGCCATCCATAACCACAGTGAATAGTGTAGGACTCATAACTCTCCCTTGTCTTAAACCTTCTGTCATTCTGGACATAGTCGATTTCATATATTTATTGATTACATAATTCTTACTATTACTGTACAAACTGCGAATCAATCTTATCAACTTCAGTTCGACACCTCTCTTTTGTAAGCTTTCCCATATTTTTTCTCTCGGTACTCTGTCAAAGGCTTTTTCTGTATCCATAAATGCCAAGTATGCTCTCCTTCCTTGTTTAATTACTTTTTCTGCTATCTATTTAATGGCAAATATATGGTTGCGTGTAATTCTGCCCTTCCGAAAGTCACTTTGAGTCCAATGTAGGTTCAATACTGTGTCTCAGTCATTTCTCTAATATTTTCTTTAATAGTTTCAACCCTGTACTAAGTAGCATGGTGCTTCTATAATTATTACAATCTTTAGTGTCTCCTTTTTTGAAACTCGGGAGTATTACTCATATTTCCCAATCATGTGGTGTTCTCTTTTATTTATTAGATATTTCTAAAAGCTTCTTTGTCCCACTTTGCCCCATGTGTTTTAGCAGCTCTGTTGTGATTCTGTCATGTCCTGGGACTTTCCCATTCTTCAGTTTCGTCATAACTTTCTTGAGTTCTCCTTTTGTGATTTGTTGATAGTATTTATTATTTCACTTCTTTTATTATCTGCTTCGTCTTTACCTGCTTCACAGTTCAACAGTGATTAAAAGTATTGTCTCGATTACTTCTGTTGTTATATTCCCTCCTTTATTTTTAATTGCTATCGTTTGTTGCGTCTTTTTTTCTGTAATGATTTTAAAACCTTATAAAATAGTTTTTGGTTTCCTTTACTAATATTTTTTATTTTGTCTGTATAAAATTTGAGTCAGTCAAGGCGCTGACAAACGTGAAATTACGACTTTGTATAGAAAACCGCATGGGCGGGAGAGGTAAATAGTCTGCAGCATGTAAAATAGCTGCGAGGACAATGTACCGGTTATCAGCCTGAAAGGGCTTACACGCGTCAGCCTTCTGGGGCTTAGGCTCTAATCCTGCCAGTGCAGAGCAGGCACAAACGGTTACGGCTACAATCTGTAAACTGGGCTGGGTGTGTTGTCGCCTTCGCATTTATTTGTAAAACTCATTGTCGAATAAGGCAGGCGCTTGCCTACTTGGACAGTACCTACTTTGTTATGAATAAGAACAATAAAGACAGATACAAGGTGGTCTCAAATCGACTTCCGATACTTTGCAAGAGAAAATTGTTAAGAACCATAATTAAAGGAAATCGTTATACACTCAACAATTTATTTGGACTCTGACAATTTTTCTTATAGATAAAAATAAAAACTTTAATTTTTTATACAGGGTGGTCTTAAATGAAGTACCAAAAATGAGACTACAGATTCCTTAGGTGAAATAAATCTAATTTAATCTAACGTCTAAAAGATAGAGGGTGTCAAAGTTAAAATTTTATTTTCGGTATTTGTAAATGACTTCTTAAGAAATCGAAATATTTACATAAAATTTGTAAATCGGGGGTTTTTGCGGGCGAGAAATTCAAATTTATTTCAAATGTTGACGTCCATAGTAGAGGGCGCCACTTGTGGCACACCATGTTTCTTTTAAATGGCAGAACTTTTTTGCAGCGTAGCGTATACATCTTACTATCGAAACAATCGATTCGCCATTTCAAATAGGATTATTTCAAAAATGGTTACTCCTACCGACTTCAGCAAGGTAATTTTTTTTCATATAAAACAGGTAGAAGAATCGATTATTTTTATAGTCAGATGGATACACTAAACAGCAAAAAAGTTCTACTGTCGGTTCTACCATTTAAAAGAAACATGCGACGTCAGAATTAGAAACAAATTTGAATTTCTCGTCCGCAGAAACCCCTGATTTACAAATTTTATGTAAATATTTGGATTTTTCAAGAAGTTATCCACAAATATCGAATATAAAATTTTCACCTAAGGAATCTGTGGTTTCATTTTTGCTACTTTATTTAAAAACACCTTGTACATTTAATTTTTTTTTAAATTATAGTGCAAACTTAAAATATTCTTGAAAACTAGACAGTTTTTTATGAAGAATAACGCTCCAAAAAAATGGTCCTATAGTGCAAAATAATAATATTGTGGATGATATTAATACAACACTTGTGATCATTACCAAAATTATAGAGAGACAACTTTTTTTCTTACATATTCCTATATTAGTATGACTTTATAAGCAAAAAATAAAGACTATATTATTATTATTATTATTACAATGTAGTATCATTGACGATAAGTCTTCGGTTGCCTCGCCTCATATGGCATACTGTGGAGAGCTAACAAACTTAAAACTGGTATATGTCTGGTGTACCACTAATGATTGACTTTGACAGACCTTGTATCAATAATTAAGTACTGAATTAGTTATTTATATAAGGTGAGTGTAGTAGTAACTAACTACTCTAGAAAGGAATATAATATAGCAAGAATACTGATTATCTGCTTCAGTTTCATGTTTTCTTAATGCAGTGTTATTATTTATTATGTTAATATTCTTTCAAATATTTCCAGCAATTCTTTACATTTAAAACTTTAAATAGAGAAAACATGACTTTATTTTGAGAACAGCATTTGTTGACTCAAGTAATTCATATTATTTCAATAAAACACAACAATTCTTTAAACAGACATAACTTTATCTCATATTAAGTACAAGAGTTTTCTTGATTTCATGTAATTTTTATTCTTGGATGAAGAATATATAATCTTATTAAACAACAATAGGTTAATCTTTCAATAACATATTGCTATAAGTGTATTAATCTCTATGTTCTTATAGCTTTCTTTCCATGTTAATTAAGTTAAAGTGGAACTCTGAAATGTTTAATTGTTGTACAGAGGTAAACCTTTAACGCACGCTAGACATGCGTTAAGGTATACACAATCCTTTGTGAACACCGATAAACAGAGTATTGTGCTGTTGTGTTAAAATGTGTAATTAATTTGTCACGGTGCAATTGGATATATGTATATTTGTCAGAACTTTAAGTGCAATTGAGTGAAATATTGTAAATTTTTCATATTTTTTGAAAAATTCTCGTATTCCAAGAGCTGTTCTTGGATATCAGATTATATCAGTTTTATGATCAGTTTATATAAACTAGTCGTGATATTTTGCATAATATTTAATACAAGAGGGGTTGTAGGTTACCATAATGGCTTAATTCGATACAGGTGGGCCTCCCCTTGGGGTAATACAGAAGGGAAGGTTATATACACCGACAAACATTTAGGTAATCAGAACATTTCTAGACCTTAGAAGGCTTAGAATGTACCTACCCGTTAAAATCAAATCAGGCCCTAAAGGACGTTATGGTCATCTGAATAATAAATTTTGTAGCAGCGAGCAGACTAAACAAAGCCTGAATATTATCAAATTTAATTTAATAGATATACAGGGTGACTCAGCAAACATTACGTAAAAAGTAGTGTCGATATTTTATATCATAATTTCATAATTTTCGAATTGCAATTCCAAATGTAATAACATTTGTAACGTAACAAAATATAATTTTATAATTACTCTTTTATGAACGTCCCACAAAGATTCCTTAATAATGAACCGTACCTGTTCGTCTATCACACCTTAACACAACTAAAACTGTGAAATTTCATAATAAATTGAGTAAAGTAAATAAATATTGTAAATTAAACTACAAGTAAATATTATGTAAAAAGAGAATAAAACAGAAATTTCTACCCATTTTTATCAATACAGTATGCGCCAAAAGTATGGAATAAATTCAATAAAAACGAAACAATTTTTTTTGGGAAAAATCCTCGAACAGGTCGATTTTTAATTTAAAAAACACATATTTTAGCGTAAAATGCGATTTTGAAATGTCATTTGTTTTCGAATAATGACGTCATCGATTTTTTGTTAAATGGCAACATCATATTTTTTTCTTGATTCTGAAAGATCGTTTAATTCTCTATCAGACAGTACTAAAATTTTGTCCTCTTACATAGGAAAGTTTTCGAGTAAATGACGATTGAATGTTAGAAAACGTAAATTTTATCCTTAAAAAAAGTAACAAATCTGAGGTATGTAAAATAAAATACAATTGATTAAATTTTATACTTAAATTAAATGTTCGAATTGCCATCCACCAACTTCTTGACAATGCGTAAGTCTGTGAAGAAATTCTTCTTGCACATTATGAATGATTTCTGGGGTAACTCTGCGTATTTCGTCCCGAATTTCTTCACAGACTTGCGCATTGTCAAGAAGTTGGTGGATGGCAATTCGAACATTTAATTTAAGTATAAAATTTAATCAATTGTATTTTATTTTACATACCTCAGAATTGTTACTTTTTTGTGTTGCCATTAAAAAAATAATAATTGTTTCGTTTTTATTGAATTTATTCCATACTTTTGGCGCATACTGTATAGTACTTTTCCAGATAACCTGCTACGCAGTTAACAGTAAGACAACTTGTGTAATTTTCTAATTTGTTTTCGTTCATTTTCATAATGTTTCATATGTTTTTTCTCTTTAATTTTTTAAATTCATAATGTGCAAAACTAAAAGCAAAGTTAGGTTAAGTTTGACATAAACCGTAATAACCTAAAATAGAATATTTAATGTGTGCGAAATTTCGGACATTCACTTATAATCCTTTTTAGGACGCAATGCTTAACCCTTCCCACATGCAACCAGCGTGAAACTATTAACTTCATTTACTTATATCTTTCCTGAAAATGTATGCGCTCTCCTCTCGAACAACAGCGCCGCCTAGCTGCAAACGCCTTAATGCATCCCGAGCTTGAATCGCAAATTAAACAAAAGCAACACGTCTGTTGGGAACTGGCACACTGCGTTTTCTATAAAGTAAACAACCAACGTAAACAGTTTAAGCCTTTAATATTTTCCATTCTGAACAACCGATGTTGCGGAAAATTGCTAAGTGGATTTTTCAAGGACGTTTCCTTTCTATAGGCCCAGGGCGCGTTATGTAAGTAAAGCGAAGAGGGGCATGGCTGAATTATCGAACCTTCCCCGTAAGAAGCCGACCCTTCAGGGGTTGGGTCCGGATTTAATTAGTCCTGTTTCAACGCTGAAATGGGGCAAATCAACATTGTGAAAAAGAGACAAATTATTGAGTGAGGTGAATCAGTGTCAATTTGGGTCCCGATTTACCTTTTTTTCCCTGCAAAATGAAATCTTAAAGCTGAATTTAGTACAACAAAAATTCCGTTTGGCTAAAGGCATAAGAGAAATGTTATTTTACGGATTAAGTTACAGCAAATACAAAGAACGCAGACACAGTGTAATGGAAATTATAACGTACATAATTTTTACGCTCTATTACTTCTCTACTCATCAATTTTCTATATAAGTTTCTATTTTCTGGGTAAACGCAGGTGTGACAGCTGCATTCCCAGTTTTCGCGAACTAATGACGTAACTATAAATTCTTTATTTGTGAGAATTTCAGATTCAGTAAATAATACTATGTATACAGGGTGAGTCAGTCATAATGTCATTAATTTTAACCACGTATTCGGGAGGCCTAATAAAGGCAGAAAATCGAAAAAAAATATTTTTTACTCGACCTTTAAAAAAATAAACAAATCACCCTACAAAAATCAGTAACACGACGCTCCTGGTACGCTACGATGGCGCACCCGACGAAATTCTAATGTCACAGACTTGCCGTATTAACCATGGATGCCACATTTACATACATAATATCATCTAACACATCAGCGTGTTATTCAAATTTACCTCCATTTAGCACTGCATTTCCCGCATTTCTTCCCCCTCAAATTTGTAGATCATGCCACACATTGGAGGGGGGATTTAGAGAATACAAGCAGTAGTTTGTTTATTTCGGTCTAACCTCACGTATTTAGCATAAATTCACAACGCATAATTTTCCAAATTCCGATTATGTGGAAATGGTAGTGTTATACGGAGAATGTTTACGAAATGCGACTGAATTTTATTAATAATGTGCTATGGACGGATAAATGCAGTTATACTTATGTGGGCTGTAAACAGGTTAGTATCATACTACTTAAAAAACAATACATTTCTAGGCTAGATGTACGTAACTACAAATTGTACATTTGGTTATGTGTGCGGTTAATTGTACTTACGAGTAATACTAAAAATTCATATTTATTTGTAAAACGTAGTGAAAACGTAATATCAAAATTATTAAACTGTAATAGCCTAGCATTCGAAAACATTTATTTATTATCTACATTTGTTTTTATTAACAAATAAATCAATATTTAAGGAAAATTCATTCATGTATCTAGATTAAAAAAATTGTTTTACTCCTTGTCGTTAAATAACAGTACAAAAACTAGGTAACTAGGTTATTGACCTAATAAGGTCAAGGTCAAGATTAACTCTCGATTAGCGGCGTGCCATTTCGGTCTTGGACAGTTTTCTGTCGACAACACGATGGTTTCTTATTAAGTACTTAGTATTTAAACACGAAACACTTTTCAGCTTCTCAATAATTAATTTATAATGGTTTATTACTCAGTTTATTATTAGACACGTTGGAGTTTTGTTGCAGTCATAACGGCTACATTTGCTCAGAGAAAATTGACACGCGAGTGTACGGGTATCGTTTGATTGGGCCGTATTTTCTACGGGAAAACCTGAGTGGACCGCGTTACTTGCAATTTTTAATAGAATTATTTGATTATTATTATTTGATTTTATTGGGTATTAACATGTTAAATTATTATTGGCTGAAGTTGAACTGAGCAAGACAAAATGATATTCTAAAATAGTCAGTACAACCGTTTATTTGTGATGTCTAAAACCTAGGTGGGTAGGTACTATATAGAAAAATATTACAACTTGACAACATTGCATCAGGTCGATATCGAGTTGAACTGTCAGCTGTAACCGACCAAGGCTGTGACCGGTCAGTGACAGTCTGAAAAGGGGGTTTAAATAATGATTTGAAAATATTTTTTTTCGGCGTAAATATGCATTTAGATTTTTTTTTAATCACGTATTCGCATTATACTCATTATTCCCTATCTCCTCTTAAAATTAATGACATTATGACTGACTCACCCTGTATATTAGATTACTAGAATAAGGGTCCCATTATATTTTTTCCGTGATTTTTTTCCCGCTGAACACCAATCTGAAGTCAAAATGAGGGGTCGCACAGAAAATTTTAGAGAAAACCCATAAAAACGATAAAAATCACATCAAAAGTTTACACAGGTTCACAAAAAAAAAGTCATGTGTGCTGGGAGTTAGACTATATTTTTCCTTTGTATTTTTTCCCGCTGAACACGAATCTGAAGTTAAAATTGGGGGTTACACAGCAAATATTTGAGAAAACATAAAAAAATCGATAAAAATCACTTTCTCGTAATTTATTCTGTATGATACTCTCTGAAACTGAAACAATGAAAAATGCTGTGAATTAGTGAATATTTACTATTTTACAGCTATAAGTATACCAAGGTAGCTGTAAAATAGTAAATATTCACTAATTCACAGCATTTTTCATTGTTTCAGTTTTACCAGAGTATCATACAGAATAAATTACGAAGAAGTGATGAAATATTTATTGTGTAACCCCCAATTTTAACTTCAGACTCGTGTTCAGCGGGAAAAAATACAAAGGAAAAATATAGTCTAACTCCCAGCACACATGACTCTTTTTTTCTGGACCTGTGTTAATCCTGATATATGTATAAAAGAACTCATCACACAACCTTTTGAATGTACTTCTTGTAAATATTCTCTAATCTACAATACGAACGGTACGATGATACTACAAGGTCTATATATATATATCATGCAAAGTCTAGAGTAGCTTTCCCATAAACAGCACAAAAAAGCAGGGCCGAAAAAATCCTTTAGGCCTAGGTAAGGCGTTCATAAATTTGACAGCTCGTTCACGGGTGAGCTTTTCGTAAGCATCTCCTTTTGCTTATATGGATCTAGAATTTAAAGGATAATATCAACATCAACGTTTGAAATATCGGTATGAAGTATATTCGTCTAAATTAATTTTAAACTTCCTGAAAAGATTTAATAATCCTGGATGATGTTTACGATGTTTGTTATTTACCCAGGACAAACGATAAACTCAGCTAAATAAGTATGTAAAATTAGATTGAGAAATTAAAAGCGGAAACGAATTCAAAACGAACCTACTTTATTTTCTTAAAGCACAACCTCTGGTCCTGTTTATTAAAATTTGATTACAATGTACAAAGCAGATATCAGTAAAATTATGTACAAGATGGTTCAATTTGAATGCAATTTAAAAGTTTTTTTTTATTAAAAATATTTTATAGTTTATCTTATCAAGGTACAAAGGGTAATATGACTTACTAATTTTTTTTCAGTGTAATGCAAAATCTTTTAAAAAACTGTATACTCGTAGTCTACTATCTAATTAATTTTTCTTTTCTTCAATGTTACTGCATACCATAGAGTTTCAATCAACTGTAAGATATTGGTTTCAATAGCGAGCTATTCCAGAACAGTTCAAAATAGCTGGACAATTCATTCATAAGAAGTGATAAGCGATAACAAGCTGAGATTGCAACTGGATGACTATTTAGAATTATTGTAGAATAATTGAAATTCGATACCAAAACAAGGTTTGTAATCAATGTTATCTTGTTAAAATTATGAAATATTTATGGAAAGCGATTTCCAATACTATACGTTTCATTTTTTTATTGTATTAAATCTTACATCCAGTCTGTTGCTAGATTATCTGCTACCGACTTTTATTTTTATGACGTTTCTTGGGAGGTATAAAAAACGACAAATGTCGTGACGCCTTTCTAAATTGACGGATTATGTTAATGTTGCTAGTTTTTATTCTGTTTTTTTTTTGCTACACACGGCTGGTTGATCTTTGAGAGCAGAATAATTTGTCTACCCGTATGCTTATAGGAACGAAAATGCAGATTTATAACACTTCTGTGTTAAATGTGTACTTTTTATCTTGAAGGATTATCATAATTTTCATTTAAAACTCAGGCTCAGGGTTTGTATACTTCTTAGAATAAACTTTGGTTCAAGAGGGAAGCTCAATGCGCGATTATTCTCAATTTTGATGTAAACGACTTTGCCAGTTCGGCTAAAGCCTTGTTTATACAGGGTGGAGAGTAACGAATGCGCCATAGACTCACCGTAGATTCTAAATATTAAAATATACCATGTGAGCCATATTATCTAAGTCCAAAAAAGATACATAGTGTAAAAGCAAAAATGTTCAAATCGATTTTTCTCGATATTTCAAAGAGTTTTAGAGATTTTTCTTTGAGATTCAATGTAGAAACATTTTTTTGAGGGGCATATATCGTAGGCTCACTTTCAATATACCACATAAAGAGCATTATTTACAGTGTGTTCTGCCGATTTAATCGAATTAAACTTTTTTGTAGGTATGTTTATTGCATTTCTTTATAACACAGATGAATCCTCTTTATTGCTATGCATGGGTCGTGTCCCTTTATCCAGCATACTGATGCGCTGTTGTTGGTTGAGGCCACTACCAGTGTCTGATGGCATTTCCATCTTATGATTGCGCAAGATCAGCAGTGATTGTCTACTATCTGTGTAGATTCTAATGGTTTTGTCCGTTGTATGTCTACGGGCCATTTCTTTGGTGGCTATGGTTATACGTGCTAATTCCGTTTGTACCACTGGAATAAATCCCACTTCCTGCATCTTCCTTCTTTTTCGATCCGTCTGTGAAGATGTTGCTTACATCTTCGTTGGCGGTCTCCTCATTCCTGATAAGTACCGTGCAGGGTCTGTCAAACACAAACTTGGGAGAAATACACCTGCCTGCAAAAGGGGCATCTTTCTGACGACCCCATTCCACAGGCGACTCCTAACTTCTCCACATCCTACATCAGGTATAATACCAGTATTTTTTAGGCTAAGCATAGTTGTCGCAGCCACTTCTCTTAGATAAATATCCAAAGGTGGCAGACATAACATCACCTCCATTGCTATGGTAGGTGTCGTACTTGCACTTTCGGCGACCAGACAACAGCTCCATAGGGTAACATTGGTCTCACAATGGTAGTGTATATCCACATGACCAACTTTGGTTTCATTTCCCAAGTTTTACCAACGGTTCTACGGCACTGCTCATAGGACATGTACGCATTATTTAGTCTTCTCTCTAAATGAAGATTCCATGTTAACTTTGAATCAAGCGTGACTCCAAGGTATTTCACATCCGATTCGAAACTTAACGTAATGAAGAGAACCATTTCTGTCTTCCTGGGGTTGACGGACAGAGCATGATCCTCACACCACTTTTCAATGGCTTAGGGCTGTTTGCACTAATTGGCAAGGAATCGCAAGCGATGGTATAAATGCTAATTTCCGAGTTGAGGTGGCGCGGGAGACTGTGCAAGACTAAGTTCCCAGTTTCCTGTCACTCTTATCCGTACTATAATGTTTTTTTTGTTGTATGACTGTATTATATACATAGTAACAAAATATTAAAATTGTTAAATTCATTCGTATTTTCCTTAAAACAACAATAATTTTCCATATATTACTTCATAATTCTAAAACTTATTGCAGCAGGTACTGCAGTAAATCATCCGCCTCGACTTTCCCTATCATGTCGACTTTGCGACATCGGCCTGACACAAATGGCGCAATATTTCCCCAAACAAATGGTTTATGTTAATGTTACGATTTTTTACGTGATCCCCTTCAAAGTAGAGGATAAATGTTTCTGTCGTTAACAGTGTACTGCCTCTGAGGAGGATGGATCTTTTTATAATACTTCCGCATTAAAAACAGAAAAAAAACCTCTCGCTAGCTCATTGCCACTAAATCGATTCCGGTTAATTCGCTATACAAGAGGATTGTATGTTGATGAATTTACTTCCGATCCTTCATTCTCGGTCGATGATCCCCGATCCACGTGCCGTTTTTATTGTACTGCCCGGAATCCCTACAATGGATGACAAATTATACTTTCAGTTCGGAATGTATTTTTTCTTTCTGTTGGACAGTTATTATATACTACTGTCATTATAGCTGAAGTTTTATCTTTATGCTTGACCCATCTTTGTCCCCTCAACATGGCTAAAGATATTAATGGTGGTATAGAATGTAATATACCTAGTGTCTGCCAAAGTGCGTACACTGAAAAATAAAAAGAATAGTAATCGCTTGTTGTAGATCTACACTGTGGCCCAATAAAGACGCCCTTCTAAAAAAATTTTGGGATGCGCAATCGATTTTTCCGTTTTTCGAAAAATACTTTAGGGATTGTTTAATTAAAAATCTGACGACGAAATGTTCTTCAGAATCACTTAAAACTTTCGTGGCCAAAATTTTATCAATTTAAATGCCTTAAAAGTTTTATCTTTGTTGAATTTGTATTTCTATTATTGTGAGTATTATGAATGTTATACATCCCACTCCATGTAAAAATAGGATAAATTGGAAATCACCCTGTATATTTCGTTAATAGAACTTATAGTAAAACTGACTAAAATTAGCTTAAATGCCTTTTTCTACGTTCATGCAAAAAACAATACTTTATTGAACTATATTTAGTGGAAAAAGTGGTTCTTTAATAATAATTAATAAACATTTTTGGACTCATTTGAGTGACTCATCTGTCATTCTACGACAGCGTTTTGTCATCATGACAAACATAAACCTTCAAATCGACGTCACATTTTTCTAGACTTAGTGTCATCTAAATAACATTTTTTTGTTTTTGCATGAACGTAGAAAAAATATTGTATGCAATTCGTACAAATAGTGCTTATTGCACTCGACGTGCAATAAACGCTTACTTTTTGCACTTGTTGCATAAATAACTATTACAATACAGTATAAAATAATATGTAACCAAAAGGTTATGCATAAAGATGTACATGAGAATTTGATCACAACGATCAAAATAGGTCGTTAGCATCCCATTCTCTTGTTATAGTCTATTGGCTATTGTATTTTATCTAGCTAGTCAACATTAGACCTTACATTTAACCATTTAGTAAGAGTGTTTTCTGCAAATAAAAATCATTGCGTTGAATTGAGATTTATTGTTTCTCATTCCGAGGATTCTTTGAAACCATCATGTAATATATCAAAATAATCCCGGTAGGGCCTATCAGTGGCGGTTTTATTAACCGATCCATTACGTTTTCGATGGAGAAAGTGTATAAGACAGAAATTGTTTCTTTTGCGGACCCTTGGGATAGGCTACGGGCCGTCGAGTATTTGGCGATCATAGAAAAACCACTTTACCGTGAGAAAAATTCTTCCATCTGCGCATTCTTACCGAAGAAATTAATAATTTATATTACTACTGATTTGGCAGATGGTAGTTTCCTTTATCGTTTTAACTGTAGAAATCTAATTTTTGGGCATTTATGTGAATAATATCTGTTTTTTCCGTTTAGTAATATTCTACAAGTAACATTGGAAATATTGATTCAAATTCGCTGAATAAACGATAATCTTAACGTTTTTAAAAAATCTGTAGACCAGTATTATACATTGCATTTTTTTAATCAACTATAAATCACAATGTTGAGTCATCCGTTGTTTAATAAAAGTTAACAATCATAACATTGTTAACAAATTCGTAGTTATTTCTGACATCGGTTTTTTAGATATCTAAAAACCAGTTCTGTTCACTGTGTCAAATATACAAGTTTTTTCCAGGGTATAAAACAGTTTGCAGGCTGCCAAATTATTTCGAATAAAAAAAAACGTTTTTTACTAGTGTTTTGAGAAGTTACAGTACATTTACTAACTAATTTGAGTTTGAGACTAGTATAGAAAAAAATACTCGCACTCAAAAAATAGATTATAATTCTTGAATTAACTATTCATTTATTGTCAACTTAAGGGCGCCGTATTCTTGAAATAGTGTTTTCTACAAATATAAGTAATTTTATTTTTAATTACTGAAATCTTTCAAGTACGTATTTTTTTAAATTCAACTATAGATGTAAACATTGTTATAACATAAACTTACATAGTTCTGCATATAAGATTGTTCACTTTTGTTTATAAGTATGTTAAAACGTGGGGTTAGAATAGCAAAATAATGTGTGTCATACAAATGCATTTTAAAAGTTATTATGTTATTTGAGGAGAGTTTAAATAGTAAAAGTGAATAAACAAAACATCAGTAATTTTATTTTTGATATTACTTTTGCTCTACGTGTTTTATTTTTCGAGATTTCAGTACCTAAAAAACACCACAAATTTGATCATTTTATGACGAGAAATACGGCGACCTTAAATCATTTATTTGGTTATGGAGAACCCTGAGCATACATTTGATGAAGTAGAGGCCCAGTTTGTATTTATATTGATCTTTCTTTGACCAATATTGTTGAGGTACTTGTAAGCTTTTGTTGAACGGAATCCTTTATATATCCTTCTGCCATATACGTTGCTTTCCATCCACCATGCCTTTTAAGAGTGGTAATGTCAGCTCCTGCATCAGCCAGTACCGTAGCAGACGTTCTTCGGAAACAGTGGCAGGTATAAATCTCAGCATTCGCCAATGTCGAAAATTTTGTAATTTTTTTAGGGAAAACCTCTATAGAATGTGTACCAACCTATTGTCTTATACATTTTCCATTTCTATATCCTAGGAAGAATCTCGAAAGATCAATTGACTCTGAAGAGAGGAACATTTCGACAAGATTGACTTCCGCGATGTTTCCCTTAGAAATAGCAAATGCTCTTCTCACGTTCGTTTTTGTGTTGGGAATCTTTATCAATATACAGTATGTCCAATTAAGTCGGCACTATATGGGGAACTTTTTTATTATTGATTTTATGAAAAAAGTTATTCTTCATAAAAAGTTCTGCATGGCCTAAAACCGAATATGAAGTATTCAGATTTCAATTTTTTGTAGTCGTCTACGAGGTATGTCGAAAAATGTAAATTTTGCTCAAGAGTAAAGTACCCTTATTTTTTATAATATCGACAGTCGTTATTAAGAAAAGTTGATCCTAATTGAAAACTGCGGTAATATATCCAATATTATCCATATACCATTAAAAAACAGATTTTGTTATTTTTACAAACTTCTCTGCATTAGCATTGATAATAATTTACGTCTAGATATCGACATTAAATCTAGGATGCACTGACAAACCAATACATTTTAGACTATATTAGATTATTATTGAGTAGAGCTCTTTTAGTTACATTTTGTAAACTTCAGGTAATAATGGGTTTTGAGATTTTGGCTGTATCTAGTAGATAGGGAGATCTTTGGTTTTAGGTATAAAATGATTCAAGCAATCAACCCCTTACTTTATGTCACGGATTTAAAACACGCCCTGTATAAAAATTCCTTTAATTTCATGGTACTATACGGAAAAAAATCATCTATTGCGGAGGCCTCGCATCAATAGGGGATATAACTCCGCTCTTTCCCATTTTCTATTTTGAGTGAGGCTGAATGTAGAAAGACGAGCGAATCATAATCCCCTAGAAATACACTATTCTGAAACATATCGACTCCGAAAATGATTCCCTCTGGATTTTCATTCGCGGTTTTAAGCGTATTCAACGGTTTAGCTGGTATTTGTGGTCTATTCGTTTCTATGGATAGTTTCGGTTTGTTGTTCGTGGTTCGCCTGCATTGTTACTTCCGAAACATATCTAACTCCATGGTTTCGATCAAAACGTCCGTAGTTGTTGCAATAACAAGATACAATGGGGAAAACGTGAATGGAGGAAGTTTTAATTATACTTTCACTGGTATCACATCAGTTGATTCTTTAAATAAGCTTAATTGTCGCGTTATTTTGTGACAAATGCAAATAGTACGCGTTGTAATAAAAGCCAATCGCGTTGTCTGTTTAGGGTGGATATACAGGGTTAACTATGATTAAGTACAAAGTTAAGTACAACCACGCTCTGGGAAATTTAAAAGAAAACATTTGATTTTAAAAAATTGGAGCAAAATCCTCTTTTTTCCCCTGAAAATCGGCACCTATGACTATCTTCAGAGATGTCAACTGTTATGCGCTCGTTTTCTACAGCATTGTCAAATGTAAAAACGAGGAAAATAAACGTTTTTATTAATAATAATACCTAAGTACCTGATGGATAACAGTTAATCCGGTTAGCTGCAGTGTTTTGCATTTGTTTTTCATTCCTTGCTGTCAAAACTGCCAAATCTACAATTTCCCTCTTTACAGGCCTGTCAGAATTATATATCAAACGCACTGCTTTTGCCAAACAAAAGATAAGAACTAAAGAAATAACTCAAAAAACAAAAAAAAAACTATTTAATAAAGTACGATTTCAAGTTTTTATCTGACAGCAATAAAAAACATTCTCGGTCGCTAAGGCTACTGTCAGGCAACCATGATTTTTGACGATGCGTATGTAGAATGATACGCTCTTTCAAATGGCATGGTCAAAATTGGGGGTTGCTATTTAAAAATTGTCGATGACGTCATATCTCGAACAACGATGACGTCACAAATGTGGGTCGTATGTCAAAAAGTGCCTCTTTTTAAAAACAAAATCGACGTGCCAGGGGATTTTTTCGAAAACTCAATTTCAAAAATAACGAATTTATTCGTTACTTTTCGAAAGCACTGTATATATACATGTTACCGTCAATATAGTCAATCAAGCGACGGATTTATTGCTTCCTCTCAAACATCAGCAGTCAGCAGGATAATAGTTTGCCTTATTCGGGGATCATCCGAAACAAGTATCAGGTCATCTGGTCAACTTCTTTGGCACCATCAAAGAAAGACAATAATCAATAGTCTAATTCTAGCTACTAAGGAAAGATACGTAGGAATTATAGAAGACAATAGTAGTCTCCAAACGTTTCTACTTAAAATTGTATATTTGTGATATATTTAAATATTTTATTTGTTAACATTATATTTTCTTGTGTTTCGATTTAATTAAATCTGGTTTAACATACTTCTCATTTAAGGCTATCATAATAATTAATCATATTTTTTAAACGATAACATTTAAAGTTGTACTTAAATAATTTTAATTGATTTTCTGATAAATATAAATATATGATGTTGCTCGTTCTTGCATGCACGATTTTAATTGTTAAAAGGTTAAATTAAAATTCACACAATCTACTTAGAAAATAAGCTGTCGAAAACAAGTACTGCAACTTCACGAAAAACTAAAATTGCTTTGTTGTGCGACTGACAGAGTGTAGTTCGTTTATAACCCGTTCTAAACTAGCGCAATAAAAAGTGCATTGAAAAATTAACACTTCAACACTTTACAAGCACTAATTTCGCCTTTCCTGCTATAGACACTTAAGCGTTTGGAGTTTTAGTGCCTTGCAGTTAGGTTTCCTTTCAGTAAACAGTTTCATCGCCTGGTGAGCGGCTGTCGTAAAAGCTCATAAAACCTTTATTAGGAGTTCTCGAGTTGTCTGTTTCGATAGTTGTAGCTATAACATGAATCGCTATATTTATAAATCTTGTTAGGTACAGCTGATATAAATGGGTTTCAATCTTGTATTTGCTGATTATTAATTGTTTTGGCTGTAATATACTCATCAGTAGCGATTGGGCAAGATTCAATATTGATTACATATTTTATAGTACTCATAGAGTCGAGACATATCTTTAAATATTAAAGACGGCCTCCAAAATCACCACCACATCCACTTTTTATGACTCAGTTTGTTTGTTTTAGCACTAAAGCAGTGTATTGTTGACGAAATTGTTGCACTTTGTCAAAGTACCCTCTACATGACACATTTCTTTATCCTCTATAATTGATAAAAGTTTATCTTTAAAAAACTTGAAAACTTGATATCTTAAAATTTCCGAAGTACCGAATATTATTCCATCGTGACACATGCTTGCCTTCAGGCATTTATCTCGTTTATTCTCGCGATTCTCCGCGTCGCACATTAGTATATTAAGAATATAAATTTTCCGAAGTTCGCGCCATCAATATTGATAGATCTCTAACGCTATATCTCTGGTGGTTCACCCACTCCACTTGTTGCCAAACTTGCGAAGGAAATGCCTTGAACTCGGCCCGCAAGTTTACCATGCCTCAGCCATTGACAGATCGCTTAAGTTTTATTTAGAAAGTCGAGAAATATTCGAGTTTATCCTATAGGATGCTGGAAGAGACAGGGATGAGGGATGTCTTCCAAATTACTATTTTATTGCGATACGATTAGAATCTATCAGTTCCAATGTGCTCAAATGAAACATTTAAGAGAAATATATTACAGAGATGTCAGCCATTATCGTTACCTGTACCGATATAATATGGTCCTTGCATACAGAGTGATTCATTAACTATCAACATGGTCATTGTTATCGTCTTGTAATGGGAATACATAGAATTTTAAACGTCTCAAAAGATGTAGTGATGTTTTTAGATTTGCCACATGACAAGTCCACATGAGTATTATACAGGCCATAGTCTTTGAAGAACATCGGCAACTATTTTAGTTGACAACGGTGGAGATATTACAACTACAGATACCGCTACAGATGTCGGTTACATGGATATCAGCGCCTCTGACACATACCTACATATGAAAACTGTTATCGTTTCAGGTAAAGTGCTTTTTCTACTGCAAGTACGGTAAAATGTTACTTGAAAAACTGTTCAGAACGGTAAATTATGGAGATGTGCAAAATTTTAAAAAAATCGGCCTGCTTTGATAAAATCTTTGTGCTTTGTTGAAAAATGGTTTCATCAAATCTCGCTGATCTTCTTGAAATTTTGCACGTCTCCATAATTTACAATTTTGAACAACTCTTTCAAGTAACATTTTGCTTATTTTCAGCAGAAAAGGCACTACCTGAAATCAAAACTCGGTGCACTGAGCATTTCAAATAGGATTATTTCAAACATGGTTACGCCTACCGATTTCAGCAAGGTACACCTTTTTCAAATAAAACAGGCAGGAGAATCGATTGTTTCGATAGTCAGATGGATACATTAAGATGCAAAAAGTTCTGCAATTTAAAAGAAACATGATGTGCCACAAGTGGCGCCCTACTAGTTAAGTCAAAATTAGAAACATGTTTGAATTTTTCGTTCGCATGAACCCCGATTTACAAATTTTATGTAAATATTTGGATTTCTTAAGAAGTTATTTACCCTATAGATCAGTTAGTTCTGGGGTTCCTCAGGAATCTATACTATGACCACTTTTATTGAACAGTTTCACAGCAGACTTGTCGTCCTTTGAATTGTAAACTAAATATGTACGCTGACGATTTACAACTTCTTTATAGTTTGAAGTCCTCCAATTTAAATACTGCCACAGAAGTAATTAATAATGATTTTAAACTAATTTATGACTGGGCCATAGAAAATACTTTATTCGTTAATCCTAACAAATGTCAAAACATTCTATTTGGAACATAAACTCAATTTCGCGAGATAGATAATTATTCCGTTTTAATTAATAATGAAAATAGTTCTACAACTAATATTGTTAGAAGTCTTAGCTTAACTTTTGATTCCTCGTTAAGGTTTTCGAATCATGTAACTGATATATGTAAGAAAGCATTTTTATCCTTAAAACAGTTGCAATGCTTTAAAAAGTATCTAAATTCTCAGACTAAAATTTTACTTTCCCAATCTTTAGTTCTATCTCATTTGAATTATGATGATATTGTATGTGGCTCCTGCCTTTCTCAAGACGATAAACACCGACTGCAAAAAATATATAATTATTATGTTCATTTTATTACAACTGTCCCTCAGTTTAGTCGCATAACTCCATATTTTCGATCCTTCAATTTGTTGAGCATGTCTGAGAGGAGACTTGTTGTGATAAAATAAAATGGAGATCTGAATCTCACACTAAAAATTTGAGATTACTGAAGCAGAGCACGTGTTCCTCTTCACAAAACTGAAAAATTTAAAAATTTATTTTCATATTTTGGCTTCTTATGTTATTAATAATTTACCAATTCACAATTTGTCAGTGTCAGCAGTTAAACATATGGTAAAAAATAATATACTTCCCTCTGATTTGGTTTTGTTTGATGTATGTAGATTTTAATTGTTTTTTATTGTTTTTTTCTTTTCTGTTTACATTTTGTCTCATTGATTGTTTTATTTACTGTATTTATTTGTTTTTATTCTACTCTTTTTGTCTCAGGAGGTGTTTTTAAATCAATTTTGTTGATGCACTGTCCTTTGTATTATTATTATTGTTATTATTATTATTATTATTATTATATTACAACACTAAAAGGACATGGTGGACAATCCACCAGATTATCTTGGTCTTTTCCTTGGTTTTCCTCAACGCAATATTTAAAAAATAATAATAATAGCATAATTACGTACTCATATAATTACTGACCAAATTAGACTTAGTAACGTGTTTGTCAGCGTGTGTGTCGAAAATTTTACTACGAAGGCGGATAAATAGTGGAATGCGATCATCGTCCCCTTCGGTTTAAATGCCCGATGTAATAGGCGGTGCAAATTGGTAGTCGGCCACAACTAACCGCTGTTAACGCTGTGTCGGTCGAAGCAACAGTGTCATCGATCCGCCTATCGCATATCGTTCACTGTTCGTTTACTTGTTACATGAATTTACACAGCATTTTTCGAAAGTCTGGCGATTTATCAGCTTTAGTGAAATTATTAGAAAGGATAAGCGCTGCAGGACCACGAAACACAACAGAGTAAAAATAAGCATGTTTGAACATATACTAGATAAAGGACACGGTGTTAAAATTTTATATACAGGGTGTCCGGAAATGATGAGCAAAAAATTCAGGGGATAATTATAGACAGAAAATAAAAGCTACCTCTTTCTATAACATTTTGTCCAAAACTGATTTATTAACGGAGTTACAGTGTGTTAAAGTTAAAATTTTATATTCGATATTTGTAATTAACTTCTTAAGAAATCCAAATATTTACATAAAATTTGTAAATCGGGGGTTTTTGCAGACGAGAAATTCAAATATGTTTCTAATTTTGACGTCACTAGTAGAGGGCGCCACTTATGGCACATCATGTTTCTTTTTCAGCAGCAAAGGCACTACCGGAAACCAAAACAGTTTTTATTCGGTGCGACGTTGTCACATATTCGAAACCTGTTTGTTGTCGTAATTCTATTACCGTCATTTCTGTTTTATTTGGTACAATTTATCATACAGCAAAATAAACACATTTATATTCAGGACACCCTGTATATAATTTTCTGTATATTGAAGATTTAATGACGATATATATAAAGAAGAAAAGCTGTTGTCAAATGCTTCTATGTTATTTTTACTAATTCTTCTACTGTAGTAATATCCCTTTAAGGGCGCCATATTCTTCAACAAATTTTTAGGAACAGGAATCTTTCAAACCACGTATTTTTTTTAAATTAACTATAGATGTAAATATTTCTGTAACATAAACTTACATAGCCCTGCATATAAGAATGTATGTGAAAATAATTGTTAAGATGTGAGGTTAGAATAGCAAAATAATGTGTACCTTACAAACGTTTTTTAAATTATTATTTTATTTGGGAAAAGTTTTTGAAGAGAGATTTCTGTACCTAAAAACATCACAAATTTCATCATTTTACGGCGAGAAAGACGGCGACCTTAAGAATGCTTGTCGTGTCCTTATTGATTGATCGACTTCATACACTATACTGATGGTTTTAGTAAAAACAATTTAAATCGCCTGTAATTCAGATATGTTTGCGAAATATATGGCAATGGACATCAGAACTACCACCACCATTTCATGCAGCTTGATTTTTTGCGAGGTTGGATTCTGTCTTGTATTTAACCGAGCTAAAAGTTAAAAATTCGTGCCCGCTATTTTCCGCCCCGCTGAGAGCATCGTTATTCTTTCGTTTATCTCTCCAGGGCACAAATTACTTGTCACATCCCAAAAAAGATGCTGCCTAATTATTCCACGGATCGTAGTCGGGTAAAAGCTGACATTTAGGACGGCGATTGTTGCGTTTTCTTCTGCTGCAGAACAGATATAACAACAATGTAAATATTATAGTACTATGTATTAAAATTAAAAACTTTTGTGTTTTTTTCTTCGTTGCTGTTTATGAGATAAAAATTTATATAAATGTAAATTTACAATGAACCTGTTTGCTCTACCGATATGGTTGTGCGAAATTGCATGCGTGATGTAATTTTACATTAATAAAGTACACGGTTCTATATGTACTGGGTGTCCAGTGTAACGCTCTCACTCGATTTGGGGCTTTAATGTTATAGTTACAAAAAAATGTCAAATACAAAAATTGTGTCATTTTTATAGATGATTCGACGTGTCTTAGAAAAAACGATAGAACATCGAATTAAAACAATTATTTACCAAAGTTCAATTTTTTTAAATGCAACACCCTATGTATTTTTTAAAATTCTGAAAAAGCATACAATTCTGATTACATCCATATGATATACTTATATATTTGTCCCAGTGGTTACTGAGATATAAAGGAAAATGTCAAATATATCTGATATATCAATACATTTCCCTTTATATCTCAGTAACCACTGAAACAATTATATAAGTATAGCATATGGATGTAATCAGAATTGTATGCTTTTTCAGAATTTAAAAAAATACATAGAGTGTTGCATTTAAAAACATTGAACTTTGATCAATAATTGTTTTAATTCGATGTTCTGTTGTTTTTTTTTCTAAGGCACGTCGAATCATCTATAAACATGACACAATTTTTATATTTGACACTTTTTTGTAACTATGACATTAAAACCACTAATCGAGTGAGAGCGTTACACTGGACACTCTGTACATCTTAGGGGCGCCGTCACCGTGTATTAGCAAAGTAATCTACAGTACAGTAAGATTTTAAACCCTTGACAGATACTGCTACCTAACAATAGCTAAACTATTTATGGCTCAAAAAATACCGATAGCTATATATTACGTGATTTTACTATGGTTAAATTTTTGATAATCAAAACAATGTGCATATCGACATTTTTCTTTTCAAATTTTCGTTTTGTTGCGTTATCTTCCTTCTCTAAAATTTTTGCCGAACCCCATTGAATTAAATGACCGTTTTCCCAAGCATGTTTGCAAGGTTTGGATTTTTCAAATTCCCGTCTTTTTATATAATTTTTATGTTCCTCAACTCTAAAAAAGAAAATTAAAAGAGACCGCGATTATTTTGTTGAACGGCGATAAGTGTGTATCAAACTGTTCAGTAAACATAGATCATTGTTGGCTACAATTGTATCAAGAAGTAAGTAACAATAAAATAAAAATCATTTAACATCTCTATGGAAGCAGATAAACAAATTTTAAATTGTCAAACTTGACATACGTTTAATATTTTTATTACTATTTTGAAAACGAAAACAGA
Organism: Monochamus saltuarius; assembly: GCA_025584915.1. Lineage (NCBI taxonomy): Eukaryota > Metazoa > Arthropoda > Insecta > Coleoptera > Cerambycidae > Monochamus > Monochamus saltuarius. The sequence goes on from CM046727.1 coordinate 8,823,507, forward strand.
GAGATTTTCGAAACGTCAAAAATACGGAAGTGCGCGATAGTGATGTGATTTTTGTTATCTTTTACTTATCTGCTTTTTTCAGTGTGAGATTTTTTAGATAGGCAAACTTAGTCTCAAAAATAACCCTTGACTGATCCGTTTGGCGCAAGGGCTTATTTAATTAATCTTTATTTTTTCATAAGTGTGGCAAAAACCCAATAAAACTAAAGAAAAAAACTAAAATTATGCCACAAATAAATAGCTTCAGACAATATTTAAAACATACTTCTTATGAACTTCATAACTGATTCTGTTAAAAGCCGTGTATCTCCGGTTTTTAATAATGACTGTTTCTTCTCCGGCAACAAACTATAAATAAATTGAAGTGAACATCACTGAAGGCGTTTGTAGAATAATATATCTTACATACATTTGCTCGCTTAGCGCCATATAACAAATGGATCTATACAAGATGAGACTGTGTTTCAGAGAACAAACAGATAAGTTGTGTTTTCCACAGTTTTCCCTCCGACAATAATTAATAACAACGAGGACACTTTTGTCTAGGTCGGAACGTGTTATTAATCATCCGGTTTTGTTTATTATGTGAGATAAAAAGCCTTAAATATTTATTGGGCGAATTTGTGCAACTCGATATCATTAATTTTATGTGCATTATTCACCTACGACTCATTTTGTTCTGTTTTGATATAGGTATTTTGTCACCTGTGAATAAATTTGGAACATAGGTTAATCTAATGCTTTTTGAGTGATAAAAAATATAAATACTATCATACAGGGTGTTTGAAGTATTACTGGCATCCTTGAAATAGGTGATAGTACAGTCAAAATAAGTTCACCATTTCCGAGATACAGGGTGTCAAAGATTTCGAAATTTGTATTATATTTTTTATATACTTGGAAACTGTCGTGATAAAAGAGCAATATTTATATGTTGCAATGAAATATATTTAGTATAATTATTCAATATGTTTAAATATTCAGCAGTGGCGTAGAAACCCTGTTATACTCTTCTTTATTTAAAATAAAAATGGTACACCACTGTCTTAATTATAAAAAATGAAACATACTTTAAATTTTCATTATTTTGAACAAATAATTATTCTTTAAAATGCATCGTAATAAAGTATTATTCTTTAAAAATATCTCAGCATTTCGTAGTTCGTTCGTGGTGAGACCTATTAAGGTCTATTTACACACATCAGTGCCTTGTCAATTCCGTATCAGTATCAGTGGAAAATATAAAATCGTTGCTTAGATTTTAAATTGGCGTGTTTGTACACATCCAATACAGTGCCGCATCAATGCTGTCAGCGCTGCTTCAGGGTCCGTTCAGTGGCTTTTAAATACGCCGGCGACGTTATTTTTGTAATTGTGCTGACAAACTGATTTTTTTATTGCTTAGAATGGATAACACGCTTATCGAGTCGATACGAAATGTTTACCTGAGACACCGTCTATAACTCATTTTTTCCAAGCAAGTCTTGCTTTGGACATACCACGATATTACAACTTAAAAATATGTAATTTAATTTAGATATTTTTTGCTTTTTAGATTAATTTGCAAGAAATTTTTCTTTTCACAAAGGCTATTAAATATAGCTACAACGTTAGCCCTTTTCAAATATTTATATTTAATCTGGAAGGTCTCAAAGAGAATGGGATTTTAATAATTTTATGCTTTTATATTTTCATCTTCTTGAAAGAATGTAAGAAGGAAGTTATCCATTATTTCATAAAATTTAATGAAAATTCTAAAATTAACCCTGTTGCTTTGAAACTAATCACTTATTATGAAGATTTAATAATTTATACTTTATGTGTAGGTAAGTTAAAACTAAGTTTAATACATGTATGCAGCTTGTATAGATGTTTTCCATCTAATAATATTTGCAGTAATCTTACTTATTATACACCTTAACAGTAATGATTGGTTCAGAAATCAAGCGTGAGTTGTGTTGCGAGGAGTTTTATATTGTTATTATTAGCTAATAGGTGCAAAAATAACGCCACATTATTTAATTTTGAATAAAAAGTTTTTCAGAAATTATAATGTAAATAAGTCGTAGCAGACTTTCAATGATGGATTTTCGATTTTATAGTAATTAAGGCACTGACGACGTGATAACATTAACTGCTCGAGGTAGATACTACACTTTCCAAGGGCGTTATTTCATTTCTACTGTGTTCAAGAAGATTTGATTTAGTTGTTTTGTGTTTTACTGTAGTGAAACTGTTTAAATTTACTTGTTAAAAGGTGATGAATATTTCAATGCCAATGCGTTTGAAATTGGTAGAGCCCTAGGGCGTTATTATTAATTAGTTCATGTCAATGTAAAAATGGTTTTTAAATGTCCAATTCCTCAGGGCCTGTTTAGTAATAAATAAATTTACAACATGTGTAATTTAAAGCTTGAATACGCCTTTAAATCCATAAAATCCGTCTTAAGGCAAGGCGTCGTATTCATATGAATAAATTCAGACATGATGCGTAGCGATATAATTGTATATATACTTGAACTCACTTATTACCACGCCAATGCGTGTTAGATTTGTAATGTCCTATAGGGGTATACATAATAACGCCTTAGGGCGTTGTTGTCCAACTAATGTATCCTAATGCTAAGTAACTGCTAGTATGTTCTTTAATGAAATTGTAAATATCACTTTTGTCCTTAAATAAGAAATTATTTTATATCATATATGAGTAATTCAAATCATTTGTCTTGAATATGCTTTTACATTTATAACATCTGTCTTAAAATAACACGCCTTATTAGGTACATCAATATATTCCGATAATTTGGGATATACTTAATATACGTATTTGAACTGATTTATTTCAATGCTGCTGCATTTCAGCTTTGTAATGCTCTAGGACGTTATTCACAATAACGCCCGGAGGCGTTGTTTGATTAATATAAATTATATTCAGCAAATGAATTTAGCGCAAAATATCTGACTAGTAAGACATTATATATAATAAATTCTAGTTTCCAAATATTCCTTTTGTATGGGTCTGGTAATATCGTGTGTCTTGAATTTACTTCTAAATATTACTTGAATAAATTCGGACAATTCTTGCATATCAATGCGTTTAAAATTTTTAATGCCCCAGAGCATTATACATAATAACGCCTTGGGGTGTTATTTCTCAATAATAACGTCTTAGGGCGTTATTTCCCATTTAATGGTTATCAATGCAATATAACAGACTAGCAGAACATTAAGGACATTATAATTTCCAAATGTGTTTAAAATACCAAATAACAATGTACAGTGTGATATATATTAACTATTTTCTGTCTCATCAAAAATGTGTAACGAAATTGCTTCATTGAAAATTCACATTATAATTTACAAATTTTAACATTCCTGCATGTAGCAGGTTTTTATTTGATTCTGTTTCATTATATGTTAAATAATACTAAAAAATGGTTAATATTTGCAAATAAATGATTTTATGGCATATATGAGCAATTCAAATATTCTGTCTTGAGTATGATTTTACATTTATAAAATCTGTCTTATTATATTACACATTACATGTTTTTGAACTAAATTGTTTCCATGCTAATGTGTCTCAGATTCGTGTGTTTAATAATACCATGAGTCCTGAATTTGCTTTAAAATTTGACTTGAATAAATTCGGACAATTTTATATCAATGCGTTTAAAATTTTTAATGACCTAGGGTGTTATTTCTCAATAATAACGCCTTGGGGCACTATTGCTCATTTAATGGATATCAATGCAAAATTGCTATGCTAGTAGAGCATTAAGGAAATTATAATTTCTAAATGTGTCCATTGCAGGAGTGTATTTAATAATAAATGATTTTATAACATGGAGAATTCAAATGGTGTACCTCGAATACGCTTTTAAGTTCATGAAATCCATCGTAAGGCGTCGCGTCTTATTCAGACGAACAAATTCAGACAATTTGACGTGATCCGTCACCCCACGACCCACTTGACGCCCAAAGCCTCTCATAAAGTTGTGAACTTGTGACGAGGAACGTCATAAAAGCGCGACATCTAATTCCAATTGCATCTCCCAGATGGGGTCGGGGGGCAATAATAGTTAAAGTCCTCCGGAAACTTATTCCGCCCTGCGGTCTGAAAAGCCGGTAATTGGAGCGACGGCGCCATCTTTCTCTGCTTGTGACGCCGAATAGACATTAAGAGTTGATGAGGCAAATAAATATTCGGTCCCGGGAAGTTTTGCGCCTCGATCTGTCACCTGTTGGCGGTGGAGCCTGGCAGTGGATTAAAAGTTACGACTCGAGCAAATTGAGATATTTGACAGTGGAAATGTTTCTTTCGTTGTTGCGATAGAGAAGAAATGGATGAGATGAAACAATAATATGAAATCTAGCAATCATATTGAATAATTATATGACGTCACTCTATAATATTAAGTGTCATTTTCATTCTGCTCCCTACGAAAGTATAATTTTTTATTTTAAAAAGACAAGCGAAAACGAAAGTAAATCATGCTAGGTTATCGGTTGCTATGTATGAAAGGCGACAAAAATACGTCAAATTATTTATGTCTAATGTTTATCTAGAGTGGAAATTAAATGTAAAATTACAATTATTGTTGTATGTCCCTGAAAAAGGCAAATGTTGATTGCAATCGTTCTAAAACAACGTCGCTGGAAATGTTGACATGTTTGTCGATTTGCGCAACATGATCATTAAATTCTGTTTCTGAATGTTTGCCTTGCCGAATAGATATGGATTTTTCGGGCATAATTTTATTAGCAACTTCTATTTTGTGGGTCACTGAATCTACTATATGTATATCCTTCCGCTACCTATGACGACTTCCACCTATGTGCCTTTTCATATCTAAAATGTACACACCTGGGGCATTTGCTAGTAATGTAGAGCAGGTTTTTTGAAATGAGTGGTCGGTGTACTGATTTGGGTTTGAAATTTGAAGAGATTGTACCGAATTTTTGAAATTATATGCTTTCCAACCACCTGATTTACACATCTGCCGCGCTCTTACCCATAAAAGAAGCGTTCATCCTTTTTTTGTCTGAGTTGTATACAGGGTATCCAACTAAAATCTAGCCAAATATTAAACTTAAAATACGTTTATACTTATCAGGATAGTGGTCGCGCGGTTTAAGGCGTCAGTACTTGAATTGAGGTGACTAGATCGCTGTGGGTTCGACCCCCGCAACCGGTAGACCGTATATAAGCTATATTCGTGGAGAGATTGGCACCCTCTTTGCGGGTATGGTAGGGTGGAAGAATGTTGGCTTGGGTCAATGTGATACTGGTTGATATTTGGCTACCCCCCTAATTAATGAGGTTTTCCAGGTTTCCCTCATTCCTGCACTGAATGGTGGTTAGGGCCTACCAACGTAAGTTGTTCCTGGGCGCAAATGTTGCCTGCTTAATAATAACATGCCGCCCCCTCTCCCGCACAAGTCTTTGACTTCTGGGCTAATCTTCGTGATGAGAATGAGGGATAGAGATATATTATTATTATTATTATCAACTTTGTTATATAGTTATTTACATTACAAGCTGCAAAAGCCTTTTCAGGTGGTCAGAGGTATTCAAATAGTCTCGGCTACGCTTTACTTCACCTCGGCTATTTAAATACACCTCGCACCTAAAAGTAAGGTTATAAACACATTATAGTACTATGAATTTAATTTTAATAATAAACATTTACTTTTTTATATATATATTGTTAATATTTATATTAAAAGTACAACTGTTAGTCTAGTCGAAGTGAGTTTCCTGCCAATAATAGTTAGACTAAATTTAAAAATATGGGGTTTGGTTTATCGGATTCAGAATTAAATTCTGAGAATAGGGAATTTTGAATTTTTGCCATTAAAAATTTCAATTATTATTAACAAAACGAAGAGAAAAAGATGGTCTCCGTTTTTTGCAATAACTATGGAACTATTAAAGATAGCGCCAATATTAAAAGATCCTAAAGGAGAAAATTTCACAAAAAGTCGATTCCCGGAGTTGTAGCTCCATTATTTATAATTTTAATTTTACGTTGAAAATAGGGTTCCGCGCGGCCGTTGTGGCGCTTACGTCCACTTTGCTCGGTGACGACGTAATTAAAATTATAAATAATGGAGCTACAACTCCGGGAATCGGACTTTTTTGTGAAATTTTCTCCTCTTTAGGATCTTTTAATATTGGCGCTATCTTTAATAGTTCCATAGTTATTGCAAAAAACGGAGACCATCTTTTTTTCTCTTCGTTTTTTGTTAATAATAATTGAAATTTTTAATGGAAAAAAAATTCAAAAATTCACTATTCTCAGAATTTAATTCTGAATCCGATAAAACAAACCACATATATTTAAATTTAGTCTAACTATTATTGGCAGAAACTCACTTCTCGACTAGACTATGTGAAGATTTGTATCATTAAATATTCCTCATTTTCTTGTGATATCAGTACTCATAACAATATTTCTATTGTTAACTGTTTTTAATGGTCTTTGTAGTGGGCCCGATAAATAAAAATTGTCCGAAATTCTGCGTAGAGCTAGGTCTTGGCAATTTTGGTCTTACTTCATATAAAATTTTCGTTGTATCCCAATTTGGAAGCTTCAATACAATGGTACATCCTTTGCTGCATTACCAATTTTATGAATACCCATAACTGCTTTATAACATTTCTCATTTTGAGTCGTTCCTTAAAATCGGGAGGACGCATATTAACGTACTTTCTATGTCTACTTAAATATTCATCCCCTAAGACGATGAAAGTTCGAGTCTTATTAGTTTTAGTGTTAGGAATTGTAATTAGCAGAAGAGATCCCATGTCTTCAATATCATCAATATCAAAATTTCATGAAAAATAAGAGTTGTTTCTCATAATATGAAGCAAAATGTAATTTTATTACTTTTATCGCCAAATACTTGTCATCTGGAGCAGCAGACAAAAATGTATGGAACTGTTCCCTTAAAAAGACTCTCAATTTCTTTGGTTTATAACCTTTTCCTTTTTGTTTAAAAAATGCACGCAAGTTGTTCTATTTTTCTATTTTCACATTATACTTCAAACTTAACACAGACTTTACAGTTGAATAACGATCCAACAAACTAGAACTATTCAGTTTTTGCCCCTAGTGTACTAGAACGCTTGTGTGTTTGATTTACGGGGACTGATAATTCTGTTGTATTTCTGGAAATTACATTTTTACAAGTTAATTCAATTCATTTTTAATTTATTTAACATTTATGTTAATAAACCAAATAAATATGTACAGTAAACTATACATTTACGTTATTTGTAAATAGTAATTAGAAATTCAAATTATACATCAAATATTTCATATAAATATAAAAAATAATAATGCCAAATTAATAGCTTAAATTAAAACCACTGATATATCACGTTTATTGAAATCAATGTACATATCTGTAATATTTAATTGTTTAAAATACTAAATAACAATATACGGAATGATGGTATATATTTACTATTTTCTGTATCATTAAATATATGTAACAAAATTGCTTCATTGAAAATTTATGTTATATTTTAGAAATTTTAACTATTTATACGTTGAATATTAGGTACTAAAAAAAGGTTAGTATTTTCTAAAAATTCAAAATCACAATATTTTACCCATATAATTTTAATTATTAGCTTTTACACGTTTTTGTGTTATTGTCAAGGTATTCCTACTAAAGGTTCTACAATTAAAATAAATGACATATGTAACTATGTTTTTGATACCTAATATGCTAAAGAAACAGCTCCAGGGACAGTTAGATTAAAAGAAAATGTTAATTTTGAAAATCATTAAATAATTTTATCTATCTTTTTCTTGTTTCGATGTAGCTTTCAGCGACAGAATTAGACTTGCAGCCACCATATCTTTTAGTATTTATACCAATTTGCCAACTTGAAGACAGAAATGAATATAATCCCAAAGTTTAATTTTTAATTTGACATGGTCTCACCAGTTCTACTAAATTCAAGCCATCAGTATTTTCAGATGTTACAAAAAAACTCTGTAGACACTTTTGTTTTGGTATTGGGTATCATGACTTGGAAGCATAGTCCTTCATCTGTCACATGTTTTACAAACATAATTGTCAGTTGTTCCCGCTAACATACATGCGCCCGTCAAACCAATAGTCCAAATAACCTAAAATATATATTAGTTATAAAACTTTTTTTACTAAAAAAACATATTTGTAATATAGCTACCTACCTTCATGAGCAGATATTCGTCATCGTCCGCATTCATTAAAAATTTGGATATTTCCTTCTTTGTTAATGCCTTACATTTTTTAGGCTTTATTGATAGATATTGTGGCAAAATTAATTTAAATTTGCTTAGATGCTAATCCACAGTGTTAATCCTCACATTATTGTTCGAATTGAGGAGAATAACATTGAAAATTAAAACAATAAAGTTGAAAAATATTTTATTTAACAACTCCTACTTGCATTTTGTAAAAGAAAACTGTAAGTTATTTCCAGACATAAAAAGGATAGTTTTTGTTGCCTTTCGAGTATAATGGTATTTCAGACCTCCGTTGTCTGTTTTTAGTAGAGAGCTTTATTTTTGTAAGCAACGAAACATTATAATAGAAAGCAATTACTCAACTCTCCTTAAGATAAATACGACCTTAACCATATTTTAAATATTAGATGAATATCAAACTTGGTATAACACTCACAAAAAAGTGCTTTTAGTAGTATATTATTTCAATTTCAATTGATGTAGAAAAGTTTTGTCTGGTCACATATGAACTTTAAAGAAAGATACATTTATATCAAGTTTATATTGCATGAATTCTAAAGTAAAATAAATAAAGTAAACTTTTACGATATATGACATTTCCAGTGCATGTTTCAAAATTAGGAATAGCGCTTTCTCTATGAAAAAATATTAAAGCTTACTTTTATGTATAGACTTTATTATTAAATTAACTTATTTTTATTATAGAGGTAATAATAACTAAATTAAAGAATGTTTGACAATAATTTAAAGAAATTTGTTTTCTTCAATAGACTTTAACCAGTTAACTTTTTATTCAATTGACTGTTTTATTTGAATTTGGAACTTGGGTGAATCCTTGCGCATAGTCGACTATTTATTATACGATTACAACGCTCTAGTTACACACGGTTTAGTTTCAGGTAACTTTAAGTTATTTACAAAGTTTAGAGGCTTGTATATGATGCGGTTACTCTTGGAACTTTGAAAAACCGATGGATTAAGTTCGACTGCGCAAAATTATGCACGTCTCGTGGAAATTTCTGGTTCTCCAAATTATTTAAAGTTCAATCGTTTCTACTTAATGGATTCTTTAATTTGATAGATAATATACCGGGTGTAAAATGTGAAGCGAAATTGAAACAATGTAGGTATATGAAATATTAAAAACTTTTCTATTAATGTGGGTATGAAAAAGCTTAATAATGAAGTTATAGACTGAAAGAAATACTGCTGAAATAATTAGGTACTATAAATTTGTGCTTACAATTTTGTTTTAGAATAAACTACAAATGTAATAAACCATTTAAGTTCGTCATTGTGGTAATTGCAAAAGTATTATTGTAATTGTTGTAAATTTTAATATAATTGTAAACATTTTTTACTATATTTTGTAATAAATGTCATATTGTAAAATTTAAGATGCGGGTATAATGCAAAATAATACTATTTATAGATTGCATTAATACAACAACTTTAGTCATCATTACCAAAAGTACAGAGACACAGTTGTAGTATTATTTGCTACAAATTGTATTAAAGTAGTTTTTCTGAGACCACCACGTCCAGGATGAAGTAAGCCAGTAGCCGCTAGATGTAGACACTTCTCGCGCATTCTTGACCTCCGTCGGATATGACAAAGTTCAAGCAACCATTGTTACATCACGTGAACTTAGGTTCACTTCTTTTAAGTGATACGGACACAACAACTAGTGGTCCATCACGAGATCTTTTGTCTGCATGCACCGATGAGAGCCTACAAGCTCGAATGTGGTATATGTCGAATGTGCCACAGACGAATGACTTTGACTGTTTGCTATAGGTCTTTCAGGTGATAATTTTAATTGAACATTCGTTGTTTCCTGAAATTTCTCATTCGTAACAGAAGTAGCAAAACTACCAATGTGTAATGTTTTAAAATAATTTAATGGTAATTGTTAATATATTTAACAAACACTTTTATATAACCTTGTAGTGAGGGTTACAACAATGCTGGTAGATTATTGCTGTCTTTGTGTCAATAAACTAAGAAAACATTTAGTATTTCGTAACATTTCTGTTGTGGTAAAACAGTTTTTAGAGATTACTACAAAATTATAATAAAATTGTAAGTATTGAAATTATACTACAAATTGTGTCTGGAGTTATAATCAAACCAAATTGTAGTACACAGGCTTCAATTATTGTATTGTAAGTATTTACTATTCTTTTTTTTTCAGTGTAGGATAATAAATATGCTGCGTCAGAGACAGTTTTTAGTTTAAATCTTCAAAACAGTTTATCAGATAGGTACTAATAAAATTCGATTAAGATTATTGGAATATCAGTAATAGCTTATTAATATTAAATTTTTTTTCTTATGTAAAAAAATTGTCAGCGACTATCGTTTACGAGAAAATTAGTAACAAAAGTTTTTAGTGATTCTAAAAAATCAAATGTAGCATTGGATACTTTCGAATTTTACTCATCCAATGATTATTTGTAAAAAAAACAGCTTAGTAAAAAAATTGACAGTGGAAACCCTTAATATCATATTTAAGTCACTAAAATTTTAAAGCTAATAAAAAATACACCTAAGTGCGCTTATCTAAAAAAAATCGAATTTAGAACCAATAAGTATATTTATTACTTTTTTTTCTTATAAGATAATATACAGATTCGGAAATTGCGGATCTTTACAGAGAAAGTAGAAATTGCCGCTTCATCCCAGGGAAGGTACGCACTTTAAGAGGGGCGGCGACGTGCATTGGTCTAGCATTCCCCACTACTACGGTAATCGGTTCCGTATCGCCAACGCCAATTCGCCATTGCAAATCTAACTGTCCGGTCAACTAATGCCAGTGTTGTCAGATCTCATGCATTCCGAGGAAATTTCATGCTCTCATATTTTGATTACAAAATCTCATAATAATAAAATTATTAAAATTACTCTTTGAAATCTACCAAAACAAAGACCTAACGAGAAATAAAGGCAAAATCGAGGGCAAAATTGAATAGATAGAGGTAGGTATCTACAATATTTGGGTACTTGAAATGTCCTTTATTGTAGACTGCTCTTAATAATTAGCAATGAATACATAAACGGGTATGACAGTATACGGATATGCGGTGTGTGTGCTGTATTCACGCTGTATTGCAGTGATTCTTAACTCTATTCCGTAAGGGTACCTACATTTTCTGGAAACAACAGATTTTACGACCCGTGAGTCACCCTGCGTCACGTCAACTGCGCCTCAACGTTCGCCCGGCCTAACAATAAAATAAATTAGAAAGGTTACGTGGTTAATAACTTTTAAGTAAGTACCTGTAACTACCTACTTATAATGTAATATGTAAAATACCAGAACATAATGCTTTTTAATGAAATAAAAATGGCATTACAAAAGTAATTAAAAATTAAGCTGTGTCAAGAGGTGTTTTTTGATAAATTAAGCCATCTCATGCTTTTTTCTCCAAACCTCATGCTTCTTGAAATTATTCTCATGCACTGAATTTTTCCCACCTGGCAACACTGCTTGATGCAAACACGCTGTGGTCGAAGTATGCGTGTAGCATGACACAAATACACGCAAGCGGCAAAATACAATTCACCATCAAGATCATCACTTTCCAAATTTGTATATCAGTAGAGTTTTGAAGCAATTCAAATCACTTTCGATTGTATTCTGTTGAAGAAGGATTGTCATCATTTAAAGAAGACCAAACCTTCGACATCTTGAACATTTCACATCTTTGTGACATCGAAGATACAACATAGTGTTTATTAAGAAAAACCGTAATGGTATTTAGATAGCAAAATAATAAAACCCGGCGCATCCACCATATTTTACGATTTGGCTACAAGGTGCATAATTCAAAGACGGTTGAAAGAAAAAAAGAAAACGTTTATTAATAACAAAACGGAACAGTATTTAGAAATAAGAAAAGAATAAAACCCAGCTGAAGGGGTTGAAACTTTATAAGAAATTATAATCATTCTTTACCAAAATCCAGTTTTCATTTTACCTACACTACCTCCATCAAGTTTTTCTCTATTTTCGACTCTTTGGGCTTGATTTTTTTCTGTATCCACAACGGACGCATTCAACTGGCCAATATACGACAGAGGAGTATGCACAGCAGATTATATTTACTGACTTTTTTGGAATGCTATAATTTTGCCTGCTGTACCTTTAATACTCGTTTTACAAATATTTCTATGCGTATCACTTAGCAAGATTTTGTTGAAAATTATCATCTGGCAAACGATAAAATGTATATATGTATTCTGTATATATTTTACCCCTTAGGAACGTATAAGCTTACAAGACAACTCTGATGTTCCTTCCTTATGTACCTTAGAAAACATAATTTTCGCAATACAAGTTCATTTATAACGCACATATGAAAATAACCATAACGTAAAATGTTAGGGGAATGTTACACTATTGATTCCTTAAACACTTCCAATATTAAAAGTTCTTAAAAACTTATTAGGCAGAAATTGGTACTTGTACTATCCCTTTTTTATTACGTTATGAGAACAAAGCGCGTCTGTGGAATGTACGGATCTGCCTGTACCATCTTATAGTCCATATTGCATGCGCTGTAGGTGAGCGTACAAAAGGCTTATATAATTTAGATAGCACGAAATCTAATAACCGAAACAGATTTAGCGAGGGTATTCACGACGACGCCATTATAGACGCGGGGTTGCTCTTGTTGTAAACACTGTGGCGGAGGTCGATTTGAATGCAAATTCAGCGAACCAGGCAAAACCGAATGGTACGCGCACATGCATTTTACTACCGCATGTATTCATTGTATGTCTTATGACATTAAGGCATAAGGTTACTTGAGCGTATTGGAAATTTATTAGTTCAATTTTAGATCTTTCGATTAAAATATTAAGACAAAGATCCTTTAGTATTTTCTGATGATGGCTTACATTATTAACTTTATTAAACGTATGTGTAAAATTTCAAATTATAGATACTTGCATATTATTTACCATTTTAGTTATGGTAATTTTATAATTATTTCATGTAAGTTTACAAATATTAAGGATGTAGATGTCCTTAACATTAATTGAAATGTTCCTTAAAGCGTGTAATAGTCGTTTTATTCACAGAATGTATTGTAGTAATTCTATGTATTTTACTTTGTAATTTTATCAGCAAATCTTGTGGTATTCTGTAAATTACCCATATTATGTATTTTTACATAGATAGTTATAGTAAACACATTCTACGCCTACAGCGTCCCGATTCAGTAATGGTCGGCTTATCTATACAATCATGTGTGTTATGGACATTCTAGTGCAGTTGATATTAAAGATATTTCAAGTATGTGTATGGTTTAATTGAAGAATTCAACATGATTAAATGCGCCATTGTGTAGTTCTTCATATATAGTTGCCCAAAAATACAACGTAGGTGCCTACATCAACATATTCACAGAAATTCTCAAAAAATATGTAAATATGTTTCATACTTTATGCAACTTTCTACATGTTAAGTATATATTTGTTCGATAAGTATTACCACCTACTTGAAAATATTGTTTATATAATTATTTATTTTTGTATTTCCTCCTATATTGCTTGCTTTAATAATTTCTATATTAATAGAGCAATAACACTTCTAACTTATATAGTAGTAATACGTATGTAAGAAGACGAACCCGATACTAAATCAGCCGTAAAATGAAATAATATATCTTCTTGTTCCTGGTGGTAAAATGCTTCGCATAAGTAACGAATTTACATTAACACCATAATACCAAGATTACTGATGACTTGTTTTAAGTTAGTCTTCTCTTCTATCGACCATACTTAAGACTTACATGTCAATAATTCAGAAAACTAAAAAAAAAATCTTCTTGATTTATTTTTCTAAACTTCTTAAAGCTCTTTTTATCTTGGTGCACAGTATACAGAGATAGATACTTCCATTATAAAAATATATGTTTATGTATAATTTTAGAGCAGACCTTTAGGAACCTTACAAACCGTAAGAAAAATTACCATGATAGTTGTGAAAAATGCCAATGATAATCATGGTAAATTCACAATTATCAGTGTGTATCAATTTCTGTTCATAAGCTAGAGGAAATTAATTTCATTAACTTATATGCGATCGAGTCTTCATACGACGTAGATATTCAATTGCCTAACGGCAGTATCCAATAAAGCCTCGTTAGTCACACAGAAATACCCATTTACTACCAATAACGTGTTGATGAGAGGTTATTGCCAGCATAAGGGAAATTAACTCCCTGCTGGTCAAACAATATCATCATGGATTAGAAGTTTTGTGTATCAAATGAGGCGTAAAACTGCTAATCTTCTTTAATAAGTGAGACCAAATGTTTAACTAATATTACTCTAGATTAAGTTAGTGGTTACGTGTATTTAACAAAAAAGGCAAAATTTTGTGAAATACTGAAGTTAGTCGAAGAGATTTTCTATTTGAAAATCACTCATTTTGAAACAATATTTCAGAATTAGCAAAATCACACTTTAATTTTTATTTTGTGGACTGTAGAGACCTGTGGAAGCAGATAAAGTATTATACGCGATGCAAAAGTTAAGTAACTTTTACCAGTTTCGGACTCCATTGTCAGTCCTCGCTCTGCTCAGGCGCAAAATCGTCTTCAACTGGTGTAACTGCTACTTACCTCCCACATTAACATAAATACCTATTAGATTCCGAAAAATGACAAAATTGTATTGAAATGAGTTTAGCGACTCTAAGATAAATATTATTTTGGGTCATGTTTGTAGGGTTAATATGATTCATTTTCATATGTTAAGCGAAAAAATAGTTAATGTAAAGCGGTAGCAGTAGAGTACATTCTATAAAACAAGAAGTACTGCAATTGTTACAAAAGTATTTGCGAGAGTTTAGTAAAAACAGCAGCATAGGGTATAAGGGTAAATCTATAGGTACGCTGAAAAAATACAATAGTTATCACTTATACAACTGTACAGTATACAACTGTAAAAAATAACCTCGAATGTGGTGAAATAATTTTGGTGTTGAATTTTGAGTAATAAAACATTTTATCAAAGAAATGAGCTTATCAAGACAATTTTTGGTTAGAGAGATGGTTTGAGAAAGAACGAAATAGATTGATAATATAAATCAATTCTGTCTTTGTAGTAACATATAGTTTACTAAGCTTACTCGTAAATTTTATATATAAAAGATTTATTTAGTTAACAAATATGTTTTAGTGAACATTACTCAATGATTTGTGTTAATATTGTAACACAATTGGGTGTGGAAATACAATTTGTAGTTTTATTTCACATATTATGCTTCAAATTTAAATGTTCTCCATTTGAACACAGCGAACGAGAGGTAACTGAACACAACAACGAGACACGGCCAACATGCTGTAGTGTGTTGGAACAGCTAATATACTGCAAGTGTGCAGTTTGCTCAATCACTCAGGAGTAGCGATATAAAACACAGAGGTGTATTAAGTTTACACAAAATAGCATACTCTTAGCACATCACAATTTTAACAAATTTTGTGCAAAAAATAAAAAAATGCCATAGTGTGTAAAATTATTAACACGGAAATTTTACACATAGTTATACCTAGTTTTGATAGTGATGGCTATGACTACAAGTGTTGTATGAATACAATAGAAATATTGTTATTTCACACCAAATCCCCATTTTAAATTTTACAGTATGACATTTATTATAAATTATAGTAAAAAGTTTTATAATTTTATTGAAATTTACCGCAATCTCTTTATTCTAATACTTTTTAATGTACCACAACAACAAACTATGGTTTACTGTATTTGTAGTTTATTCCACGATACAATTTTGCAAGCGCAAATTTGTAATAACGGTTTCATTAGAATTTCTTTCAGTGTATATCGCGTGGAAACGTCAGTGAACTGAATATTTCCAGATCCTGTGCAACAAATATTAATTACGGTGGAACGGAGAGCGGTAATAAGATCGTGATTAATATCCAGATAATAGAACCCGGATATTCCATTGTCCGCGACTCAATTCCAGTGTTGGCGCGATCTAAAAAGCAAACAATAATTGTCCCGGAACGATCCGGTTGACTTAATTGGAAGCCTTCCAGGAAACTTGCCTGAGCGTTTTAATCCTTAGACTCGATTAGGAAGGACTTATTGAGGAGTGCCTCGCCGGCAGTTGATTGGTCCGGCATAAACACTGTTTTGCCAATTAGGCGAAGCCTGGCTTCAGTTATGCTTATTGGTGTAATTGAGTTATTATTTTTGCGCTGCTCGAGCCCTGGGGTATCGCGATTGCGAAGAGAAATTTGTATATTTATTAACTGAGTTAAGTTAATGAAATAAATCCTGGATTTATGAGTCGCTAGAAGTTAGAAGTTTGCCCTTGTGGCTCCTCTACGCTACAAATCATTTTCAAGTCAAATTTATTTGCATTCGTATTCATTTATTAGTTGATCTTTAAATTAAATATGAAACGTCGCTGAAAGTTCAATTTTCTATTTAATATATCTTTATTTGTTGAGAAATAAAAGCATTTGAAATGAAAATAGTAATAATAAATTTAAGAAAAGTTATCCATTATGAGTTCTAACTACTATGCTATAAGTTAAATAACAAAATTTTTCTGCTTGGCTTTAGTGGCTCGCCAATTTGCCAATTTTGACCATGCCATTTGAAAGAGCGTGCCATTCTACATACCTACATACATCATGAAAAATTATGGTGTTACATAGCAAAAATTTCAAGAAAATAATGTTTGAAGATTTTAAAATTTAATTTTCACAATACTGAAAATGATAATGATTATTATGTAAAAAATCGACTAAATTAAAAATGTTCACATTGTGCACCGTTGGCTGCCTGACAGTAGCCAAGACGATTAATAAATTCCTTTTGGACAATATCAATAACTTCAGGAGGTATACGATATATCTCGTGACGAATTCTTGCTTTTAAATCTTCTAAAGTAACCGGTCTAGTAACGTATACTTAGCTTTTTTATCCCCATAAGAAATAATCTAAATAATCAGGCGATCTGGGTGGCCACTCAATTGGCCCCCTTCTCCCTATCCAACGATTCGGGAACAGCTCATCTAAATAAGCACGGACAGGTGTTGCATAATGGGGAGGTGCACAGTATTGTGAAAATTAAATTTTAAAATCTTCAAACATTATTTTCTTAAAATTTTTGTTATGTAACACCATAATTTTTCATGATGTATGTATGTAGAATGACACGCTCTTTCAAATGGCATGAAAAAAATTGTCGATGCCGTCATATCTTGACAACGATGACGTCACAAATATGGTATATATCGTATGTCAAAAAGTGCCTTTTTTAAAAACAAAATCGACGTGCCAGGGGATTTTTTCGAAAACTTCTCAATTTCAAAGATGTTGCATTTATTCGTTACTTTTCGAAAGCATGTAGAATCTAACATAGTTTCTTAGGTGTCGCTATACCTAGTTTAACATATTATGTGTTATTTCTCTCCCAAAAATCTGCATCTGCACGGTATAAGTTTCCATTATTATTATGTAGTAACAGATCAAAATTTCAACAGGTTTACAATATTCACTAAAAGAACAAATTACTATTCAGACTAGAAAATAATCATATAAACTCTATTCATAACGAGGAAGAAAGGTCTATCTCTTTAAATGTACCAAAATATATCGGTTATAAAGAGTGTTATTAAGTGTTTATCTCCAATATTATTTATTTTTGTACCTAATGACTGTTAAAACTGTTAAAAGAGGAAAAACTACTTTTAAGACACTGTCAGTTTTCTTGTTTACAACAGAAAGATTATTTATTTGAGTATTTACTAAGAAATTGACTAGAAATATATCAATAAATAGTTTGGCGCCAGCTGGATCAATCTACGTTTTTCCTCCATGCAGCTTGAAAAAATAGACGTTCCTGAATAGAACAGAAACATCACGATCTCGATTTCCATTACAAAAGACGTAAAATTTACAAATTAAAAAAAAACCGACTGGCGGTTTGTATATGTATTTATTTGCATAAACGTGTGGGATATAACCAACTGTTATTTTGCTGTTATTTACTTTTGTTGAAGATTGATGATCACAGCTCTAGAAATTTCATTGTAAATTCTATTATACTGCCATAAAAATATGTACAGTGTAGTCTCATTATTGGAGAAAGATGCAAGCAGTTTAAATAAAAAGCAGCTGTTTATGAGCTTCCTGATTTTTGATATATTTAAATTAATAAAACTCCAAAAAAGACGTGTGCAATTATTAACGTTTTAGAAATTAGAAGATGTAACTTATTCTGCTTTGTAAATTTTACGTCAGATAATTTGAATTTTATGCAGTGGTGTGCACGTTCTCCAGATTTGAATGCATTGATTTTTTTGTAGAGCATTTGAAATGATGTAGTTGGTTATTGTAATTATATCATATACATATATACGAGTATTAAAATTATTTTTATGTAGGGGAGACCAGGTACGAAAATAACATATTTTTGTAAAGCCGGATAAATAAAAAATTAACAAAGTTATATAAATTTACTTACTATAAGTCGTTTCCTTGGCATTTTATATATAGAAGAAAAATATTATTGAAGTAATTAAAGCCCATATTGATGAATAATTAATAAAAAAGTAGAGAGTGTACATCGTTACAACCTACCCAATGGTATGGGTCAAAAGTAACAGACCATGGGGACGTTTGTAACATATGAATAATAGGTAATAACTAAGTATAAAAAGTTAGTATTCACAAGGTATTTGTTTATTGATTATACCTATATAAAAGTAAGTCGTAGTGCAGGTATATAATATATTTTTTGTTTGAAAAAAAAATAATAATAAAAAAATAGAATAATGAAACAAAAATATAAAATAACAATAAATTATTTTTGGTAATAACGAAGAATCCTATCCCTATCTGGCTTTTGCACGGTTGTTACGCCAGACTCGTCTATGTTCCATATTTGAGATGATTATATTATGTATTATATATGAGGATAACATGTTACAATCGTCCCCCTATGGCATTGTTACAATCGGCCCATTACGCATTTCCACGCAATTGACATGATACTTGCTAAAAACTTTTTTTAACAATTATTTTTAATTAAAATACCATGCTTAGGTTATAGCCAATATTGGTATTAATTGAACAAGCCAATAAAATAATTCAAGATAACGTTCAGTTCTAGGATTATGATAGATTAAGATATGAATGAAAACTTACTTTACATATCATTTCGCATCGTGCAGGTCATAACTCGAACTAAAACACACCATGGATATTGATGTTCAAATGAGTTACTGCAGATGACACTGCCGATTCTATGATGATATAAATTCTGTAGAAAGACAATAGGCTTACTGTTACAACCAACCCGTGTTACTTTCGTAAACGGTCTCCCCTACTATAATATTTTATAAAAATAATATAAGATGAAATCAAATATACTAAGTTTATTGGCATCTCTATTAGATGATTAGTGCAACATGTTTATATAGTCTTAATACCATTTCGTAATAAATTTGTTTTAAATAATCTCTGCATTATACTGTAAGTTGTTGCTTCAACTGCATGTCATGATTTCCTTATGAACCCTATAACTCAAGAATAGTTAGCAACAGTTAGCATAACAGACAAAAATGTCTGAGAGTTTATAATCGATATACGTCAAATTATACAGGGTGTTCAAAATATGAGTGTCTTTATTTTGCTATATGATAAATTGTATCATATTTTACTTCTCTGGCCAACTGTAATAGAATTATGACATGAAACAGGTCTTGAATGTGTGACAACGTCGCACACATACCATATCGGGATTGTCAGGTGTTTATATGTGATAATTACAAATACATCTAAATATACTTACTGTAATAATTGGTTTTCTCAGAGCTCTTTTCTCAACACAGAATAAAATGTGAAATAGTTGAAAGTGTTCAAAATGACTTATGTTGCTTGTGAAAAGCGTTTACCGTACAACGTTCTTGTAGTCAGAGTTTTATCTGTTTAACTGTTCCTTTTTTGATTTATATATACTCATAAGTATCAAGCACTAAGTACAGAAAAACGAAACGCACTAACCCCAATAATGTTATGACTTTTGGGTTAACAGCAGCAGGTGATAAATTACAATGTTGTCGTACATTACAGTTTTAAAATTTTATGGGAAATATCAATTATTTACTTTATTAATACTTATACAACAAACATATCAGGTTAGGGGAGCTTTTAGTTAACATTAGTTGCACCTTAGTTTGTAATACAAGTTTGCAGCTTGTTGCTATTTCATTATTAACTAACTATTCGTTTTAGACATTTTTTACCCACGAGTCTTTTGTTGCTTTTGGTCAGATGTACTATCGTTTGCAATATTAATGACACTCACTAAAATGAATTGCGATTGATTTTGAACTTGTGACGTATTCATATTGAAATCTGATTTAAATTTTTAACATTAGTTGTTAGTTGTTTCACTTACCAAGAGAGATTTAGTGAAATTTCTATTCAGAATTTCCAGAAGTTCAAAAACTGTTTTAAGAGAGTGTGCAAACGATTGTACAAGGCCCTTTAGTATCGGCACTTATATTCTGGGCCCCCTGTATTTACCACATAAGATTAATAAAAAAATAAAAAAACTTTAATGATCCTATTCTATGAATAAATTTGTTTGTCTTAGTAATCGTGTATAAGGATAAATATTTTTTTTTGTTTATTTTATTTAACACACCTTGTAGAATCTAAACTTTTAATAATTAATGAGATTTATGAGACAAACTACCAACATTTTAGCTTCAGCTTCTCTAAAATTTTTGACTCCTGCTATGGATTTCCGTTGTACAAGGAAGGCTTGGTACTGTTACGACGTTATCTTTTTATTCTTATTTTGTCCTCGTCTATTTTCGATAATAGTCGAAAGCGACGTCATTCTATAAAATAAACTTTTGGATTTTGTATCTTCGTAAACTATTGCAATTAAACTTTAGTTAGCATTGACTTCTACATTTCTATAGGTAGGTGGAAATAATGAAATGCTGCAAGAGAGGCAATAGGAAAATGGAAATTCCAAAATGACTATAGTGAAGTTAGCTTTAGAAAGCAAACGGAAACAAAATCCCAGCACAGCGTCGCAAATTCACTCTGCTGAGTCCCGTATAGTATGGAAACTCTGAAGTCAGTCGCTATTAATCATAATTGCACGATCGGGAAACCAGGACGTTTCGTAGAATATCTTCGGTTTGCGCGGTATGATTGATGCTGTACACCCACGCAAGCTCTTGCTAAGACACCCGAACAATGATCAAATAGCACAATTATTCCTAGTTTTCTGTATAAAGTTGCTTCGGCTCATCAAACTGACGCCTAGCTTCGAGCTGAGAATGCGTAATAAGCATAATATCATGTCAAGTTTCTTAAACGAGTCTGTGTAATACATATCTGTATGTACTTGTAATGTGATTTAAATACGAAGGTGAGGGGATTGGGTATTTCCGCACTGTATTCCGACATTTTCAACCATTTTCCATATTGTTCTGCGCAGGTCACCCTCAATCCGATTACAGATCGCATGAATGTTCGCCTCATTGATGCTTGTCCAGGGTCGATGTGCATGACCGTTTTTCACTGATACCAGTAAATCGTGTACCAATATTATATATTTTTACAGAGATAGTTATGGTAAATCCATTCCAATGCATACGCCTACAGCGTCTCGATCCAGTAATGGTCGGCTTGTCTATACAATCATGTGCGTTGTAGATATTGTAGTGCAATTTAAATTAAAGTGGCACGAGGCATTTCAAGTGTGGTGCTGCATTAATGGTTGCCTGGAAATATTATTATACGCTCGTACAACTTATACTTATATTTTAATTTATAGCTAATTTGGTAACTGATAGCGCATAAAAGATCCCAACTTACCACCGTCTACACTTTATAAACAATAGAAGTTTTCATTGTTGCCGTTGTGAGTCCTTTGATACCCGAACTGTTTGTGGAAGTCTCCACCGCACGCATAGACTTCCCATATATCACGTTGGCTGTGGATTATCCGTAATGACGGCTCGGGGCGGGTCGTATGTCACTCGACACCCGGATCGCAGGAGGCGCACCGTTCCGTGGAATATTAAGATAAGGTTCCCGTCTGCAAACTGCTTTATAATATTCACCTTAATATGCGCTCGGCAACCTGATATATCAGTGTTCGGGTAAATAAGGACAGGTAGATAACACGGTCTCGGGGCTTTGGAGGTAATTGGATCATTGGGAAAGTCGCGTTTCCCGGGTGATTTTGGTTATGCAGGGGATATGTCATTCAGTGATCCGTATCCGATGGGGTTTTGGTACGAGTATTATAATATGCATGGTGATTGTGAACAAAACAGCCTAATAAACATATGGTCGAATATCAACGGTTACTGGGATAGCAACGAGAACATTTTTATCCGAGCTAATTATGGTAATGCATCAGTAGAGAATACTGGTTATTCTGTAGGTATTATAATGTACAATCATGAATTTCATTTTCAAATATACCACCTTCCGCCATCAGCTGGTTTGTGGATTGCACGGGTAGCTCTTTGAAGTACACGGTGATTTTCTCTTATAAATGCTGCACGATTGACAATCCGATCGAAGAGCGCCTCTCCTCTGTTCACTTTTGTTGCATATGCTAATGATTTAAATCATCCCCAGAGGCAGTAATCAAGGGAATTCAAACCTGGTGGCCTTGATGGCCAATTTTAGAAACAACCTGGGCCAATTCAGCGTTGTGGAAAGCGATTGTTAAGATGATTGTTCACAACACGACTAAAATGGGCAGAGATAGCATCATGCTGAAAGTACATGTTTTGTCTAATATCCAATGGAACATCGTCCAGTAGATCTGTCAAATTATTTTCTAAAAATTCTCCAGTAAGACGACCATCTAACACAACTGGGCCAAGTAGTTGATTATTAATCATACCACACTTTAATGCTGAACCGATGCTGAAAGGTACTTTCCACTATGGCGTGCGGATTTTCATTTGACCAACGATGTGACATTTGTTTACTCCATCACAAGTGAACTGAGCCTCATTAGTGACCAAAATGTATTTGTAAAGTGTATGGTTTCCAGTAGTAAAAATGCAACCGCAAATCATTATCACCGTCCTGAAGATTCTGGATACACTGAATATGGAAAGGTTTAAACAATTTTTGTGAATTACTTTCCATGCTGTAGTTTGATTAATTTGGAGACGGCTTGAAATGCGCCTTGTACTTACATCTAGGCTACGTTCTACCATATTTACAATATCTTCTTCTACTGTTAGACCAGTACCATCTTGCCGCTCAGATGTGAAACATTCCAGTTTCATATGTACTGTTGAAGACTGTCTGGAATATATTTCTATCTGGCACTCTTCTGTTCTGAAATAAAATATCAAATAATAACAGCTTTCTCAAAGATAGCAATAAAAATATTTTCATAGCTATCTCAGTATCCGTTGATATTGGAATATGTTTTTTAGGCTTTTTTGTTCACTTTTGCCCCCTAAACACCTTTTCGAAAGTAAGAAACTAAGATTTGACTAAAGTGTATCTTATAGAAACAAGAAAACTCTGAAGGTACTAATAAAATGTACTCAAGAGGTTTCAATTTAAGGCTTGTAGGTAATGGAACAGCAAAGTGTGTCTTTCAAAATGCACCAAAGTATACTATAGTGTATCTTTCACAAGGCTCTACCTTAGGAGACATCCAAGTGTATCATTCAAAAGGCATTAAAGTATATCTTTCCAGAGACTAAATTATATAATTAAAAATGTTTCTGCTTAGGGGAAGTAATGGATTAGTGTTTCTTTTAAAATAACAAAACCGTAGTTCGAGGCTATTAAAATCTATCTTTGAAAAATCATTAAAGTGTATCTTTCAAAGAGCTTCAACTTAGGTCAGTAATGGATAAAGTATATCCTTTAAAAGGAACAGAACTTCAGTTCGACGTCACTAAAGTGTATGTTTCAAAATGTTTAGGGAATATGAATGAATAAAGTACGTCTTTTGAAAGCAACAACAGTTTAGTTCACAGTTACTAAAGTGTGTATTTAAATGTAGGGCATGCCACTAAAGTGTATCTTTTAAAAGATTTACCATACAACGTATGTCTTTTGAAAGCCACGAATGTTTAGTTCGAAGCTACTTGAGCGGTATATTTTGCAGAATACACTAAAATCTACCTTTCAAGAGTGAAGTGTATGTTTTAAAAAATGCTTAACTTAGTGGATGCAATGAAATAGTGTATTTTTTAAAACAACAAAGCTTTAGTTCGATATCACTAAAGAGTACATTTTAATAGGTTTTTGATTAGGGAATGTAGTGCAGTTTTAAAAGCCTTGTGAGATATATTAGGACTGAAGTGTTTTACAAGGCTTTAGCTTAGCAAATTAAAATGGATTTTAGCGTAACTGATGTAAAATAATTAAGTTCATTCTTGAAAACAACAAGTGCATCCTTGGAACAAATAACTAACCTTTTACGGCTCACAATTATCATTATACAAGTATGCATGGCCGGTGCACGATTGTGTTATTGTATAGCGGTCATCAGTTTTAAAGCACAAATTTTGGTTCTTACATTTAAACAATGTAGCCTTAAGGGTACGTCTGGCTATGTGAAACTGAGGATTTGATATGGAAAATGGATATTTTGATTCATAATAGGGAGCATGTTTATCTAGGTTATGCTGTTCAGACTTAACGAAGTTAGCAAAGCTTTGAGGATGGCAACGGATTATTTTATAGAAAGCTGAATTCGTTTACCAGCTAATTGTAGTTGCAGTAGCTAAATATTTACAAACAGATAATATTATCTCCTCCCAGTTTGCACTTAAAATATTAAATTAAACAATTCGTGAATGTGAAGTTAAACACAACTATACAAATACTCGTATAGTACTTGGTATGCATATGAGATTTAAAAAATGCGTTTGCCTCTTACATCAAACAAATCGTCGCTGCCAACAAACTAATATCCACCAGAACTTGTGTGCATATCCCGAAGGAGATATTGCGGAATGTGCTTGAAAACAGCCGCCGGCACAAAAGACAATACTCGTGAAGCTCTTTGATGCTATCTTTGTCATTGGGCAAACTCGGATCCGGCTTTTAGAGCACACGCAATGGTAACTACTAAGTTTTAAATAATTATAGCTTCGAAATGGTTTCTCTTCAAATGGTAACTTGAGCTTAGTTCTTAAGTCTTTATTGAATATCACAAGCTTACACTAAAGAAACTGAACTATAAAACTGAACTGATTTAAGTACCTAAACAAATATTGCACATGACACAATGAACAGGGTTACAAAATTCTGATAATAATTGCAAAAATATTATTAATTTCTCGGCCTGTTGGGAAGAAGGCCATCATATTTTTCAATAGGATGTCTTTAACTCAGGCTGGAATGTTAGCGCCAATATTTTTCCGTAGCAGTTATACTAAGCATTGGCATGAGTTCATCGTCTGCAGATCAAACAATATACTGCATATTTTTCTTTCATTCTTTTAGATTTAGCTTTGCCTGTATACAATAGGTATAGATAGGCAACTAGAACATGGGATTTAAAGTTCTACACAGACTCTCCCTTATAATTTTTATGAAACAAGAATAACGTCGCAGCAGAAATAAATACTAAATTTGAGCAAGTGCCATTATTATTGCTATAGTTTAATGTATGAAACTATTCTTTCAAGGAAGCTATTGTATTTGGCATTGAAATTTGACGGCAATTTAAATCAAAATGAAAAATGCTGCAAAACTAATATTTGACCAAAGTGGCATTAACTGATAGGACATAGGATACCCATCGAAGTGGTGTTCAAGTACATGTTTTCCTTGCACATATGCTTCTTTTAAAGGGATGGTCTATTAATATGAAATTTGAGGGTATCAATCATTAGGTCGTGCCAATATCTGCAATTTTGTTTAGGCACACGTATGACGGACCGACAAGCCGTTAAGTCGTCATAAATTAACCAAATATGAACTGATTCGGGCTGGAAACTTTTATGTTGCGGCAACTGCACATCGGAAAAAATATCGTTAACCGTCCTGGACGAATCATCACTAATGTATAAATTGGGTTAAAAAAACATGTAAACTCACTTTGCGCGCTCCATATACTTTCGCATTTCTCCATTCTCGACCGCTCTGGGTCACTCAGCCATTGTTTAGTTTCCATTGTCGACGGGCGGCGTTCTCAAGATCCGAATTTCTACATGTTTCCAGTTCCCTTGACGTCCAGGGGATTCTGCTGGAATATACGGCGCATAAGGAGACTTGGCTTTGCATACGACATGTTATTTCTGTAAATAGGACACGTAAAGAATTGTACTCGTACATCTGTAGCTTGTAGTGGTCGTTTATTATGCAAGATCTCGACGTTTCGTTTTGTGATGATAGTGTATGCGGGTAGATATATATGTGCGAATATAATAAATCACAGAGTACCTACAGAATAGTCTTCTTTACTTATTAAAAAAATATATATACCAAACTACACTTTAGTTCTGTAATATGATAACAATATGTACCCGTAAGTAACAAATTTTTCCGTTGAAATTAAGATATGCATTTTAGGGCATTATTTTTACGTTGAGCTATATTCAAAAATAATAATCATTCTCGAGACTAAAAACACGCACTCTAGTTTATTAATATAAAAAGTATTGCACTGGAGTAATGTGGCAAATTTCGTTTTTGATTAGAAAATATGCACTTTAGCTTCTTATTGTAAATATAAGTATTAAGCACACGTAATTGCTTCTTAAAATATAGTTATTACAAGTAACTAAATGGCAAATTTCATTGTCGATATTAGAAATACACTTTAGTTTCACAGAATAAATTATTATTACACGGAGCTATAAATTATAAAATCTCGGAACTAAAAGTATACACTTTAGTACGAATATCATTTTTAATATTACAAACGAGCGAAAGTGATAAAAACGTGCACTTTACTACCTCACATGGAAGTAAATGATAAATTTCACCATCGAGAAAAAAAATCACTTTAGTTACTTTGTATGAAGATAGGTGTGATTACAAGGTGTTAAAATAATAAATTTCACTGTCGAGATAAAAAATATACATTTTTTACCTTCTGATAAATGTAAATATTTATTACTTCTACTGCTACTTATTTTGAGCTAAAGTGACTCATCTGTGGAGATATATTACTTCTGGTCATTGTAAATTTTAATTTAAAAAATAATACACATTAGTCACTCAATATGAATAGATATATAGATAGATAAATCAACAGGTGAGTTGTACACTTTAGCTCTATCTATTTATATTGAGTGGCTAAGGTGCACTATTTTTTAACTAAATTGACAGCGTTATTCTTCATATTTCAATATTATATTAGTTTTAATTATTATAATTCTTTATAAAATACAAGAAATGGTGTCTTTTAGTTCCTTATGTGATAAATATTACCTTCCATACTAAAGATAGTTTTAGCTTCACAGTTCTTTAGTTATTGTAAATTTTCATTATATCACAGAAAATATCCCTTTTTATTTCCAGTTAGTATAACGTGTATTCTAGCAAAGAGCTAAAGTGAGTAACTGTATAGTGTACCACTCTAGCTCTTTATAAAATAGTATAACAATTTAAAAATTAACTGTGATTATTTACTAAGCAGCATAAATAAACAATGCCTTTTAATTATTTAGATGAAGAATTCAATTTTTAAGAGTAGGAATCTACTTTAGTTCCTTAGTATACACAAATATAGATAGAAGTACACTTTAGCTTCCCATGTACCAATTTTTACAGTGATATTGTGGCAAATTTCACTACCGAGATATGAAAGTGGCACTTTAGTTAGTTAGTATATAGGTAAGGAAGTAAAGTGACAAATTTCACCGACGATATTAAAACTTGCAACATTATTAAAAGTGCACTTTAGTTTAGTGTAGTTTAATTCAAGTCGGTAGATACGTAGAGCTAAAGTGAGTAACTCTCTATAGTGTACCACTTTAGCTCTTTACAGAATAATGTAACAATTTAAAAATTAACTGTAATTATTTACTAAGCGGAATAAATAAACAATGCCTTTTTATTATTTAGATGAAGAATTTAATTTTTAACAATCCACAGAAATCCACTTTAGTTTCTTAATATACACAAAGTTAGAGTAAGATGAAGGTACACTTTAGCTCCTTATGAAATCGTGTACCTGTTTTAATTGTTCTATCAATTTCTTATATTGGAAGGAACCAAAATTGCTCTGTTTTCAGTATCAACGTGGAAAGTAGGCTATACTATAATAAAAAATGCCTCGGAAAGCACCTGGTAAAATTAGCCTAGAAGAAACGCACGTAGTGTGGTGCATAGACGAGTCCTTTGTGGCGTAAAGCCGTGAAGTGGAACTGAACCCGTGCATTACCTTCACTTCGGTGCACTTTTCACCGACGCACAACGGGGCTGCAGCGCATCAAGTTGGAACATAATGAATTCCGAATTAACACGAATTATACAATTCGACTAGTCATTTATAAAGTAATAGGAGTTGTGTTCGAAACGGGACTTAATTATATCCGATTCTGTCAGGAAAATGCGCCCAAATTGACGTCGACAATGTTTAGGCTCATCGTAACTCAATTTTGAGTTTAATAATAAGTTGGAAATATAATATTTATGTTATTCTGTATCTGTAATGCAAAATCAGTGTGATGTGTTATAGAATTAAACCAGGCTTGTTTTATGTGAATAAAAATGTAGTTATTTTTCAGTTTAGCCTTCAAAATAATTTTCGAAAATAGTTGAGAAAAATGGAACAGTGAATTTTTTAAGGGATTTTAGAGGGGGTGTTTCATGTAAAATACATTTTGCAAAATTGGTGTAAAGAAAATAAACTGTACTTAAATTCAACAAAATGTAATATTCTAACTTTTAGCCGTAACTTCAGCAATGTTCAGTATCCCTATAGTATTAATGGTACAGTCCTGAAGCACTTCGTTCACTTGGATTTATTATAAGAAATTGTTAACATTTTCAAGATACATCAGCTTTCAAATGCTTATATTTTAGAGTATGCGAGCCTCATATCTATATTCACTATCCTCTAATAATTATTGAAAGAGTCCAAAAGTCATTTTTAAAACTTTTATATTTTAAAAAAAACTATGTATATCCCATGGGAGGATGAATTGATTCTGAGTTACTGCACACTTTTCCTTGGTGAAACGTAGATTTTAAGCCTCTATTTTTTTTTGCACAACCTTTTACATGACAAAATTGACAGCCCTGTGTCACTATATTATTTAGATATTCTTGTTCTTAGAATAATTTCTAGATATCACAGTACTTTCTTAAAAATCCACTTGCATGAAAACAATCGGCTGGTTTTGAATAATCACTCTCAAACCGTTTGTATTTAGTATTTTCTCTTGCACGAATAAAACCCGCTACAGAACAGAAACGAAGGACGATCTCTCGTTCGCATTTTGATTGAAAACGCTAGATTAGACACGCGTCTTATTTCACATTGCAAGAAGACCTCGAAACTCCGTCCAAACAATTTTACAGCTTCTTTGTGTCACTTCGACCTCCGAGAAATTGCAACCCGGAAACAGATGGCGGGCCCGCAACATCACGCTTTCCGTCTTTCCGCTTACATCGATCCCCATTTGTCTCCAGCGAACTCGCTGGGCTCATAATTTTTCCGTTCCACTCCTCTAATTGCATTATTTATGTCATTCCGAAGCGCTAAAGCAGCTTCACAGTGTCTGTGACGTATTTCAGCTTCTGCCATCCTCATTTTTTAAAGGGAAATTACTTTCTGTTTAAGTGGGTCTTATCCAAGAAATTACAAGCGACGATGTTTGTTCAGGGAGAAAATTAAATAGAGCAATAAAAGAATTTCGGTTGTATGGTTGTATAGTCGTTTTTTTTTGTTTAAAGAGTGCACCCCATTCACTATCTGTGATTGCGCAGTCCTATGTTTAACTTTAAAATTTTCAAGAAATAATGACTTTACCGCGATGAAGGAATAGTACGTTGATTGCATAGAAAGTATTGAAGAATTGAAAAATTTTATGAAAATTAAAATTCCGCCAGTGGCGTAGAAGTTAGGAATGAGAAACTGCCCCTCTACCTCTGTCGTATGCGTCTGGTAGTAGCCATGCACGATTTTGTAGCATGTTCTAAAGTATCTAAACTTTATTCCAAGTAATGGACAAAAAACATTTAAATTTTTTTTAATTAAATATCCTGTAAGGAGCCATATTTTATCTAAACGTTTCGCGTCAATTATTCATATTTTCAGGATTAACCAGATAGGGTATCATTATCATTGAATCAGTATATTCAAATTAAAGAAATAATTTCTTTGTATTTTGGTTCATTTAAAACATTTTCTACTGTCAGATTTTCTTTCTCTTTTTTAACTTTTATATACTGACACCTATTGTATTTGTATATCACATAATTACAGGTTAGAAAATTTCGACAACGAGCTATAAGGACCATTGACTCATGCGCTGCTGCTCGTTTTTTAGCCTCTGTTGTTCAGCAAATGTGAGTTTTTTATCATTTTCAACCTAAAATGGCATTACACCTTAATAACCTTTCGGGTAACAGCCACTCAGATGGACAGAAATTACATTGTCTCCGTAAACGAGATTATCCTGGCGGCAGGCAGCCGTCGGAGGAAATTGGAAAAATTAGGGAAATTATTACAGATGTGGCACCGGGCTTATTCAAATTTTCATATAAATAGGAAAGTTAACAAAGCTGTTCTATCTGTGACGGAGTAAAAGTTACGCAAATATTGTAGAAACATTTATAGGCCACGAAAATACTTTCAACAAATGCCTAGCAAATAAAGTTTGGCAATGTTTTGTATAGATTCACCCCAAATCCTCTCCAAAACTATTAAAAATTTATGTAAATCAAGAATAAGTATATGCTAGACAGAAACTGTCGCAAAATTTTTAAAAACGAATTTATCTTCACAAATTTTTTGGGCAACAAAAGGTGTCAGGAGATCCGGAATGAGTCTCTCTATAAATTTCTCCCTGGGGTTTCTAAGGGGTACCTGAAGCCGTTTTGCTCTAAAACGAACGGTTTCCGAGATATTTCGATTTTTTCGAAAAAAATTGCGAAAAAGCGTCATAGCTCCCTTATTTTTCGACGTAGCAGTATGCGGTTTGGTTCATCGGAAAGCAGAAGCCAAATGCTACTTCCACGTTCCTTTAGTTTTTTGATATCTTTAACCGTTCAAGAGTTATGACCGATATTAGTCGACAGATAATTATTTTTTTAAATTGTTTGCATCAACTGTGGTCGCTAAAGGAAAGCCGACAACGATACTAGTGAAAAATACCTCTGGTTTAGTTAACTGCAATCAAATGTTTAATTTTATTCGGAAAAATTGTCGCGAAAAATTTTAAAAAGAATTAATCTTCAAAAATTTTTTGGGCAACAAAAGGTGTCAGGAGATCCGGAATGAGTCTCTCTATAACTTTCTCCCTGGGGTTTCTAAGGGGTACCTGAAGCCATTTTGCTCTAAAACGAACGGTTTCCGAGATATTTCGATTTCTTCCAAAAAATTTGCGAAAAAGCGTCATAGCTCCTTTATTTTTCGACGTAGCAGTATGCGGTTTGGTTCATCTGAAAGTAGAAGGCAAATGCTACTTCCACGTTCCTTTAGTTTTTCGCTATCTTTAACCGTTCAAGAGTTATGACCGATATTAGTCGACAGATAATTATTTTTTTAAATTGTTTGCATCAACTGTGGTCGCTAAAGGAAAGCCGACAACGATACAAGTGAAAAATACCTTTGGTTTAGTTAACTGCAATCAAATGTTTAATTTTATTCGGAAAAATTGTCGCGAAAAATTTTAAAAAGAATTAATCTTCAAAAATTTTTTGGGCAACAAAAGGTGTCAGGAGATCCGGAATGAGTCTCTCTATAACTTTCTCCCTGGGGTTTCTAAGGGGTACCTGAAGCCGTTTTGCTCTAAAACGAACGGTTTCCGAGATATTTCGATTTCTTCGAAAAAAATTGCGAAAATGCGTCATAACTCCTTTATTTTTCGACGTAGCAGTATGCGGTTTGGTTCATCTGAAAGTAGAAGGCAAATGCTACTTCCACGTTCCTATAGTTTTTCGATATCTTTAACCGTTCAAGAGTTATGACCGATATTAGTCGACAGATATTTAATTTTTTAAATTGTTTGCATCAACTGTGGTCGCTAAAGGAAAGCCGGCAACGGTACAAGTGAAAAATACCTGTGGTTTAGTTAACTGCAATCAAATGTTTAATTTTATTCGGAAAACTTGTCGCGAAAAATTTTAAAAGAATTAATCTTCAAAAATTTTTGGGCAACAAAAGGTGTCAGGAGATCCGGAATGAGTCTCTATAAATTTCTCCCTGGGGTTTCTAATGGGTACCTGAAACCGTTTTGCTCTAAAACGAACGGTTTCCGAGATATTTCGATTTTTCGAAAAAATTGCGAAAAAGCGTCATAGCTCCCTTACTTTTCGACGTAGCAGTATGCGGTTTGGTTCATCTGAAAGTAGAAGGCAAATGCTACTTCCACGTTCCTTTAGTTTTTCGATAGCTTTAACCGTTCAAGAGTTATGACCGATATTAGTCGACAGATAATTATTTTTTTAAATTGTTTGCATCAACTGTGGTCGCTAAAGGAAAGACAACGATACAAGTGAAAAATACCTTTGGTTTAGTTAACTGCAATCAAATGTTTAATTTTATTCGGAAAAATTGTCGCGAAAATTTTAAAAGAATTAATCTTCAAAAATTTTTGGGCAACAAAGGTGTCAGGAGATCCGGAATGAGTCTCTCTATAAATTTCTCCTGGGGTTTCTAAGGGGTACCTGAAGCCATTTTGCTCTAAAACGAACGGTTTCGAGATATTTCGATTTTTCGAAAATTTGCGAAAAAGCGTCATAGCTCCCTTATTTTTCGACGCAGCAGTATGCGGTTTGGTTCATCTGAAAGTAGAAGGCAAATGCTACTTCCACGTTCCTTTAGTTTTTCGATAGCTTTAACCGTTCAAGAGTTCTGACCGATATTAGTCGACAGATAATTATTTTTTTAAATTGTTTGCATCAACTGTGGTCGCTAAAGGAAAGCCGGCAACGATACAAGTGAAAAATACCTTTGGTTTAGTTAACTGCAATCAAATGTTTAATTTTATTCGGAAAAATTGTCGCGAAAAATTTTAAAAAGAATTAATCTTCAAAAATTTTTTGGGCAACAAAAGGTGTCAGGAGATCCGGAATGAGTCTCTCTATAAATTTCTCCCTGGGGTTTCTAAGGGTACCTGAAGCCGTTTTGCTCTAAAACGAACGGTTTCGAGATATTTCGATTTTTCTTCGAAAAAATTGCGAAAAAGCGTCATAAGCTCCTTTATTTTTCGACGTAGCAGTATGCGGTTTGGTTCATCTGAAAGTAGAAGGCAAATGCTACTTCCACGTTCCTATAGTTTTTCGATATCTTTAACCGTTCAAGAGTTATGACCGATATTAGTCGACAGATAATTATTTTTTTAAATTGTTTGCATCAACTGTGGTCGCTAAAGAAAAGCCGACAACGATACAAGTGAAAAATACCTTTGGTTTAGTTAACTGCAATCAAATGTTTAATTTTATTCGGAAAAATTATCGCGAAAATTTTTAAAAAGAATTAATATTCAAAAATTTTTTGGGCAACAAAAGGTGTCAGGAGATCCGGAATGAGTCTCTCTATAAATTTCTCCCTGGGGTTTCTAAGGGGTACCTGAAGCCGTTTTGCTCTAAAACGAACGGTTTCCGAGATATTTCGATTTTTTCGAAAAAAATTGCGAAAAAGCGTCATAGCTCCTTTATTTTTCGACGTAGCAGTATGAGGTTTGGTTCATCGGAAAGTAGAAGGCAAATGCTACTTCCACGTTCCTTTAGTTTTTCGCTATCTTTAACCGTTCAAGAGTTATGACCGATATTAGTCGACAGATAATTATTTTTTTAAATTGTTTGCATCAACTGTGGTCGCTAAAGAAAAGCCGACAACGATACAAGTGAAAAATACCTTTGGTTTAGTTAACTGCAATCAAATGTTTAATTTTATTCGGAAAAATTGTCGCGAAAAATTTTAAAAAGAATTAATCTTCAAAAATTTTTTGGGCAACAAAAGGTGTCAGGAGATCCGGAATGAGTCTCTCTATAAATTTCTCCCTGGGGTTTCTAAGGGGTACCTGAAGCCGTTTTGCTCTAAAATGAACGGTTTCCGAGATATTTCGATTTTTTCCAAAAAATTTGCGAAAAAGCGTCATAGCTCCCTTATTTTTCGACGCAGCAGTATGCGGTTTGGTTCATCTGAAAGTAGAAGGCAAATGCTACTTCCACGTTCCTTTAGTTTTTCGATAGCTTTAACCGTTCAAGAGTTATGACCGATATTAGTCGACAGATATTTAATTTTTAAATTGTTTGCATCAACTGTGGTCGCTAAAGGAAAGCCGGCAACGATACAAGTGAAAAATACCTTTGGTTTAGTTAACTGCAATCAAATGTTTAATTTTATTCGGAAAAATTGTCGCGAAAAATTTTAAAAAGAATTAATCTTCAAAAAATTTTTGGGCAACAAAAGGTGTCAGGAGATCCGGAATGAGTCTCTCTATAAATTTCTCCCTGGGGTTTCTAAGGGGTACCTGAAGCCGTTTTGCTCTAAAATGAACGGTTTCCGAGATATTTCGATTTTTTCGAAAAAAATTGCGAAAAAGCGTCATAGCTCCTTTATTTTTCGACGTATCAGTATGCGGTTTGGTTCATCGGAAAGCAGAAGGCAAATGCTACTTCCATGCTCCTTTAGTTTTTCGATATCTTTAACCGTTCAAGAGTTATGACCGATATTAGTCGACAGATAATTATTTTTTTAAATTGTTTGCGTCAACTGTGGTCGCTAAAGGAAAGCCGACAACGATACAAGTGAAAAATACCTTTGGTTTAGTTAACTGCAATTAAATGTTTAATTTTATTCGGAAAAATTGTAGCAAAAAATTTTAAAAAGAATTAATCTTCAAAAATTTTTTGGGCAACAAAAGGTGTCAGGAGATCCGGAATGAGTCTCTCTATAACTTTCTCCCTGGGGTTTCTAAGGGGTACCTGAAGCCATTTTGCTCTAAAACGAACGGTTTCCGAGATATTTCGATTTTTTCGAAAAAAATTGTGAAAATGCGTCATAACTCCTTTATTTTTCGACGTAGCAGTATGCGGTTTGGTTCATCTGAAAGTAGAAGGCAAATGCTACTTCCACGTTCCTTTAGTTTTTCGATAGCTTTAACCGTTCAAGAGTTATGACCGATATTAGTCGACAGATATTTAATTTTTAAATTGTTTGCATCAACTGTGGTCGCTAAAGGAAAGCCGGCAACGATACAAGTGAAAAATACCTTTGGTTTAGTTAACTGCAATCAAATGTTTAATTTTATTCGGAAAAATTGTCGCGAAAAATTTTAAAAAGAATTAATCTTCAAAAATTTTTTGGGCAACAAAGGTGTCAGGAGATCCGGAATGAGTCTCTCTATAAATTTCTCCCTGGAGTTTCTAAGGGTACCTGGAGCCGTTTTGCTCTAAAACGAACGGTTTCGAGATATTTCGATTTTTCGAAAAAATTGCGAAAAAGCGTCATAGCTCCTTTATTTTTCGACGTATCAGTATGCGGTTTGGTTCATCGGAAAGCAGAAGGCAAATGCTACTTCCATGCTCCTTTAGTTTTTCGCGATAGCTTTAACCGTTCAAGAGTTATGACCGATATTAGTCGACAGATAATTATTTTTTTAAATTGTTTGCGTCAACTGTGGTCGCTAAAGGAAAGCCGACAACGATACAAGTGAAAAATATCTTTGGTTTAGTTAACTGCAATTAAATGTTTAATTTTATTCGGAAAAATTGTCGCGAAAATTTTTAAAAAGAATTAATCTTCAAAAAATTTTTGGGCAACAAAAGGTGTCAGGAGATCCGGAATGAGTCTCTCTATAAATTTTTCCCTGGGGTTTCTAAGGGGTACCTGAAGCCGTTTTGCTCTAAAATGAACGGTTTCCGAGATATTTCGATTTTTTCGAAAAAAATTGTGAAAATGCGTCATAACTCCTTTATTTTTCGACGTAGCAGTATGCGGTTTGGTTCATCTGAAAGTAGAAGGCAAATGCTACTTCCACGTTCCTTTAGTTTTTCGCTATCTTTAACCGTTCAAGAGTTATGACCGATATTAGTCGACAGATAATTATTTTTTTAAATTGTTTGCATCAACTGTGGTCGCTAAAGGAAAGCCGACAACGATACAAGTGAAAAATACCTTTGGTTTAGTTAACTGCAATCAAATGTTTAATTTTCTTCGGAGAAATTGTCGCGAAAAATTTTAAA
Organism: Monochamus saltuarius; assembly: GCA_025584915.1. Classification (NCBI taxonomy): domain Eukaryota; kingdom Metazoa; phylum Arthropoda; class Insecta; order Coleoptera; family Cerambycidae; genus Monochamus; species Monochamus saltuarius. The sequence goes on from CM046727.1 coordinate 8,860,137, forward strand.
AAGAATTATGTAATCTTCAAAAATTTTTTGGGCAACAAAAGGTGTCAAGAGATCCGGAATGAGTCTCTCTATAAATTTCTCCCTGGGGTTTCTAAGGGGTACCTGAAGCCGTTTTGCTCTAAAACGAACGGTTTCCGAGATATTTCGAGTTTTTCGAAAAAAAAATGCGAAAAAGCTTCATAGCTCCCTTATTTTTTGACGTAGCAGTATGCGGTTTGATTCATCGGAAAGCAGAAGGCAAATACTACTTTCACGTTCCTTTAGTTTTTCGATATCTTATACCGTTCAAGAGTTATGACCGATATTAGTCGACAGATATTACATTCTTTAAATTGTTTGCATCAACTGTGGTCGCTAAAGGAGAGATTGGCAGTATATCTGCTCCTATTACCACAACTATTACGACTACTACTACGACTACCACTACTACTTACCACTACCGCCACTGCTGCTACACAGGCAATCAAAATTTTTGTGATAGGCGGCTCCGTGAAAATTTCACTTATTAAAACATGTAGTGAAGCACTACCTTCGTAGATTGGAGATTTCAGAGAAGCGAAACAAACAGTGAATCCACATCGAGCATTTCAATAAATCACTACGACGAAGACCACTGTCTGACACACAACTCATGCTTTGCCATACAGTCCGGTATTTTTAATATTTCCTTCTTCAGTTTGCAGGGATTCCCTGAGATTCTATTCTGAGGACCCTAAATGGTTTTTAAGTTAAATTGATCCCCAACAGTATTAATTTACAAGGTTCCTTTAAAATAATTATTGTGAATACATTCTATTGAGGAATGTATATATACTAAATGCAATTTAATATCCGTATTCATTCAGCATGATAGTAACCACGAAATGAATACAGATATTAAGTAGTGTTTAATATTCCTACTTACCTACTACTCCTCCTACTACTACTACTCCTACTATTCCTTCCTATTCCTATAGCAGAAATATTTGCTATTGGACGTTGTAGTTCTAAATAAATAACTAAAGGCGTGTATTGATCTAGAGAACGAAAGCGAACGAACGGATTCATTCGCACAATGTGCGTTAATACTTTTGCTGCTGTTAGTGGCCTAAATGATTTGGGATCGAGGGGGCTATCCCTCTTTATCCCGCCTCATCGCTGTAGACCTGGACAGCCTCGTGAAGGTGGGCACCCTCCGTCGTCTGCCCCCACCAGAAGCGTGGCCGGTGCAGTCGCTTTGTGGGACCTCCTCTTGTTCTGGCATGACCCCCCACCGGCAGGGGAGTCTTTTCTGGCGCACTTCTCTCATCAGGTTTCTTTCCTGGCCGGGGATGAGTCTGACCTCCCGGGGGGTAGTCGTAGTCGCAGGCGCAAGTGGTGAACCATTCGCGCTCTGGGTGTGGTTTTATTGTGAGTGTAGCTTTGTAATTAAGGACGCACCGGCAAGGATAAATGTACGTCAGGGTAAGGGTAGAATTTTGTTTTGACAGAGTCTCTTCTCCTTGGTTTCTGGTCGTGTCTGTACCTGAAATCAGTTAGCGGGAGAGGGGGGAGTAGTTCGTGTTGAGGCGGTTAACCCGGGTCAAGAATTAATTGTCTGGGTCTTTCGTGTTTTTTTGGCACGTCAGGTACATAGTCAACGCCTTGTCGGAGGAGAGGGTTGTCGTGCGTAGCGTCAAGTTGTTTTTATGCTCTGTGGCGTATTGTCTGCCATGTTTGTGTATTTTAGGTCTCGTAAGAAGTATGTGATTCATAAGTACCAAGGCGCAGCGGTGGCAGTGCGTAAGGCTATGTCTTTTTCAGCCTGTAGTGACTTGATGTGGCTCTAGACTGCGTGACCCCACGCCGTGGAGACATAGGTTAGCTGCGCTTGAAGTATCACCTTGATAAACGTTCGCTTATTCCTTAGACTAAGGGTGTTTCTATCGTTGAGTAAGGGATAGAGCTTCGCCCTGGCCCGCCCTACCATCTTCACGATGTGCGCCTTCCACGTGAGACAAAGGTCCATCGTTACGCCCACGCTGTCTGTCGCTTCCAGGAGATGAGCTCCGGGGATAGTGTGAGTTCGTCAAAGTCTAGGTCTCGTAACAACCTGCGTCGTGTGTTGTAGGTTTGTACTTTGAGCAATTATTGTCATGTCGTTGGCGTAGGTAGGTTGTTTGTGTTAGGGGTGTGAGGTATGTCACTATTGGGTTGTTCCAATATAGCAAGAGTCGATTCCGAACCGTCCAGAACTAGTTGTCAGTTCAGTTGTTAATGTACTCTCGGCGAATGCTACGTAAGAAAGACGGTGTTGGTCACACATTTCTCACGGTTCTGAACCAGTTCTCGACGGCTGTTGGAACAGACCTATAGTAAAAGGTGTAAAGGTAAGGGGACAGGGCAGTACCTTGCGGTACGTCCGCCTCCATGGGACCGGTGGTGAAATAGGAGTTTTGGACTTAGATGCGGAATTTGCGGTGATGGAGGTAGGATTTTATTAGTTTGGTAAAGGATATGGGATAGTGGTCTGTGAGCATTTTCATCAGTAGGCCTTCATGCCAAACCATATCGAAAGTCTTTGAGACATCCAAGAAGACAGTGCCAGTAAACTGTCTCCTGTTGAAGGCCGCCATGATATGCTCTGTTAGTCGGAGGGGAGGTCTGTGGGCACAAAACAAATTTTTACCGAAAGAATTCGGGCAATTAGGTATGACGAATATGAATATTGAGTGGTATTTAGTATTCGTGTTGATGTAGCAGAAATATCTGCCATTGGTTGTTGTATTTTTTAAAAAATAACACGTGACTAAATAACTAAAATAACAATTACTTACACTTAACTCGTGAATACGAATATGGAGTGGTATTTTGTATTCTTATTCATATGGTATAAATATCTGCTATTAGGGTGTTTATATGAATAAATTATTAAGTAGGAAAATAATTATGAATACACTTTATTCATGAATAAGGATGTCGAGTGGTATATGGTCACTCAGTGGTTGAATCGATGTCATCCGCCCGGGTTCGAATCCCACGGCTAGAAGATTGTAGATAAGCTATAGTGGATTGGCATCAACAGTTTGAAACCAATCCCTGACTTATATGATAACAGAACTTGGAATGGCACGCCAAGCATAGGCCACCGACACGACCTGCAATAACGGTCGGTGCAGGTGCTGTTCTAGGGTCTAGTTTGCAATGCTCCATTAAATAATATTGGGATCTTTCTGAACAGGTTTTGCAGGTCCGTAGAGACATAATGTATATGATCTTTTATAATTCATGTATTTGCATAAAGAATGCAGCATGAATGTCAATACTACATAGGGTCTCCGGAATATGAGTGCCATAATTAAAAGCTGACTAAAAGCAATAAAAAATACTAAAACGAATAGTTTGTGTGTAAATACATTTCCAAATAAAAATACAACTGCAATAATATGCAAATTGTTACGAAATTATAAAGTAAGGTACAATTAAGGTTAAGTAAAAGCGGCTGTAACGTAATTTGTTCATAATTGGATATTTGGATCAGTATTAATGAAGTTTCCGAGAGACTCGTTAAAACTGTAACATTCGAGAATGTGGCAGGGTCAGACTGCTGCTGATAACCTAAAAGTAATATTAGTCATAATGTCATTTTTGTCTAGTTTTTCTTTGGTGTTTGTGAGTGTGTATAGACAAAAATGGAATAATTTATAGTAACCATACCCAGCTGCATGACATGTTACTGACGGCGAATCTAGGTAAAACTTTCTGGTAATGAGACGTTTGTACGGTAAACTCTTCTTGTTAGAAACGAAGGTCATTTTAAGCAGTTGTAACTATTATTCTGTGTTGTGAAATGAGATGGAAGAAAACCATTCACAATAATTACCTATGTTTAGGTGTAGGTACCTATTTGTAATTATTATGTATAAATACATAATAATCCTAAGATAGTATGTGAGCGACGTTGTCACATATTCAAGACCTGTTTGCTGTCATAATTATGTTGGTCAGAGAAAAAAAATATTAAGTCAAATATCATTACCGGACACCCTGCATGGTTTCAATTATTTACTAAATACGAAAAGTATTCAGTAATCAATATTCGATTACCTTTTTCTCTAAATATTGATCATACCGTAGATTTCAATTGATTGGTGCTTCTAACAAATTATTAGACCTGCCAGTCCGAAACTGCTCTTCATTTCCCGTTTCTAATTAGTCCCGTTTGGCGACTGCATAAGGGCCCTGGATTAATTTCCTAAAACTATTTTTGATGGCGCTGCCGATTCTGGAAATTCGCTTTTAAGTGACCGTTTAACTGCGATTTCCCGGGGCCCTTTTTCGCCCCAGCCTCGATTCTAGCCTTAAAGCGGATCCATTATTTTAATAATATCTCTCTTTGGAACTGTAATTCTCGCAATTCCATGCTAATAGAATTAGAACTCCGTTAATGGGGACAAATTGTGAGGCCGTTTGTTAAAATTTTCGCGCTTTTGGAGCATACTATTTGATTAAGTGTTCACGAAATAACCCTACTAAGTGGTGCTTGCCTATTTGTTTAATTATAGCTCTATTCATTATTAAAAAATAATGTTAGAGCTAAAGGTAAGTGCGAAAGAATGATATACAGGGTGTTATAAGATATGAAAAACAAAAGAAACAAATTTATAAGCATGATTGCAAGTGACAAAAATCATTAGGATATGTGGATATATGCATAATATATTATCATAATTCTATAGATAATGCCATCTAACTCGATATTATTCAAAACGGGGTGACTATTAAGGAAATATTTTACATCTCGTCGTCAAATCAGTATTATTTTACTCCAATCGAACCCTCTGCTCGAATTTAAAAATCTATGTCGGAATGGCGGCTACAAGCCGCTATTTGGATGCAACGTTGTAACTTCTCACACTACAAGGTAATCGCTTTTTGTACATCACGGATAATAGGTCCTAGTCTTTATAAAATTTAGGCTTTTAAAAGGTATCAAACATGTATACAGGGTGATTCATAATTTATTTAAAAGAATTTGAAATAGATGCGTCATGAAAAATGGAGTCTTGCGGAAGCTTTTCATGTTTGTGACAGTTCCTTATGTCGGTTTTTTATTCCCTTATATCAATGAGATAAATCATACTGCTCTACCAAATTTTACTGAATAAATATATGCTCTAGGAACAAAGTTATTCACATGCAAAAAATACTGTGTCCGATTGCATCTGTTGCAAATTGAGGGAACTAATCCCAATTTATCCAGCAATGTCGATGCAAATTACGTGGAAATGTTCCACAGATCCGACACGGATCACTGCTGAACCAACAACGCAATTCCCACTAATTCTCCACTTATTTCGCGCCGAGTATGTAATTTTCAATTAACGGTTGTCAACTTTACTTGTATAAGAGGGCGGCAGCGATTATCCCGTGCAAAATTAATGTGTAACCGATCAAATACAACAGGTATTATTGATTGGTTTGGAGCAATTGTTAATTCTAGGGTGGACTGTTATAAAGTACTAAATACTTGCAGTGCCTATATATTTTTTTAAATTTTCAATAAGTATAGGTACAGACTGATATAGGTAAAGCCGTTCCAAAGTTGGCAGATTCATTCATAGTATTCAAGTACTGATTACTTTTATCTGATGGTATTCATTATTCAGCACCGTGTATTCAGGATTCAGTACTCGAAAGTATTATTCACGTGTAGTGAAAGTATTCATGTCCTGACGCGCTATACGGATGTCTCGAACCTAGTGGTCAAAATACAGGGCAGTGACATACAGGGGAAGTAAAAAAAATGCCAGTACTTCATATACATTTTTGTCTTATCTGAGTGCTTCCAAGTAATAAGTTAAATATTGACCCAACTTTTAAATTTGGGTAGCAATACAACTTTCACAATTTCAATTGGAATTAGACACGCGTTATTATTTTTTTATATTATATCTACAAATTTGACGAAGTTGCCAAATTTGACATTTTTTCATTCGTAGTTCTTTTCACCATAAAATATACAGGGAGATTAATTATTAATGGGACAAAGCTTAAATGCATGTTGCTGACCTCAAAATAGAGCGATTAAGCCGAATATGTAGACGATTTTGGTGTATCTGCTAGAGGGTGCCACCAACGATGATTTAAACCCCTTTAAATCGCTAGGACTTTTTTGTGCTACACTGTATCTCATTTTGGACTGAAAAAATTTTCTTCTCTACCTTTTCTAGTTAAAAGTTGTTGATGTCGCTAGAAGCAATGGTTTTTTTATCTAAAAGTAAAGTCAAATTGTTGCGTAATGGGCCATACTGTAACAACATAATACTGTGATTAAAATAAACGAAATTTCGTGAAATTTGCTTAAAGCGATCGAAAGATAAGAAAGAAAATGTGATTTATTTCTAAAATTTTGACACCCTATATTTTTGTTATTATTGATTTTGGTGGATTTTTGGATTATTTTAGGATAAGCTAAAGTAAATCGACTCTGTCCCATTATTAATGAATCACCCTGTATACCTTGTTTTATTACATATATTTTACCACTTTCGAGAAAAACGCATATTTAATGATGTAGAGTAAAAAAATATCGAATAAAATAAGGTACAGCTATTTTGTTAGTAAACTGATCGGGGAATCGAACTGCGAATGCAAAAGTTGACAATACGTCAAAATTGTATCAATTCTAAAACTTAATTTTGACCGTACCCATATAATAAAGCATGTCTAATTATCATCAAAATTTCGGAAGCATTGTATCTACGTAAGGAAGCCAGATAGGATAAAATACAGTACTGACATTATTTTGACTTCCCTTGTATGCCCTATCATTTTTGACCAGAAGTTTTTTTACACCCTGTATGTAATTCAAATGAATATATATCAGGGTTATTACCCCCTTTCATAGTTAACTTAGAATTTGAGAATCTTAAAACCCACAAGAAGAAATACAGTTACAAAATTTACACCACAAGTAAACAAATGCGTTGGATAAGATAAAACAACTGGGATTTATTTTATATATACACGGTCTACTCTTTGATTACGGGCACGGGTGGACTAAACAGAGCTCAAACAGGGTAGTAAACATGCGTTACTCCAAATTTGCTAAGTTAAATTAAACATTACAAATTTAACATTTCTTTTTTAATGGGGCTATGTAATTATTTAATATTTGCAGGAAGGCAGCGCCCCAGAGCCCTGTTGCACTAGCCGTCACTTTGACATGTGTTCTCTCTCTAGTCCTATAGTTTTGCTCTAGCAATCAAGGTTTATGTATTGAATACTTTTCCTGTATTCATGCCCAGCCTCCGTCCTACAAGTGTTATTCTTAAAATGATATGAAAAACAATATTCCAAAGCTTTTATGCTCTACTAACTGACTGAGAAAAATTCGCTAGTTCATGCCTAATACTCCGTTTCACATTCTATTAATGCTCATAAAATGCGTGTTCTGTAATGAAAAATTGTTACATATTATGCATATTTTTTTCTCAAAAATTTCCTTAACTCAAGCACACATGGTTCGAAAGGGTATCCATGATGGTGATCCTGTTGAACTGCGTTACACTGGGAATGTACCAGCCCTGTTTGGATAAGGACCCGTGTACCACCAACAGATGTAAAATTTTACAGGTGAGTTGTATCAAACTATATCTAGTATCTCTTATAGATTTAGAACAATTTTCATTAAATGATTAAAACAAACAATAACTTTATGCATCCTCAACTTAACCGATTAAAGAAAAAACGGAAGAATTACAAACTGTTTTTTTTTGTTGAATAAATTATTCGTCAATTATCTGAAAAACGTAGCTTACTAGCGAATTTTAACAGCTTTAAAATTGTTATTTTTGTATCTAGAACGTGAAATGGTACTTTTGTGTTCAAGAATGCAAAAGCATTTCTCATTCGAGATATTTTCGAAAACTGCAATAAAATAAGACAATTGTGTTATGTAAAACAATTTAATTTATGAAATCGTAGGAACCGTATTTGAATCAAAATGGTTTAGGCGCGGTGACTATCAAAGAATCGTCGAGACAGTACGATATTGCCTACAACGAACTAAAGGGTGTAGTTCGAAGGAAATTCAAAAGAAAATAATCTAACTCGCTGCAATATCGGCACATTCGATTTACATGTAGTGCAAAATAAATTATAATCGTTGTGTTTATGATAGTTGCTGTTTTGTATTGAAATATTAAATTACTTATAATCCATTGTTGATTAATAAAATTACTTTAACAATTGTTTTATGTTCTAGAACGAAAAAGACTTTGGCGTTCTAGAACCTAAAAGTATTTTGCAGCTAGGTGACAAAAAAAGACTCACTTTGTAGAAGTTTAAGTAGTTCAAAGACAAAGAAAACCCCATTAAGGTGCATTGGATTTAGAAAAATGTGAAAATATTAACATTTTATAATAAATGCTGTGTACTAAGTCTGAATAAAATTTATTTGATTAGTAAATAGCAAAGAAATATGTTGTACCACAAAAATGAAGTCATAGGAAAAACCCAAATATTTTTTTGTCATCCTTTGCTAAGGTTAGTTACGAAAAATGTCATACCCGTAAATTAGACCATATCTTCTTCTCAGGCAACTAAGGTACAAAATTATTTTTACTTTTTAATTACTACATGGCCAATTCCGATGGAACATTTTCCACTAAATAATCGACAAGAAATTTGGATATTTACACTGTACATATTTTTCATGCTGTTGTTTAACATGGAGAACTTTGAATGGAAATAAATGCCCCAAAATAGTAAAAAATCTCCCCTATTTTATAGAGATGTTTGTATTAATGTTTTGAAACGAAAACAAAATATCCGCTAAACATCCCATATATCCGCAAAATAGTATTTACCTTCATCTTAGAACTATACTGTCTGTCAGAATCCAATAACAGCTAACGAAAATGTCACCACAGAGCACTCAAGGATGACACTCGATATATCAACACGCCCTTGCCCTTTTTTGGGATCTCCAAGGCAAGAAATATTTGCTCTATCCAAATAAAACTCCAGCCGTCATATGAACAAACACCGCACAATAAGCTCTATCTTTAGGTTGACAATAAATCAATAAAACATTACGGCAGCAGTTAATAGTTTATAACTGACGTTCATAGAAGTGATAACTTTAAATATTATTAGACATTTGGCGGTACAAAAATGCCTTACGTACGCGAAATATTTGCCGAGAGAGTAAGTGGTTATTTTTGAATTTATTGTAACGCACAATGATGACAGTCTCAGTCGATTTAATGAAGACTATAATTGCCAAGAAATGCACAAAATATACAATATAGGATATAATTTTAAACGTAAATAAGTATAAAATTTGTATCTACACTACGTGACCTACGTGACAAAGAAAAGTAAACGTCAAGTAAATATCATTTTATTTTGAAAGTTTAAATTCGTGGGCATATTTCCTTATATGTATACAACAAAAATATTACCTTGTTTCTTGAATATTTATATTCACAAAACACGCAATTCACAGTTCTAGCGATAATTTTAGATCATTTTGAATCAAGCCTTTCATTTTCCCTTTTCATTAAAAACAAATTTGCTTTAATTTTTTTTTGTATCCAATTATGTCCTCTCCTAATTGGACAAATTTAAATTTGCTAAAGCTAATATCGAAGTTGAGCGGGTTTTGCAGTTTGTAAAAAGTTTCGCTGTGCTACGTGAAATTATCTTTTAATTAGTCAGTTTCAAATTAGTTCATTTAATTAACCACACAAATCGATATTTCTTATGACAAACTGAAGTGATTTTTTAATTAGATGAAGAACTTAAATTAATTACTTTAAATAGCACATCTAAGTTATTGTATTAAGAATAAAAATAAAAATATTGTACATTATATATAGGGTGTTCCCTTGACGGATTTTTTATAGTTTATACTCTATATCTCACTAAGATAGAGAAAATTTCAGATAACAAAAGTAATTACAGTTTTAGATTTATTTTGGCCGGATCTATAACTCGCAGCAGCACACACTTGCATTATTTTTTTTTATGTGAGATAAAAAAATCGCTGAAAAAAATTAGTTAGTATAGAAATTGCCATTTTTCTGCAAATTTTCTGTTTCCTTTAAACTAAGTAGATAAATTTAGTTTTTTGCTTAATCGAACACTATTTTTCAAAATAGGTTACGTTACATCTAAGTACCTAAGCCCTGGTGAATTTTATGTTTATTTTTTTTCTGATGAAAAATAGGGTAAAAGTATGATATGAAAAAAATTAATGACGTAGGAGTAGGTAGTTGAAGTTGAAAATTTTTTTTCAATATTTTACTATATTTTAAAAACGTAGGGACCGACTGTTTCGAGAATTTGTGGCCTTATGTTTTTTGAGATGGCATCATGACTAGGGGGGCCCTAGTTATACTGTACTGTCGATGTAAAAATATGTCTAACTTTTTGTATTTTACTCTTTTGATTTTTTTAATAAGAAATTATTGAACTACCTTCAATTCTAAATAGAAAATGTATACCTGTTACAAATCAATAAGCTCAATCGTTTCCGAGAAACAGACGATTTAAGTTTTTGAGATTCGGCGGGAGTTCAATTCAAATTTTTTTTCCAAAGTAGTAGGCGTGGAAATAATAAGTAGACAGCTGTTACAATACCATATTATAATAATATAATAATATCTCTACCCCTCATTCTAATCACGAGGATTAGCCCAGAAGTCGAAGACTTGTGTGGGAGAGGGGGCGGCATATTATTATTAAGCAGGCCGCATTTGCGTCCAGGAACGACTTACGTTGGTAGGCCCTAACCACCATTCAGTGCAGGAATGAGGGAAACCTGGAAAACCTCATTAATTAGGGGGGTAGTCAAATGTCAACCGGTATCAATCTCTCACATTGACCCAATATAGCTTATATACGGTCTACCGGCTGCGGGGGTCGAACCCACAGCAATCCAGTCACCTCGATTCAGGGACTGGCGCCTTAAACCGCGCGACCACTGACCGATCCATATCCATATATCCATATATTGTTTCTGTCAATGCCACTCAATCCATACATAAGGCCGTAGTGTTTTTGAAGTTATACTTCTTTGCGCCCGTTAGACACATTGGGATGGGATGTTGGTCGAGAAACCGCGTCACGCTCAAAAGGAAGAACAAATTTGGAAGAACAAATTTTTAAGAACTAATATAATAATAATATATATATTTTTTATACGTACGAGTGTTTTTTTTAAGAATTTTTTTTTTTTTGTACGTACGAGTGGGTGTATGAGAATGGCCAAAGAAGTATAACTTCCACCGTCTGGTCCGACGCAGACAATTTTTTATAATTAAAATGCCCCGTCATAATAGTTTATTGAACATTGAAATGAGAAATATGATAAGTGTATATGCCCAAAAAAATGTTTGTGGTCGCCGTGCAGCAGCGAGGTATTTAGAATTATATCGAGATAATAGACAACCCGTTCATAGACTATTTAAGAGATTGTACGACAGATTAGGTGAAACAGGATCATTTCTTCCGAAAAGATACGTTGGAAGGCCGAAAATATTAGCGGACCAAGAAGATGATGTTTTAGTGCGAATTGCTGAAAACACGTACAAGCACACGTCAAATTTCGGCAGATACTGACACGGTCTTCCGTTAGCAGAATACTCCGCAAAGAAAATCTGTATCTTATTTTACCCTCTAGCTAGGTTACGGTTTGCGCAGTTTCTTTGTTAATAACAAAATGATGACCCAACATTTTATAATAAAATATTATTTACGGACGAAGCCACATTTACCCGACGATGTATTTTTAATTGGAGAAATAGTCATTCCTGGTAACTAGAAAATACTCATCTGTCAAGAGAAGTACACTTTCAGCAAGAGTTGTCTATCAATATTAAGTGTAGAATTCACTCCGATAATATTGTGGGGCCGTTCGTACTACCATGTCCACTTAACAGAGAAGATTATTTAAATTGTCTAATTAATGACTTGTCAGTGCTTCTTGGAAATATTTCCTCTGTTTCTCGAAAACGGTTGAGTTTATGAATTTGTAGCAGGTATACCTTTTCTATTTAAAATGGACAGTTGTTCAATAGATTCTTACGAAAAATCAAAATTGTAAAATACAAAGTCATATTTTTATATTGACAGTACAGTATAACTAGCGCCCCCTAGTCGTGACCTCAACACTGTTTGCATATTCGCAATTGCCACCGCAAAAAACATAAGGCTAGAAATTCTAAAAACAATCGGTCCCTACGGTCTTAAAATATAGCAAAAACTGAAAATATTTTTCAACTCATTCACTAACACTGTAGAATGGAAAGAAGCAACAATAATTAAATAAGGCAAGTTTTATCGTTTTATTTTGATGATAACAATCTGCCCTTAAGCTATGTATCATTATTAATGAATCACCCTGTATAGTATTAAAATACCATTGGCGCACGATATCGTTCTCTGAAATTTTATGAATAATAAAGGTTACGTCACTGTGTAAATCAAAATTAACAACATATTTCAAGTTTGGGGTACTTGTAGAATATTATTTTGAATAAAATTTAAATCCTAACCACTAAAATCCATGGTTATATTTCAGAGGTTCGACGAATTCATCTTCGCTTTCTTCTCCTTGGAGATGACCATCAAGATGATCGCCATGGGCGTCTACGGACGGGGTGCCTATCTGGCCGATTCCTGGAACAGGCTGGACCTCTTCATCGTGATCGCCGGCGCCGTGGAGTACGGTCTTCCGAATTTCAACAACCTCAACCTCTCGCCAGTCAGAACGATCAGGGTGTTGCGTCCTTTGAGAGCAATCAACAGGATACCCAGTAAGTTTATACTTACTCGATGTGGTTGTCGTTGTTGTTTTCGTTCAATGTACTGTGTGACACTAGCTGGCGCTTTAAATGAACTATACAGAACACTTGGTAATGGCAGCTTGCCCAAGTAGTGCCTGCAACTTGCAGTTTTATACGATAGTACACATATTTGATGATTTTATTACTATATTTTGAATAAATAATAACAATATTACTGTAAAATTGTTTATATACGATTTCACTGTAAACTTATCATAATTGTACAGTTTGGCGGTCAAAGAGCAACACTTTTCAGTTTTCTAAACATCAAGACTAAGAATATTGGTATCAAAACGCTATTATTAAAGAATACATTTTCGATAATGGTTGATCTGAGCATGGAGTAATTGATCCATAATGATGGAGGTCCATCACAACAAAAATTGCTATTAAAATACTCCAATATATATTCAAAGGATTTCTTGATTTTCTTATACATCAATTTCTGCAAGTAGCATTGATTTCCTCCTATGATTGACTGGATATAGTGGGTGATGTGCATTTTCACTGTTCTTGTTGATGTTTGACAAAAGAAAACAAACGGAAAAAAGGGGCGAATAGAGCAATCTACTTTAAATAAAATAACAGGAAATTTTCGACGTAGGAGTTTATAAAAAAAAATAAATAAATATTTGCAAAGATTGAAAAGTTTACAATGAAATTGTACATAAAATCTTGTTGTCACTCGTGCATAATAAGGTTTTACTGAACATGCCTTTTTAATCCACAGACTCGTCCAATAAAGCCTTATATTATGTGCTTGTAACATAAATAACTATTGTCATAAAATAAATTTTAAATTATTGATACGTACAAGTTAAATTTTATGAAATCAAATAAATATTTATGCACAAATAAACATTTGCATTTCATTTTTTATTTAACGATAGTAGTTTTTGGCAAGCTACAGCAATCAGTTGCGATTCTTGGTTAGGGACTTTAGTATTTTCCATAACAACGAAATAAATAAATAGATACAGAGTCGGTTATTGAAATCCATCAGATTTGACAGACTATACGAAGACAACTTGATCTAAAGCCGAGTTTCAAAATAGTAGTGACTAATTCTCAGCACTTGATAGATACGGGAAGTGAAGGTTGTAGGGGACAAGATTCCATAGGCGTACCACTTGAGAAGGGTTCAAAGAACACAAAATTTACAAAAATAATTTGAACCTAGCATTTTGACAGTTTACTTTAAAACGTTTATAAATTCTTTTCCACAATTATTGAATAACCGACCACCACCCACATACACCTATCTGATGCGCTTTCGACAGATATCACATTTTCTTAATGACATAATACACTGCACTACACAAACACACTATGTACTGCTTCTTTCTACTAGCATACTATATCGTTTTATAAAACGGAAATTCACTTATTATAATTCATTATGTCACGCATAATTAGCACAAGCACTCTTCTAGATATTCTAGGCAAAGTTTTTTTTATCGTCGAAACCTCATTTTTTAAACCCATCAATGAATTGTTCTACGAATCGCGTATTTTCTGACGTCATCATTCTCTATCTTTTACCGTGTTTCTACTATTTTGAGGGTCGCAGTCGCGTCACTTACACTCATAATTTGGTCTCGCACCCTAATCCCTTCATACGCATTCATATTTCTCACTTGTAAATTAGGGCGTTTACGATTTTGAAACACACTGTATAGTTTGAATTATTGTCTATTATGAAGAAGACAACCACAAAGTCTCTAATAAATTCATTACAATGTAGTACGCCTAACTTTAAAACGAACGCTCCCTGTAAAAGTAGGACGAAAAAGGACGGAGAGGGGATAAAGAAGATGGCGGCTGACAGTGGACAGTAGATAGGCGACTGTCTGTAAAATTATTATTACAATTTGTCTAGTTAGCATTTAGGTATTCAGTGTATTATATCCTAAAAAGTGCGGCGATTGCCGATAGTTGTGTTTATTTTGCGTCAAGTAATAAAACTTATAATTAGAAATCCAAGTCTATCGCATTACTACAAGTTCCCACGAACCTTGGATTCCTTCAGTTAAAAAGGAGTTCCACAACAATCACAATTAAATTAGCGGACTTTAATTCTACCCACGTACACGCATATGCCAGCTGTGAATTGTGATATGCATATATGTATTTGCTGTGGCAGAAGCTGTGTAATCAAGTATGGTTTGCGAGGTATGCAAAACATTTACGCTAAATTTTGAGAGTATTTGTAAAATGCATCGCTTTCTACTATTTTGAAACTCGACTATAGCTTCGATTCAAACAATTGACAAAGTTGCATTAAAAGCCCTATAACGCGCTACTTGATGGGTAACCAGTCATGTAAATCTTGCGAAATCGTGCAAAATCCCGAAAAATCGTGCAAAATCACAAGAAATCGCGCGAAATTCCAAGAAATCACGCCATCTGGAGAAAAATTTACCCATAAAGACTGACAATACTGTCCACCATGCATCATTATCGATATTTATTGGTGTTTCAATTTCGCGAATAATGCAGATCCCAACTCATATTAGATATGTGCGCGTCACGTATCGCAGTTGTTCGGAACTAGTGGAAGGCTGTTTGCCTTAAAATTTTGTTTTTTTTTTTGTTTTTCATTTCATTTTATTGACTTTGCAGTTCGACTTTAATTTTGTTTTTTAATTAAAGTGCTTGTCCACTAGTTCCTCTAAAATTTTGTAAACCGGATTCCTTGTACTGGGGCAGGGCAAGTCGAAGGTTAACTCAAGAGGTAACTTCGGCGCTGCGCACCTTGTGAAACAATTTAACTATTGTGCAAAACTTAGAACAAAAAAATCGTTGTTTATAACAAAACTGTCAATTTCACATTTTTTGACAATCTGATTCTCAAGAATGTCACAATTCTGAACAATCTTAGAAAGATTATTTTTTGTCAAGTTTAAACATCGGGATGCTTTTAATTTTTTTAAATATATTTCGCGTATATAAGGTGGATGTAATTGGAGAAATACTACCACATACTCCGAGGGCCAAAATTTATTGATCTAAATTAAGTTACTTTTGTCCAAAATTTTATAGCGTCCTAGATACGGGGTGTTGAAATTACAATTTTATTTTAGTTCTTCCTCGGTTTTTCCTCAATAACTTCATATAAATTGTAGCAAATACATTAAACTTGGTACAGAGGAATTTTTTTGTACGAGAAATTGAGACATGTCCGCGGATTTGCTATCAACTGTAAAATGCGCCACCTACAATACTTCACATGCATTTAAATCGTCATAACTTTTTGGAACCTGTACATCCAATACAGATCTGGATAAAATGCTACCACATGTTCCTAGAGCTTAGTCCAAAATTTGATACTCCTTAACTGAATGAAACATGAAAGAAAGGAATGTTTATGAAATAAAACCTTAAAATGCTATCCAAAAAACGGATGTGCGTGAACTTTGCACCCCATTTTTTGATAAACTAAAAAATAAAGGTTGTGCTGAATTGTGCCGGATTTGTGCTACATTGTGCCGTAAAATTTTAACAAAAAATAGCCATTTTCCTAGAAAATGAGAAAATCGTGTTTTTTACGTAACCCCCCACTTCGCGAAATTCGCATTTTTTAATGTGCTATATTGTGCTAGTTGTTCCGAACATTGTGCCGTTTAAAAAAATTTGATATCTGCCTCCGTTCTCCGGAAAATCCGTATTTTTTAGCCCTTCATTTGACTACAATTCGATTTTTTCGATACGCTGAATTGTGCTAAATGTTCTGACCATTGTGCCGTTTAAAAAATTGATACCTGTTCCGGAAAATGGAAAAATCGAAAATTATGATGTGATTTTACTGTGCCGCCTACTTTGCGAAAGTCGTGTTTTTCTTTAATGTGCTGATTTGTGCTAGCTGTTTTGAATATCGCGTCCTTTAAAGACATTTGATATATATCTTCGTTCTCCGGAAAATCCGGAAAAAAACGGAACTTTGGGCGTGAACTTAGCCCCCCATTTTTCTTAAAAATTAAAAAACGGGATTGTGCTGAATTGTGCTTGTTGTCCTGAACATTGTGCCGTTTAAAGATATTCGATATCTGTCTCCGTTCTCCAGAAAATCCGGAAATTTTGACACAACCTTACTGCACCTCCCATTTTGCCTGAAAATTAAAAAGCGCGATTGTGCTAGTTGTCCTGAACATTGTGCCGTTTAAAGAAATTTGATATTTGCCTCCGTTCTCCGGAAAAACCGCAAATTTAGGCGTAAACTTAGCCCCCCATTTTCCTCGAAAATTAAAATGTGTGATTGTGCTGAATTGTGCTAGTTGTTCTGAATATTGTGCCGTTGAAAGAAATTCGATATCTATCTTCGTTCTCCGGAAATTCCGGAAAAACCGGAAAAGTTACTACAATTTATAATAAAGTTATTGAGAAAAAACTAAAAAAATTGAACACCCTGTTATCTCGAAAATTATACAATTTTGGACTAAGGTAACTTGATTTAAGCCATCATACTTCAACCCCTGCAATACGTGTTTTTTCACAAACTTTTACAAACACCTTGAATAAGTATAGTAAATTTTGAGGTAATTTTTATCCAATGTGAAATCTTGGGAAATCTTGTCACAATTTTGACCTCAGTGGTTACCCCCTCGGCGCTACCACGCCTGGGAAACTTCTGAAACAAGGCACTGAAACCGAGTAGACATGGCAAGGCTGCTACGATTTAGCAGGCAATGTCCACCCTCCTTTATCTCAGAAACAAAACAGTCCTCAAGACAATAAGCAGCCCCGCCTCCCCAGAAATAGCTCCGAATAAATAATCTCCACACATAAATTAAACTTGGCGGCGGAAAGTTATAAAAGGCGCAGGCTATAGGTTTGTTCGCACAACAGTCAGAAGCTATCAGCAACTGTTTGACGCATGCGCATTTTATTAAAAGCGTTCGCACAACTAAATTGGAAACGAGTAATATCAAATTTGGTGTTCGCAGAACTAAATTTCTGCGTTACTTATCGGTTTCTGACCGTCAGAATAATTTGTCGGCTTCTAAGAAATTTTCAGTTTGGAACCTGCGCAATGCGCTTTTCTATTTTGACAGTACATATTATTTATGGTTATGGTACAATATTTATAAATATTTTTATTCAAATACGTATAACCAACGAATTGTGATTCGAATTCGTTGCGTATAACATACAACTTAGCTATTTGCTAAACTTTTATGTAATAGTAGACAGTGAAAATGGAAAGTAAGTTTTCTCTTTTCCAATCTAATTGTAAATTATTGATATATGAAATTTTTGTAGATAGTGCCTTGGAAGAATTCCTGGTGCTAAAAACATCGGAGGTCGGGGAGCCTACTCCACAGGAGGTCAAAAGTTTTATTTGGACTTCAGCCAATACTTTAGTTTTACTGGATTTGTATAAAAAATACCGTAATCAAGTAGGCACACTCCAAATTAGGAATTTTAAAAAAATGTGGGAAATAATTTCCAATGATTTTAAAAAATTATATGACATTCTTGTTTCTCCTTCTAATTGTGAAAATAGGTGGAGAGTATTGGATAGAAATTATAAGAAGTTTATCGATAATAAAAAGCAAACGGGAGCTGGTCGTAAATATTTTGAATTCGCCGAGCAAATGGACGATATTTTGGGTAAAAAAAAAAATATTAATCCATCAATTTTATTGTCAACAAATACCATATGTGAAGTTAAACAATCACAAAACTCAGTGCCAATAATTGAGGCGGAACTTAATGAAATTGAAAGTCAACCTAGTTGTTCTAGTTGGAAAGAAAATGTACCTGATGAAAACAAATTTATTAATAAGAAAAGTAGAGTAGAAATTAGACCTAAGAGGATTCTTAAAAATAAAAATACTGACATTGGACATAATTAGAAAAGAAAAATTTGACAGACACAAGGAAAGGTTAAACCTTTGACAAGAAAAAGTTTGAAAAAATATACGAACTAGAAATAAGAAAGCAAGAAGCAAGGGAAAGAAAGAACAATTTGTTAGAAATAAACAATAAATTGCAACAAGAAAATAATAATAATTTGCAACAAATTTTGCAGAATTTAGTAAAAATTACAGAATATTAGATAAAATGTGATGTTATTTATTCTTGGTTGTGAACTATATAGTTTATTTTTGTTGTCAAAGATATAGAGATATAATAATTTATTTTTATATGTATACATGTAAAATGTAACAATAAATAGTTCATTTTAAAAGTTTAATAAATATAATGAAAATACATATATTTTTTTTTAAAGTGCATTTTTACAGATGGTAAAAATGAAAAAGATCTATAAATTTTATCTATGCCTATTTAATAAATAAATACAGTGACATTAAAAAATATTGTTTTATTTATAAAGAAATCAACAAAATAATAATTTCAGTATGTAGGTACAATAAAATATTTGCTATATGATTTCTCATTTCTGCTCCATCTCTATTGTCTCTGTTTTCCTCAGGCTCTATATAATCGTGATCAGCTTGAACGATTTGCAATTGACCTATTGTTGGTGGTATGTTTTCATTAACAGGAAGGCATCCTCTAAAGCTAAATTATGTAAAACGCAACATGCTCTTATAAAGTTGGCAATACAATGGTCTCCTCTTAATTTCAAATGGTACAGCTGCCTAAATTTTTGTTTTAAAATTCCGAAGCAATGCTCAATTATATAACGAGTTCTAGCCAACTTTAAATTATAAATTTGTTGTTTTCGCGTTAAATTGCCCAAATCTTTAAACGGTGTTAGTAAATGCCTTAAACAAGGGTAACCACTATCTCCCAGGATGAAGTTATCCTGACACTTTTCAGGTAGGTCGGTTGACAAAGGTGATGCACGAAAAACACGACTGTCGTGCACTGAACCTGGAAAACCCACCATTACATCTCTAATTTTTCTTTTGTCATCGCAAACAACCTGAAACTAGAAAAAAAGGTATCTACTTTTGGTAGCAACAACAGACAATATAGATGTCCCCAGATTGGTCAAATAATTCTTTAAAAAACAAAACATTTTGATCTTGACAGACGGCCCTCTGGAATTCATTTTACTTGTTTACATTAAATTCATTGTTTAATTACAAGTTAAATAATATTGATGGAGGAATCTTACTTGCATGGAATAGTAACCCTTCCGATTTAAATATGAATCGGCGTCTTCAGATGGCTTATCTATTCTTACGTGGCTTCCATCAATTACGCCGATTACATTTGGAAAACCATTTATGAAAAATCCTTCTTTATGACTATTTGTTCTTCAGGAGTTGGCCATGTAATCAGTTCAGGTGCCAAATTGCTAAGAAAATATGTCATTCTTTCAATGATTTTTCTGAGAGTGCTGAGAGATATATTGAATCTGTCAGCAACATCTCGATATGATGCTGCTTGGTGGCCAGAAAACCATAAAAATATTATGGTATAATCGAATGCACTCAATTTACCAAACATGCCACTTTGGTGGAAAAAATATTCTGATTGCTGAAACCTTTCAGCTATATCATTAGCTACTTTTCGACTTATTCTAAAATGCTCTATAAATTCAGGATCATTATACTGAGAAACAGTTTCCTCAAGATAGTTTTCATTTTTTTGTTTCATTCTCTGGTGGAATAAAACATACAGTTCTTCATCACTAGATGAACTAAGTTCATTGTCCTCAAACATCTGTAAATAACATTTTATTTTGTATTAGAAATGATAACTCTAGGGTGATGAGATAGAAAATTTATTCTACATAAAAATATAAACATTATACCACTATAAAAGTCCAAAATAACTAACAGAAGGAATAGTTACCTAAGTACCATCATCAAAATCAGGCTCCAAGATCAATTAAATTAAAATTAAGATTAACGTTTTCACTATCTAAACAATAAATTAGATTTATCTAGGATTAAGGTTAAGGTTAGATCACAGAACACAATATTAATGATGCAAACATAAAAATAACTAGGTGGCACTGGTACCAACAGTTGTAACTTGTATTATATTAGCGCGAGCGCGTTCGCAGAGCATAAAATTTACAACCAGTTTGGAACTAATCCGAAACTGCGCATGCGCAAATAAAAATTTGCTATCAGTTGGAAATTGCCTTGTGCGAACAAACCTTATATTGAGCGTCAGAAGATAACCCCGGTTTTTGCCGGGCGAGTAAACTGGCAGCAGGAGTAATCTTTTATGATAATCGGCGATAATTCGCTTTGAAATGTAGACTGCTTTACGGCAGCTGCATAACGTCATTTCAGGAGGATATTAAAAGACTCCAGATAGAAAAAAACGCATTAAAATTCTGCATACATAAAGATGATGTCAGAGCGACGACACGCGAACGGAAGGGGAGAATATTTTGTAACAATCTGTTACGGTGCCGCCAGTTGTTGATATACAGGGTGTACGAGAAATCACTTCCAATAATTGAAGTAATAATTTTTTTAGAACTTTGGCAATAGTAGAATAATTTCATTAGTGTTCAGTCGAATGGACCATACTTATAAGCCTGAGGAAGTACTTTTAAGTTATACTTGTTTGCGCCCGTTAGACACATTGGGATGGGATGTTGGTCGAGAAACCGCGTCACGCTCAAAAGGAAGAACAAATTTGGAAGAACAAATTTTTAAGAACAAATTTTTAAGAACAAATTTTTAAGAACAAATTTTTAAGAACTAATATAATAATAATATATATATATATATATATTTTTAAGAATTTTTTTTACGTACGAGTGTTTTTTTAAGAATTTTTTTTTTGTACGTACGAGTGTTTTTTTTAAGAATTTTTTTTTTGTACGTACGAGTGGGTGTATGAGAATGGCCAAAGAAGTATAACTTCCACCGTCTGGTCCGACGCAGACAATTTTTTTATTTCATTACTTTTACGATAATTTTGTCATTAGTTGGGTAATTGTACTCAAATTTTGGTAAAAGATTTTTTTTTTTCGGATAAACAGATATCTAATCGAGTGCCTATGCCACTATATTTTTACTTTCATTTTTTCTTTAATAGAGATTTTTGGAAAATGGCTAGTTATTTTGAGACAGCCTTCGATTAGTTTTTAAAAAAGGATACTTGTTGCATATTGCCAAAATGCATCATTTTATAGAAAACCACGTTTAACGTATTTGTTGATCTTGGGATATCTGTGAAAGGTTGGGAAATCTCGGAGCTGGAGATACTGGTGACCAAAAAAAGTCGATTGAGCTAAATATGCCTTATCTGAATGTTGCTGGTTTCAAAAATACAGGGCGTTCAATGCTAGAATTTTAATTTGAAATATCTCAATAACTTTGAAAACTGTCGGAGTATTAAAAAAAATGATCGGCCTGCTTTGATAAAATCTTTGTGCTTTGTTGAAAAATGGTTTCTAAATCAAACCTTGCCGATAGTGACGTCAAAATTAGTTAAAAATTCTTATTTGCCGTGCCAAAGAAAATAATTGTGCCAATTTTTTTTTAATATTCCGACAGGTTTCAAAGTTATTGAGATATTTCAAAATAAAATTCTAGCATTGAACGCCCTATATTTTTGAAACCAGCAACATTCGGATAAGGCATATTTGGTTCAATCGACTTTTTTTCACCAATATCTCCAGCTCCGATATTTCCCAACCTTTCACAGACACCCTGTATAAATAATTAATTTAAAAAGTTATTGCGGTTAGTAAAGTAATCAAAAATGTAATTTCTTGGTAAATCGATTTAAGGTTGTATTCTTGAAATAGTGTTTTCTACAAATATAAGTAATTTTGGACATTTAAGAACTGAATAATATAGCGTTTAGCAATTAACAGGAATGTTATTTCATGCCATCTGCGAATATTCAAAGGTACCGAAATAAAACGAATACCGGCACAAAGCGGTCTAACCAACAAATTTTTAGGTACGGAAATCTTTCAAATACGCATTTTTTAAATTCAATTGTAGATGTAAATATTGTTATAACATAAATTTACATAGTTCTGCATATGATTGATCACTTTTGTTTATAAGTATGTGAAAATAATTGTTACAATGTGGGGTTAGAATAGCTAACTAATGTGTCTTACAAATGCATTTTAAAAGTTATTATATTATTTTTGATATTGCTTTTACTCTACGTGTTTTATTTTTGGAGACTTCTGTACAAATTTGATCATTTTACGGCGAGAAATACGGCGATTATAATTAACTCGCATTATTTTGTCCAAGGAAGCTAGCCATTCTTTACTGAAGACCCTGCATACAAGGGGTTTAAAAAATATGGCCAATGCTCGGGGACAGATTCCTAACCTAAAATGAATGCAATGTAGAAAAACTTACCTTAGTCCAAAGTTGATACTTCTGTTGATACATTTTGGAGCACGGGAATCTTTGGGACCAAAAATATCAAATTTTGACGTCACTAGTAGAGGATGGCTTAGTGTATCTGTTTAGAAAAGGTACACTTTGCTCAAATCGTTAGGAATAACCTTTTCAAAATAATCCTGTACACCCATATCTGTAACAAATGGTTACTTTAAAAACAAATATCTCCAAAAGGGTTACTTGTGCCATTTGCACAAAACTAAATGTTATAAATATTTTACACAAATCATCAGAAAAAAAAAAACAACAAAAATGAACTGCCCTGTTCGTTCCGAAGTTAATGTGTTTGCGAAAATACACATAATATGTATTTTATGAAACATTTATATATTGTAAGATATTAAATATCTCGAAAACAAAGGTATCATAACTTATATTACACCTCGTATACAAGCACATAAAATTAAATAACAGTTCAAAATGTACATTGAGTAGAATAATGTATACGAAATAAAATATATGCTGTAATAAAAAAATTATAACTAGCATTAAGGATGAATTGCCATAAAGGTTTATTACCAAAATTACTTAATTATTACGTGTCCATAAATTGTAATTATGCTGCAATGCCCATTGTTCTAGGAAATTTATGCCTTTCATTTGAATAGTAGAGATATGTAGAGAGCATAAACACAATTATTTTTATTTTAAGTATTTTGAGAAAGAAAAACTACTAAATTTAAAACAATTACACTACAACTCGAAATAAACAGACTAATTTTGATCTTCTGATTTAAATTTGGAATAATTTAAAAACTGTCAGGCCGATTTTTATTTAATTATTTTTTTATAATATCTGTGTTTTAAGCCTTTTAAATAATTAATAGCAGAATATGTTGTTGTATCCCAATTTAATTATAGAAGGTGAAGTAGAAAAGTATGTTTTACTAATGAACTTTTATTTGAGGTAAGTGACTGTAGACTGATACAAAACTTTAACTAAGCGATGTTTTTATTGGCGTTGGCTCAACAATTGAAACAAATTTTTAATTATCAAATAAATAGAGTGAAAATGAAGTCAATATACAGTATGCGCCAAAAGTATGGAATAAATTCAATAAAAACGAAACAATTATTTTTTGGGAAAAATCCTCGAACAGGTCGATTTTTAATTTAAAAAATACATATTTTAGCGTAAAATGCGATTTTCAAATGTCATTTGTTTTCGAGTAATGACGTCATCGATTTTCTTTAAATGGCAACACCATATTTTATTCCTTGATTCTGAAAGATCGTTTAATTCTCTGTCAGACAGTACTAAAATTTTGCCCTCTGACATAGGAAAGTTTTCGAGTAAATGACGATTGAATGTTAGAAAACGTAATTTTTATCGATAAAAAGTAACAATTTTGAGATATGTAAAATAAAATACAATTAATTAAATTTTATACTTAAATTAAATGTTCGAATTGCCATCCACCAACTTCTTGACAATGCGCAAGTCTGTGAAGAAATTCTTCTTGCACATTATGAATGATTTCTGGGGTAACTCTGCGTATTTCGTCCCGAATGCGATTTTGAAGTTCTTCTAAATTACGTGGTTTATTAATGTACACAATGCTTTGGTAGATGGCTACTGTAGTCTCTCTCTCTCTCTCTCTCCACGTAACTAGAGGTTATTCCGAATACTGATTTTAGTATTAACATTTTTGCAATAATATTTACATAATTTTTTCAGTGCCAAAAATGGCTTACATGTATAGTAACTCGGAGTTGAGGGATATCGTTTCAATTTATCGTAAAGTAAGGCAAAATGCTGTAGCAACTTGTCGTCTGTATGCAGACTGATTTCCCGGTAGACATCTGCCAAATGCATCAACTTTTACCGCGGTGCAACGCGGACGTGATACGAAAAATTTGTAACCGAATCGTAGAAGAGATGGGCCTCCACGACGTATTGCAGCAGCTGAAGGACACATTTTAGAGATTATTAGAGTGAATCTCCCTTAATGATATTTTTTTGACTTCTTTTTCTGTGGGAATAATTATAAAATAAAGTGTATTGCACCGAAGTGGGTACTATTCGAACGTATCATAGCTGCTGCCAATAACTTACCAGTTCAAAACGGACAAGAACCAGAAACATTTGTGTTAGTTCATAGAAATTGAAACATTTTAAAATCTCTGTCTGATAAGAAATGCATTTTGGATATTGGAAAAAATGTCACGTAAATTAATTCAAAATAAATTAGAAGAAACAACATGAAGCAAAGACTATTAAATTTTCAATGATTTGTAACAGCAGATATAAATTTATCTTAAAAATTTCCACTTTTATTAAATTATCTCTGTTAAAAATAGGAAACCTTCATTGTTGGGAATTCTACAGACATAAACAATTCTATAGTTCCCAACACAATGTAGGAATTTTTATTTGATAAAACTTTATTTATCGTCAATCGGAAATGCTTTATATGCTGCGACACGATCGCAACAGGGTTGAACAATTCGTAATGCATTTGTGTGATACCTCAGTCTGATCCGTGATGTAACTCTGTTGGAACAGAGCTGCGAGTAAATGCGAAAACTCCAGATATCAGAACCGATCACAAGGAAAGGTCATGTCAAAAATGAAAGTGTGTTGTGTACGTCACATGAAGTCAAAATAGTTGTAGTACCTTATACAGGGTGGTCCACTTTCGAAAGCGGAAACTTTAGAGACAAACAGAGAACCACAAAATAATATCAGTGTATTATAAACTATATTCGAAAAATGCTTCATCAAAAGTTTGTTAATTTTATTAATATTTTTAAAACTGCTTTAGATATTTTAATTAAATTTGGAACCTTTGAATAGATAATCTAGATACATATTTTTACGTAAAAAATATTAGTTTTCTTCCACCAGTGGCGTGCGTACGCACAGATCTTCGGGAAATTTTAATCAAAAAATTGTACGCCAATGTTTTTTTAGAAACAAAAACTATTTCTAGAATCCTTGTTCAATTTACAACAGAAAAAGGCTCCTTACTTTTTTCGTTTGACTCACCGTTTGCCAGTAAAATATTAAATACCTAATGTTTTCTGAAAAACAAGTAAACAAAAACAAAAATGAGAAATTTAATTAGTAGCTTTCAACAACAATAACAAAAAGAAAGAAAATTAAAGGTAAAATCACAAAAATTGCTCGAAAAGTAGCCCACCCACCTCAACACATCCTTCTCACTAACGCATTTATTGCAGCATATTCTTCAAGCGGAATTCGCCGCATATCATTGCAGGTAAGGCATCCAGTCCCGGAATCCCGGGACCACATGAATTATGCCAAGAACCGGGACAATAGCTTTAGTCCCGGGACCTACGGTGGTCCCGAAATTTTTAAGAAGTCCACACTTTAAGTGTCGCCGGCAACGTCGCGAAAGATGAAGCCGCCAAGTGCTGTCATTTCAAAAACTTATCACTCAACGACTGAACAATGCAGCTTTAAAACCATTATACAGAAGGAAATGTCTCTCTTTCAGAACGAGGGTAATCGTGGCCGATTCTTGCAGTTGGCCTACGAATATTTCTCAACCATTCCTCCTACTAGTGTTGAAGCCGAGAGGGCTTTTACAGCCCTTAATGCTTTGATTTCTTTAAAATTTTACTTTAACCAACCGAGAACGAATAACGATTAGCAATATGTTTCATTTATATTTATAGGGAATTTAACGTTTATGTTTCTACATTTATTCCATTTTATTTATGTACCTTAACAAGTAGTAACTAAGTACTAAGAATAATTTAAGGTTTTGTTTTATGTTACATGTTTCTTTGTTATGCACTAGCAAAGTTTTCTTTTCATAATAAACAGTTGTTTTATTTACCATTCGTGCTAGTCAGATTGTAAATAAGGTAAAGATCTACCTATTTGTCATATTCGGAACTTCGGGACTAGTCCCGGGATTTTTCAGCCGGGTCCCGAAGTCCCGATTGGCCTTTTGGTCCCGGGACTTGGATCCCCTAATTGCAGGCTTGCTGAATTCTTAAAATTAAATCTTCCCTTGTTAATACGGAATTAGCGTAGACTTTATGCAACGCTACACTTGACTTCTGGACGTGGTGTTTTAGATAACGATCGTAGAGAGTTATCTACCATTTTCGAAATATCTACAGTGCTCTCATTTACACTGCTAACTAGCACTAAATGCGACATAAAGAAGAAGAGATGTGATAACGCTTCCCTGGTTATGGCCCCGGCAGCTTCGAAACTTCATTTTAAGTTTCTGAAGCCCCTTAAAAGTATCTACACTTTCGTTTAACCGTGCGCGTCTTTATTACAAAGCTAAAAGCTTTAGGGATAACTATTTTTCGATTAAAACTGCCTACTTTGTATTCTGTATCATGCTTTCGAAGTTCATCCACATTAAACACTTAAGATGTTTAAAATACCTTCCGGGAGATCTGAAATTTAATCATAATATTCAGTTCCATGAATGTTTATGAGTGTAAGACTCAATAAATAGTAAGCGTATCATGTGACTTTATGGTTTCAATTGTTATTTTCTCTAAAATATTTCTGACGAATTTTAAAATACGGGGTGTCCAGAAATTAAACCGACAGCATTTCTCGAGATGATTTCATATCGATTTCACATACAGGACGATTCAGAAATGTACAGAGGACCCTTACAAATACAATTTTGTATATTCAAATTAAAAGTAGCACTTTGAAAATGATTTAAAAATACAATTCTGCACGACACTGGTCCACCGTAAAACCTTGCGCAAGGCAAAGCATGTCGGCGACCGGCACGGCGGTAAAGTGTAGTAAAAAATTAACGGCTAAATAACTTCCCAAGAA
This sequence comes from Monochamus saltuarius, assembly GCA_025584915.1. Classification (NCBI taxonomy): domain Eukaryota; kingdom Metazoa; phylum Arthropoda; class Insecta; order Coleoptera; family Cerambycidae; genus Monochamus; species Monochamus saltuarius. The sequence goes on from CM046727.1 coordinate 8,888,048, forward strand.
AAGAAATAAATAAAATTTTATAATAATACATATTTTGCACTGCTCAAAATTTTGTCACCGACGTGTCAACACATTTGAGTCCGTCTCATCCAGTTCAGAACTCGTCGAAGTTATTGGCAGTAGCTATGACAAGTTTGCGTAAATCATCAATAGTGTCTATTTCGGTGATATACACTTCACTTTTTAAATATCTTACAAAAAGAAGTCCAAAGGTCACACTGTTGATTGGAACATGGCTAGTACTTGTTGAGCGATTTGCCTTTTACTTATTCAGGGATTCTCTTCAACATCTCTAAAATGTGTTTCTCAGTAGCTGCATTACACCATCTCTACCGTCATCGGTATGCTTTCTATCCGCATTTTTAATATTAACGTTTTTCCGATAGTGTGTATAACAACTCGGATATCGTTTTATGTTTGGGATTTTGAAAATTCGCACGCGATTGAACGGGATCATTTCCAACAATGCTTTTTCTTAAATGTGTAGGCAGGGGTTGTCGATAAATTTAAAAATGGTTCTGTTATTTTTCCACAATATTACTAAACACAAGGATGGATCAATAACATAAACAGAAATTTTTATTTTAACGCCCTCTAGGTAACAGAAGTGGCGCAATGTCTTAATATACAGGGTGTTCAGTAAAGCTGACTAGCTTCCTTGGTTAAAAATAATGTGAATTAGATATCATTCACTTACCTTAGTTCAACTTTGCTTCCATAAAAAATTACCTTACCTTACCTTATATAGGTTTGAGAAGGTACTTTTTTATTTCACTTTTTTCACGATAATCGATCCGGTGAAAAAATTAATATAAGTGAAGATTAGGTACAAAATTTGTGCACTGTTATTAATACCTAGTTTTGTATCTAATGGTATAATTATTCATAATTTTGTTGATAACACTTCATACGTACATCTGGTATTCGTGACGTGTAACGACAAGTATTACAACTGTGATTTTTTCTTCTCATGCAGGAAACAAGTTAATTTCAATTTCACGTCTGTCAGTGGACGTGATGCCATGCGGTCGAGAACAATTTATTAAAGCATTTACTGTCACAGGGGAAAACCTTTTTTTTCTATTACCCTAATTTATCAGTCGACAAATCTACCTTAAACCGCTTTATACGTAATCCTGGTCCCTCCTGCCAAAGCTAATCGGTCCGAAATGAAGCAGAATAGTGTCAAAGGTTACAAACCTGTAAAATCGTGTGTGCTAATCAGCGGCCGAACGCACGCACATACTGGTTTATTTGTGGGATAACTCAGTCGTTAAATATCGCTCTAGACAATCTAATCTTTTATACAATATTTCTTCTACTGCGACCAATTTGTGCTTCAGTTTCAATAATACAAAATTTGTTTCTGGTTAGCCGTTTTTCAAAAATTTGTGATATTTATTTAATACAGGAATGACAGGTATTTTACGTTTTCTCGCATACAACAACTAAAGTCGAGTGGCTGAAACCACTCGTTGCAAATACTACTAAAAATTTTAGAATGGGATATTTGAGATTACTAAATTCAGAATCCGGTTCATTAGTTAGAAGATTATCCTCAAATTCTTAGGAATTGTCATCATCATCATCTTTTTCATGTTATGAGTGCAAAATATTGTGTAATGTTTTTTACTGTTTTAGAAAGGTATTTTAAGCTAATATAAATCAAATCTCCTACAATTCCTATCAATGAAGTCATATGTATGTTCTCTGATACCAAACATCTAGGTATGCTAATGAACAATTCCACAGACAAAGCTCTATTCAATAATTATCTAAAGAAAATAATGTTTTACTGACCTGCTTGAAACACTCTATAAATATCTATCTTTCACTTTTGGCAGAGGAGCACGACAATTCAAACCACAATAGATGAGATCTGACCTATTTCTACATTTTTCAAGCAGGTCAGTAAAACATTATTTTCTTTAGAAAGTACAGAATTCTACTCGCATAAAATGGTTACAAATCACTTGGGTGATAATGCAGGCTGTTCCGAAATTAGGGGGCAATATTTCACCAGAGTGTTCTATGTCGAAAAAGGTAACTTTTCTCTATATAAACGTAGGTCCAAAAATGATTCCTAAGAAAATTATAGCCATTTGAAGGGCCTGATGATGATTTTTTCTCAGATACATTTATCTTATCCCTTATGATGTCTGTCCGCTGCTAAAACCAAAATTTGCAAATATTTTTCACATAGGCCCCGATCTAGGGGAAAGTGAGGTAATATTTACCATAACCTTTTTTGTGCTTTGATCTCTATAATTGACTAAAACATATGTCATTTTAGAGTTTTTTAGTAAAAAAGGTACTCTTAGTTCATATTGATTGATTGTTCTATGAGTTAAAAACGAGGAATCGAAGTTCTACAAATAATTATTTTGTATTTCGATTGCTTAATAACAATAAAGTTTTTTACACGAGACTAATGTGTTAATGACTTTTCAACGTTTTCTAAAAAGGAAAACATTATTTTTATTTGTTTACTGTTGTTCACTTCATAATAAATTTTTAAAATGAGTATTTATATATTTAAAAGACATTTTTATATTCAAAGTAATTATACTATCATTACGGTGGAATGCTTCTCAGCTTGTTCAAATTTTTAAATTTCAAAGCCTGCCAACCCTGATTCATGAACAATTTTTCGCAAACAACCTTATACCACCGTGTTTGCAATAAAATTATCTTTATTTTAATATACAATGTGTCCCACTTTTCATGGAGCCACCCTGGTATCTCGCTCACCTGATATGCGAATACTTTGAAACTTTGGTGGTGAATATATACCTATAAAGTGTGTCTTTAGACGTCGCCATATTGATTATAGTCAGAAGCGTCCGATTCTAAGATGAAGAAAGGTCGATTTAAAAAAAGTATTGGCGATTTTTTTAGAAGAAAACTAGTAAGATAATCTTAACCAGCACCATTAGAAACCCCATTGTACAAGATTACATCGTTGTGGGTTCAAAGGTGTTTGAGATTTGGGCCGTCGAAAAACAATTTTTTTCAACATAAAATAATTTGTATCTGTAAAACGGACTCTCAAATGAAAAAAATGTATTTTTTGTTCAGAGTAATGGTATATACTGGTATGAAATGATTCTAGAACATGGCTCCATGAAAAGATTAAGATTAAATATAAGAGCTATTTACGTAAAGCCATCTGATCTTTGGGGTTTTTCCAAATTATTTTATTTTTCTGTTTTTTGTTTTGTTTTTACGGTCTTGTACTTCTTGTAATGTGTTGCAACCTTTGTTGGAAAATAAAGAGCTTTATTATATTTATTATTATTTCCAACATTTTAATTTAAAACAAAGTTCTTTAGCCCCATTAAAGTCAGATATTTAAGTTTAATTTCAGTGTGGTATCTCCAACACACACCCCTACAAAGAAAGAAAGGCCCGCTGTTCTCCCCTTTCCAAGATAATGCTCAAGAAGTCTTTGTTTCCCAAGTTAATTGAAATTAATATTTTCACTTCTGCTTAACTTTAAAGGTTATTGCGCAGTTCTAAATGTTGGAAGGGTAGTAATCCTTTTTATAACGTCGTACAACTTTCAAATAGATTGTGCCCTAAAAGTTGAGAGAAACAGCCATAACTTAAATATGAGATCTAGGTACATCTCGGAACTGCGATAATCAATTGTTTTTGTGATATATGCTTTAAACAATATTTAAATGTTTCACGCTTACACCTTTTTTCGTATCTCGCATAATAACGGAGAAATAGTAAGTAGTTTCAATAAACTGGTATGAAAGAGAAATGAAAATGTTGCAGTTCTCATTACAAAATAATAAATGCTAAGCAATCAATCTTCTGTCAGCGTGTACGGAGAATTAGGTTGCTGCATTCTTCGAATTTTGTTTTCTTGATCTAAATAATACAATTAAACAATTTGTTAATTTTGGCTGTAGTCCAAAATATATACACGTACATGAGATCGTGAATTGCATACTAATGCATTCACATATTTTTAAAGGAACTTTACAACGTACATAACAAATATCTACACTATTACTGTGAAAACTCAAACTGTCATGTTTTCCAACAAACTTTAAATTAGATTTAAAAATAACGCTATATCAAAAGTGAGAAAGTTTATATATTTTTTTATTTTTAGACTTGATTTTTTATATATATAAAGCTGTTAGCTGTTAGCCTTTTAGGCCCAGAGCTGTGTTATTCTCCTCCACTCCATTCTGTCCTTCGCCTTTCTTTTCCAATCCGTTACATTTTTCTCCCGTAGATCTATTGCCACTGCCTCTCTCCATCGCTTCCTCGGTCTACCTCTTTTTTTCTTGTAGTTAGATTTACTCCCTACTATTTTCTTAACTGCCCTTTCATCCTCCATACGTTCTAGATGCCCTAGCCACTGCACTCTCCTGGCTTTTACAAATTCGTCTATTGTTGGTGCCTGGTACATTCCATATATTTCCTCATTATTTCTCCTTACATAGCCTTCCTCTGTCCTCTTACCACCTAGAATTCTTCTTAAGATCTTCCTTTCCCACCTTAAAAGGTTTTCTCTTGACTTCTTATTGAGAACCCAGGTTTCACTACCATACAGCGCTGTCGGTCTCAAAATTGTTTTATACATTCTAAATTTTACTCTGGACAAATTTTTTGATGTGGTTGACTGCTGCCGAACTTCTGTTTGCTTTTATTATTCTCCTATTTATTTCTTGTTTCTCATCACAGTTAGCTGTTATTAGCGCCCCCAAATACACATATTCTTGAACTTCTTCAAACTCCATCTCTCCATGCTCTGTTCTCAATTTAAAATTTGTATCCTTGTTCTCCTATTCTCAGAAGCTTGCTTTTCTCTTGATTTATCTGCAATCCCACTTTAATTGCTTCCTCCACAAGTTTTCTCGTTACTTCTTCTAATTCCCTACTATCTCTAGCAATAATGGCCACGTCATCTGCATAACTTACTATTTGGTGACTTTTAAACAATATGTGTCCTTCTCTGTTCAACTCACTATCTCTTATGACCTTTTCTAGTACTAAATTAAAAAGAAGCGTTGAGAGTGGGTCTCCCTTGTCTCAGTCCTGTATCAATAGTAAAGCCTTCCGAGCATTCACCTTTTATTCGTACTTTGGATTTAGTATTTTCTAAAGTCATTTTCAATAGCCTAATCAGTTTAGTTGGTATCCCAAATTGTTCCAGAATTTTAATTAGTTTATTCCTTTTGATCGAATAATTTTTTTTATACACAAGTTAATTCAGGAGCCATTGAAATTACAAGAGGACAAAAAGTTTATAACACCCAGTCGAGAATACAAATGTTATACATTTATTTATGTTTAGGATATTTCTACTGTTTAGAACGGAAAATGTCCCCAACAGAAAAAAATATTTTATACATAATGTAATATTAATTTGATGGACATTTAGATGGATAAACATTTATATCATTGTATTATTTGGCCAATTTAACTAAACAAACGTTAAAAGTTTGATGCAGATACAAACACTATGTAATTTTAAAAATTTGATCGCTTCATGTGATTTGTACCTGAATGAAAAAAATTGACATTTTTTTAGTAATGCCAAATTTGAGTTATTTTTAACTGAATTTAATGTGCAGTAAATTTATCAAGTAATAACAAAATTAAAATGGTACATCTTTCAGTGAATTGTTGTCTTTAATTAAAGAGTCCAAATTGAACATAAATTATCGAATACTGATTTTAAGAACAATATAAAAATGAAAAACCAAACACTCGGTATAAATTTAAATAGGTCAATTGATTATGAATATTACGTGTCTTATTGTTTCCTATCTACCAAAAATCAAATGGTGATCGAAGGAGATACAGAAAGTACAAAGCGTTTATGAAGCTTTTGCATTTGTCAAAAATTTCATAAAATGTTTCCACATTTTATGAAACCTCGAAAACAGCAATGCTTAAGTTGAAGGATTTTAACATCAGATACATCCTTTTCAAAAATGCAATAATATACAGGACGTTCCATTAATTCAAGTGTCACACTCGTAGCATAATTTTTATTGGATCATGTCGAGAAACTGTTGTACTCATACGAATTTTCGTTTTTCAGTTTAGGTTAATTTTCATGATAATTTTTTACTGTACATAGCTATTATTCATTTGTTCGTATGACGTAAGTCGTCTGAATTCTTGACGCGAGTATAGCTATTACATGTTTGTACTTCAGGTCATGTGACAACATCTGTCCGATCATGAAATGATTACAGCGGCAGTAACACACGGTGTGCTTTCAGCAAAGATGACATGATTTATTAAAATGACGAGTTGAAAATCAGCAAATGTCAAATTGACAACTAATTTTGGGTGTAAAAAATTATGTTACCCAATACACTCCAATCCTTGATAAATACTCGAAATTTCATTGAGATTCCTTCAAGAGTGTTGCTTTAAGAAAGCCGTATTCTTGAAATAGTGTTTCCTACAAATGCAAATAAAAGGAATGTTATCTCATCCCACCTGCGAATATTCAAAGGTATCGAAGTGAAACGAATATATAACGACTTTGCCACTTCACATGACCGTTTACTTGACCCGTGTAAAGTTGCTTTAAAGGTTCGTATATATGTGTCAAGTCGTAAATCAAGTAACTTACGATCACACTTGCGCGATTTTTTTTACTTGACTTGACTGAATTACAGGTTGGAAAAATAAGCGGTCAAGTACGCTATCATGCAGTAAAATTGATGGAGCAGGTACCAGTCAAGTCAAGCTACTTTGCACTGCGCAGAGCCACTTGACTCGCCTCACCACATGATTCAAGTCGATAGTTGACTTGACCGGAATTATCTACATGATGCAAGAAGACTATTTTACTTGACGTTACGGAACTGTTTACTTGACCCGTGTAAACTTACATTAAAGGCGCATTTACACGTTCAAGTCGTGAGTCAAGCAACTTACCTTCGCACTTGTGTAATTTTTTCCTACTTGACTTGACTCAACTACAGCTTGGGAAATAAGCGGTCAAGTACGCGATCAAGTGATAAAATTGATGGTGCAGATAGCAGTCAAACCAAGTTACTTGTCCACTGTGCAAAACCACTTGACTGACCTGACTACATGACGTAAGTCAATACTTGACTTGACCCTTGAATTTAAAATCTGTTTTTCTCGGATGCTGTTTAATGTAACATAGAACTTTATGATTTTAAACATTTTAAATTTTTCGTATAATCATATTACTTACAATAATTTGGGCCATAGAATACGGACCTGGATTCTCTGCACGTATTTAAGAAACATCCTGTTTAATGTGGCTAAAGGAAGAAAATTTTTAAGACGATAAATTTACATCAGAGTAGTTTGTTCTATTTTTTGGGACCCAAACAAAAACTCCGCCAAAATGATATTTTTGCTACTATTGAGCTTAAATAGGGTAATGGCCACTACACCGGTAGGAATATATTTTATCCTAAAAAGTAACGTCGATGAAAAGGGAGACGAAATCTTTTCAAAGTGGCCATAGCTGACTGAACCTGATGCAATTTTTAACGATCTGTGTAGAGAGCGTGAAGAATGTTTTATGCTTTTAGGACACAGGAATATATAAAACATTTTATATTAAGGAAAACATCGGTTTTGGTGTAGCTAGGGTTATATTTTACTTGTGTATATAGGGTGATTCAGATATCCAGTCCTATATCTTGATAACAAAAAAAAAACAAAAAAATGGTAGGTATTCATGACTCTTTTTTAAAATTTGTTGTTTAAAAAAATATGAAATATGCTAACTTATTTAAAAAAAGACAAGACACAATAAATGTATTTTTTTAAAATTTTATTTGAGCTGTGAAGTCATCACATACTTGTCTATATTGTACTCCACATTTTTTAACAAACATTAATGCCTCAATTTTTCTAGTATAATGGTATCCAATATTACAGGTTTTCTGTTCTGTACGTACTGTTTTTAATGATGGTAATGTCACGGGTAATAAATTACATTGACAGTAAAATAAAATTAATTTCGTAATTTTAAAGTATGCTACTTGTATACTAATGTCACTAATTCATTGAAGGGAGACGTTTTCTTGAAATTGGGTTTTCTACAAATACAAGTAATTTTAGACATTTAAGAACAGAATAATATAGAGTTTAGCAAATAACAAGAATGTTATATCATGTCATCTGCAAATATTCAAATGTACCGAAACAAAACGAATATACAGATTTGGAAAGTGAGGATCTTGATGGTGAATTGTATTTTGCCGCTTGCGTGTATTTGTGTCATGCTACACGCATACTTCGACCACAGCGTGTTTGCATCAAGCAGTGTTGACAGGTGGGAAAAATTCAGTGCATGAGAATAATTTCAAAGAAGCAAGTAATTTTCAATTACTTTTGTAATGCCATTTTTATCTCATTAAAAATCATTATGTTCTGCTATTTTATCATAACATTACATTGTAAGTAGGTAGTTACAGGTACTTACTTAAAAGTTATTAACCACGTAACCTTTCTAATTTATTTTATTGTTAGGCCGGGCGAACGTTGAGGCGCAGTTGACGTGACGCAGGGTGACTCACGGGTCGTAAAATCTGTTGTTTCCAGAAAATGTAGGTACTCTTACGGAATAGAGTTAAGAATCACTGCAATACAGCGTGAATACAGCACACACACCTCATATCCGTAGACTGTCATACCAGTTTATGTATTCATTGCTAATTATTAAGAGATCAGTCTACAATAAAGGATATTTCAAGTACCCAAATATTGTAGATACCTACCTCTATCTATTCAATTTTGCCCTCGATTTTTCCTTTATTTCTCGTTAGGTCTTTGTTTTGGTAGATTTCTATTGAAAAGCATGAGATTTTGTAATCAAAATATGAAAGCATGAGATTTCCTCGGAATGGATGAGATCTGACAACACTGGCATCAGTTGTTCTGACAGTTAGATTTGCAATGGCGATACGGAACCGATTACCGTAGTAGTGCGGAATGCTAGACCAATGCACGTCGCCTCCCCTCTTAAAGTTTGTACCTTCCCTGAAATGAAGCGGCAATTTGTACTTTCTCTGTAAAGATCCGCTATTTCCGAATCTGTATAACGACAGAGGGCGGTCTAACCAGAAATTTTTAGTTTTTTAAATTCAACTGTAGATGTAGATATAGTTATATCATAAACTTGCATAGTTCTGCATATAAGATTGCTTACTTTTGTTTATAAGTATGTAAAAATAATTGTTAAAATGTAGGATTAAAAGAGCACAATAATGTGCAGTTTGCAAATGCATTTTAAAAGTTATTATATTATTTGAGGAGAATTTAAATAGCAGTGAAGTGAATCAACAAAACATGAATAACTTTATTTTTGATATTACTTTTGTTCTACGTGTTTTATTTCTGTACCTAAAAAAACACCACTAATTTGATCATTTCATGGCGAAAAATACGGTAAACTTAATATATATGGATAATTTTCAAGCAGCATGCTTTCAGCAATCGCAACGACAAAATTACCGCGGTATTGTCAAGGTTCTTGGTGTATTATAGGTGATAACATACCCTGTATCTTTATAACGACTTTTTTCCTTCAAATGACCTAAAAAATCAACTCCATTATAAAAACGTATTTACACCACTGTATACTATCGTCCTAAGATCATCGCATTCGGTAGCAGCAGCAAAGTATTGGAATGTTCGTATTCCCAGACGTACGCACATGCTCAGCAAATATTTTACCGAAGCAATTCACCCATAAATTCCCACTTCGACCTATCTCGCGACGTCATTAACGAACAAACGGGACCTGCCACCTCAGTAGATACGCCATGACCGAGTGTTTACTTTGGAAATAATTAAATTCGGCTGCAGAAGTAAATTATGAGGACCATTCTGAGAGCGTTATGTAACAGTAGCTCGCGCAAAATCGCGGAGGTTAATTGAAATGTAATCTGTCAAGAAAACGTGGGGAGAGGAAGGGGGTGGATTCGAATCTTGGAATAATTTATTTGTTTTTCTCAACAATTCAGTTCCTGAGGAGATATCGTCTTCTAATACAGGATGCCTACTTTTATTTGTGTACAAATCCGTAAAATCTTTATTCTTCAAGATAATCAATTTTTTTTTGTTTTATGACTTCGAAAATCGCTTCCTCTGACCCTACCACGGCATGTAAGATGGCGATCCAAGACCTCCTATGATTTTTTTATACACCCGAAATTCAAACGTTTAGCGATTTCTTTATTTAAAATCTGATACGTGGTGTTAATCAGGCCACTTCAAAACCTATGTGTGAAATTTGAACAAAAACTATACAGTGTTTTATTCTACACGTTCTTAAAGTTTCAGTTTTGTAAAAATTATATTTTTCAAAATAACGCAACAAATATTTTTTTGATTTAAATGTCAACGAAAATTGTTACTTCTAATTCTATCATGGCGTTTAAGATGGCGATCCAAGGCATGCTATGGTTATTTTTATACCCTCCGAATTCAATTAAAACGTTTAGCGATATTTTATTTAAAATCTCAGGCCATCTCAGAATCCGTCTGAGCGAAATTTGAACAAAAACTATACAGTGTTTTCTTATACACGTTCTCAAAGTTTTATTTTATAAAACTTTGTAAAAATCCCCTCAAAACAAAATACTGAATTTAAAAGGCACTAGACGAATCATGGAATTATGTCAAAGGGTTTTAGATACAGAACAGCCCTCCTCCACGTTCCTCCTGTTTTCTACTGCTGATGCTAAACCTTTCCAATAATAATTGTAAGGTGTGCCTCTCAATGGATATGCACGATTTAAAGAAAAAACTGCAGATTCAAAGAAACACCTTTTCAATTGCCGTGATATGTTCCGCATATAAAGGATTCCATACAATAGATGAATACTCCAGTTTAGATTTGATAAACGTGATAAAGAGAAGCTTAAGGGTTTTCATATTTTTAAATTCCTTGACATTCCTTAATATGAATCGAAGAGTTTTATAGGCACAATCAACAGTTTTTTGAACATGAGGTACAAAGGATAGTTTTGAATCAAAGGTGACATCGAGATCGTATATAGTTTCAGGCCTATTTTAAATAATATTGTCCAACTTGTAGTCATAAACCGGCACACGAGACTCACGACATAATTTGTTACTAACACACCACATATTAATAAGATTTAGATTTTTCTGCAAATCATTAAAATCAGTGTATAATTCAACATTAGAAAGGGTCTTAACATCATCAGCATAAATTAGAACGTTTACATCTAGGTCAGCAGTAATATCATTAATGAATAAAATAATCACTGAGAGACCAAGAGTAGATCCTTGGGGGACACCTGACCTTTGTGGGTATTTCACAGACTGATAACCATGGCATTGCACATTCTGCGATGTAGTCATATTATATAAGAATAAGTTAATCTTTCAATAAAGTATTACTACACTTGGGTAATAGTGAAAGTAAGCTAGCGTTAGAATAAGTGTATTCATCTTGATATTAGTATAGCTTTTTTGCATGCACTGAGTGTTCATATCTTGTCTAAAGTTCGGGACAAAGTCTTACACAATAAGGTTATTACCTTCATATGGAAGCTAAACCTTTTGGGTGGAGTGTCACTAGCAGTGAGCCACAATCCACGCAATGAGGGTTTAGTTTTTCGCCCGCCCTCAACAAACAAAAAAAAATAAGGATTCCATTCCGTTACCGGCCTCACAAGTTAGTCAAAGACGAGGTCTTCCCAACTTAAACATGAAACGTCCGCAGACGACCTTCCGCTGATTAAAAAATAATAGTAGGAAGGCTGCGTGACATCCTAAACCAACACCAAAGTTTTTCCATCCCCCAGCAAAGTTGCGAACTTTCATGAAAGGTGAACCGGCGATGACGGGTTTTCAATTAATGGCGCAACGCCGGGTTTTTAAAGTTCCCCGGTAATTCGGAAAGCTGCTCGGTAAATTATTCATCGGGCATCGAGACAATGTAATGAACACTGAAATGACAAGAAAGGATTAATTAATTACGAAGGTTGTCTTTCAGGGTTATACCCCTTAGTTATTTAAACAGAATAAGATAGCGGGATGGTTCAGAAATTATTCACCATCAGAGCATTTCAAGAATTGACACTGAAAAGGTGTTTAGGGTGTCTCAAACTAGAGAGTATGGGCTTAGTGTGAGGATACAAAAATTTAAATAAAATTTGGGACATGTGGTGTTCAATGGGACGAGGTAAGCTCCATTTTCAATCGAAAGTGTTATCTTTGGGTTTGACAGAAACGATTAATGACGTCATCAGTTATATTTTTTCCAGAAACAGGCCCGTTTTTTTCTTTTTTCCAATAAGCCCCTAAAAAACAGTTGTGGAAGGATCAAGTAGTCGTTAAAAAATAATCGATTGTTCGTTGTTTAAAGTGCATAAATGTCATTAAGAATACATAAAAGGATTAAACTCGATAATTTTATAATAGCGTTAAAGCAAAAGGTGATGATAATAATTAAACTTAAAAAATGAGGCAAACGTCCATATATAATACTGTAACCTCTAAATTAGGTTATCGTTGAAACACGTCACAAAGACAAACAATCTTTATTGTCACTCTTGATAATACAAAAAATATCCTTTCCAATTTCGCAACTGTCGACGCTTTACTTTGACGTTTGTCACTCGCGTTTGGCTGCTCAATATAAACTGACTGTGACGGCGGAATTGATCTGCTTATATAAATTTTTAGAGTTCTCGAAGTTTCTGCGATCTCGAGAACGTGTCGAAAAACAAATAGAATATAGCCTGGAATATTCCGGAAAACGTCAAAATAAAGGTATTACAAAAATTATAAATTCTAACGCAAACAGGAACATAATTAACAAACTAAAAGGTAGGTGAGCTTCCGTAACAATACATACATATTACAATCTATTCTCTATATGACCTCCTCTCATTTCAAGACACATAACCAATCTTCGCCTGACTTCTTTGTGGGCTGCGTTTATTAACATTTCGCCGTTTAACTCATTTCAAGCGTTTGTGATTTTTGCTTTCAAATGATTAATATCTCGTTAAAGTGTTTTGTAAACCTTATTTTTTAAATCCCGCATACAAAATCGAGAGGTGTTAGATCTGGTGACTTTCTAGGCCACTGAGTATGTCCATTAGTCTCAATCGAGGTTTCTCCGTAGTTGCAGGTACATTCTTCAGAAGTGCAGGAAGTTCTTCTTGTAGGAAATTAAGGTAACTCACTCTTTTCAATATATGTTCATAAAAATAAGGCCCAAGTAAATGCCTACCGATGATGCCACATCATGCATTTACTCCAAAATTGCCTTGGTTTTGGAATGAATTTACAATGAATCAGAAGTATTCGTTGCGCCTTTTTGGCAAACCAATAATGACAAACCGACTTTCGTCTGTCCATAGAACGTACCGAGAAAGGTTCTGATCAACAGTTTCTACATTTATACAATTTGAACTAAAAAATTAAGTCTGTTTTCAATGTAACGCTCAGGCAAATACTCCAAATTGTGAATTTTGTAGTCACGATACCCATTCGGATAACCCATGAACGGTTCATTTATCCAAAATCAATTCCCAACTAGCCTGCCGTATAAAATTTTGTGGATTTTGTTTGAAATACTGTAACAGTGTAGCTGTATTAACATTGTTTCTTACCCTTCGGACAATTCCTTGATTCTTCCGAACAGAAAATGCATCTTCATTTTGTCGCAAGGTCGCCCCCAATCTTATAAAGGTTCTATGATAAGGAATAAAGCGCTCTGGATACATCTCTCTATATAACTCTAAAGCTCTTCTTGAATTTTTTTATGTCCTGGAGATATTACAAAAGAAAAAGATATGGTTTTTTTTTGTAAAAGCCAAGTTTTCAGTTAATATTTTTTTTATATTTTTCCGATTTTAACAGCTGTTATTCTATGTAAGTCTCTTAATCTTAAAAGTTATTTAAAGAACGATAACATTATATCAGCGTCCTAAAAACATCCTGTACCTTAATACACTTTCCATTCCTGTTTCTTAAACATAATTCGATTTTAAAAGGATGAACTAATTGCGACGCATTTTAAGAAACAAATTTCATTCGTATAAGAGAAGACTGTAGGAGAAATTGAAAGAAAGGGCTTTTAATGCTGGAAATTGGATCGTGAATACGCTTGTAGGAAATGAAACTTTTTTAAAGACTTAATTCTGCGGATGACGAATACCCACAAAAAAAATTAAATCTAAATACGTGAGTTGCCGAATTAAAATCCGTATTCTTATTCTTTTAAGTCAATTTGGATGAAACGTTATTAAGGTATTTCTCGCCATAAAATTATCAAATATATGGTGTTTTTTAGGTATAGAAATCTCGAAAAATAAAACACGTAGAGCAAAATTGATATCAAAAATAAAATTATTGATGTTTTGTTTATCCACTTTTACTATTTAAATTCTCTTCAAATGATATAATAACTTTTAAAATGCATTTGTATGGTACACATTATTTTGCTATTATAACCCCACATTTTAACAATTATTTTTACATACTTGTAAACAAAAACGAAGAATTTTATATGTAGAACTAAGTATGTACGTTTATGTTATAACAATATTTATATTTACTTTTGAATTTAAAAAATACGTATTTTGAAAGATTCTGTATCTAAATATTTATTGGTTATACCGCTTTCTGTCGTTATATATTTGTTTTACTTCGGTACCTTTGAATACTTGCAGGTGGCATGCGATAACATTCTTGTTATTTGCTAAACTTTATATTATTCTGTTTTAAAGGTCCGTTTATATCTACAGACAGTGGCGTAGCGTGGACTAATCTAGACGTGGGCAAAGTCGCATCAGCGAGGCCCTTTTCTTCCGCCATTGGATGCTGAATGAACTGAATATTGTGACACATAATAGCTACATGCAAGGTCACAGTGTGCATCAATTTTGGTTCAAATATTTTCATACAATCGGGAGAAATTAAAATTTAAATTTTACAAAAATTTTTTAAATGCTGTATTTTGAAAACAAAAGGCGATTGGACATTAGTGTATAAGTATAACTTTATTTATTATTTTTGGGCCTCTATCGCGTGAAACTATGCATTGTAGTTTTTTCAATGTCACCCTGTATATTTTCAAGAAAAGAATGATGAAAAATCAGAAAGTTTGTTTACAAAATTATTCATTTATGATAAAACTAGTTAAAGTAGTGAAGTCTGGATAATCGGGAAATTTCATAATTATGAGCTGTTCAAATACTAAAAATAATATTTTTTTGTAACCTCTCCAGTACTAAAAAATATGTCGATAATAAAGATCAAATTAATTATAGTACGTGTGGTTAAGCCTGGGTAAAGCTTCTTCTTAGTAAGGTCTTTTAGAGTGCTATTCGTACTATTTAGAGTTCACGGGGTTCGGTTTTAAATCACCTCCAAAGGGGCCTCGCGCGAGTATTTGTATTTAGTAACTGCCAGTGAAGGTTCGTTTATATCTACAGACACGGTGCGTTTCAGACAAGTACCGTGGCAGACACCGACAGACACCATTTATTTACATCTAACGTGAGGTGTACCGTGTCAGACATCGACAGACACTGTCGCCGGTGTCGGACGCGGCCGCTTTCACTGGCAGTTACTAAATACAAAACACGTCTGACGGTCCCGATACTCTATTTACACTGCCCGGTAAGTAGCCACAGACACGTACAGTCATGAACCGCGCAGACAAAATATTCTTTCCGAGAATACTGGCCGGCCACGACCCGTGTCTGTCGGCGTCTGCGCGACCATGTTACGATAGATATAAATACGTTAATACACATTGTATAGAATAATATTATTTTGTCTGACACGCTGGATGTCTGTAGATGTAAACGGACCTTGAGAGCGGCCGCGTCCGACACCGACGACAGTGTCTGTCGATGTCTGACACGGTACACGTCACGTTAGATGTAAATAAATGGTGTATGTCGGTGTCTGCCACGGTACTTGTCTGAAACGCACCGTGTCTATAGATATAAACGAACCTTTAAATGTCTAAAATTACTTGTATTTGCAAAAAACACTATTTCAAGAAAGCGGCTCTCTTTAATGAATTAGTTACATTAGTATACAAGCAGCCTTTCTATCATTAAAAACAGTACGTACAAAACAGAAAACCTGTAATATTGGATACCATTATAATCGCAAAATTGAGGCATTAATGTTTGCTAAAAAATGTGGAGTACAATATAGAAAAGTATGTGATGAATCCACAGCTCTAATAAAAAAATTAAAAATACAGCGTCTTGTCTTGTCTTTTTTAAAAAATATTTCATATATTTTTTTAAAAAACATTTTTAACAAAATCATGAATATAATGCGGAATTTTACCACCCGGTAGAATCCTTTTTTTTTGTTATCAAGATATAGTACTGGGGATGTAAATCACTCTGTATACACACGTCAAAAATAACCCCAGTTACACCAAAACCAACGTTTTTCCTCAATATAAAATGTTTTATATATTCCTATGCCCTAAAAGCATAAAATATTATTCACGCTCTCTACACAGGCCGTTAAAAATTGCATCAGGTTCAGTCAGCTATGGCCACTTTGAAAAGATTTCGTGTCCCTTTTCAACGACGTTACTTTTTAGGATGAAATATATTCCTACCGGTGTAGTGGCCATTACCCTAGTTAAGCTCAATAGTAGCAAAAATATCATTTCGGTAAAGTTTTTGTTTGGGTCTCAAAAAAGAGAACGAACTGCTCTGATGTAAATTTATCATGTTAAAAATTCGCTTCCATTAGCCACACTAAACAGGATGTTTCTTAAATATGTGCAGAGAATCCAGGTCCGTATTCTATGGCCCAAATTAATGAAAGTAATATGGTTATACGAAAAATTTAAAATGTTTAAAATCATAAAGTTTCATGCGACATTAAACATCATCTAAGAAAAACAGGTTTTAAATTCAAGGGTCAAGTCAAGTATTGACTTATGTCATGTAGTCAGACCAGTCAAGTGGTTTTGCACAGTGGACAAGTAACTTGGTTTGGCTGCAATCTGCACCATCAATTTTACCACTTGATCGCGTACTTGACCGTTTATTTTCCCAAGCTGTAATAGAGTCAGGTCAAGTAGGAAAAAATCACGCGAGTGCGAATATAAATTACTAACTGCTATCTGCACGACCAATTTTATCACTTGATCGCGTACGTGACCGCTTATTTCCCCATGCTGTAGATGAGTCAAGTCAAGTAGGAAAAAATCACGCAAGTGCGGATATAAGTTACTTGACTCACGAACGTGGAAACGAGCCTTTAAAGTAAGTTTACACGGGTCAAGTAAACAGTTCCGTAAAGTCAAGTAAAATAGTCTTCTTGCATCATGTAGATAATCCGGTCAAGTCAACTATCGACTTGAATCATGTGGTGAGGCGAGTAAGTGGCTCTACACAGTGGAAAGCAGCTTGACTTGACTGGCTCTATCAATTGTACCGCATGATAGCGTACTTGACCGCTTATTTTTCCAAACTGTAATTGAGTCAAGTCAAATAAAAAAAATCACGCAAGCATGATTGTAAGTTACTTGATTTAGGACGTGACACATATAAACGAACATTTATAGCAACTTTACACGAGTCATGTAAACGGTTATGTGAAGTGGAAAGTTAAGTAAAATAGTCTTATTGCATCGCGAAAAAGTCCCGGTCAAGTCATGTATTGACTTACGTCATGTAGTTAGGTCAGCCAAGTGGTTTTGCACGTAGACAAGTAACTTAGCTTAACTGCACCATCAATGTTATCACTTGTAGGTACGCGTATTTAACCGCTTATTTCCCCAAGCTGTAGTTGAGTTAAATCCAGTAGAAAAAAAAATCACACAAATGTGAATGTTGGTTACTCGACTCACTACTTGACATGTGTAAACGCATCATTAAAGCAAGTTAATATGACTCAAGTAAATGGTCATGTAAAGCGGTAAAGTCAAGTAAAATAGTCTTCTTGCATCGTGTAAAAAGTTCCTGTCAAGTCAAGTATCGACTTGAATCATGTAGAGGCGAATCAAGTGGCTTTGCACCATCAATTTTACTACTTGATCGCGTACTTGACCGCTTATTTTCCCAAGCTGTACTTGAGTTAAGTAGAACAGAATAACGCAAGTTACTTGACAGGGGCTTGACCCGTGTAAACTATATAAAAATATATATTCAGATTTCCACACACATAAGCATTGATTAGTAGACCGTGTGGATCTTTGTTGTTACCATAAAATTGGTAAGAGAAAAAATAAATTGTTAAACCACTATGTTTTGTTTGGTACAATTTACCATACAGCAAAGGCACTCATATTCCGGTTAAAAATATCTACAGCTGTAGTATTAAACAAATTAATTTTTTTACCCTAGAATACTTGGATTTTCTTCACGTCAAGTCGCACAAATATTTACAAATACTAAAAACTAGATTGTCTTATTACAGATACGCAATATAATTTTACAAAGCCAAATTCCATTCTAACAGCTGTTCAATTTCATAAATCAATTACGCAGAATGTTTAAGAATCTTTTAGTGTACAGAAACAGAAATATATCACGGTCTTTATATGAAAAAAATACTGTTTGTATGATTCTACAATTGTTTTAATGAAGATGTAAACACCACGCGAAATAATTAATGGACGTAATTAATATTTCAACACCTTCTTTTTTACTAGTTTTACCAGTTTAATTTAATGATTTTAACGATTACATCTTCAAGTTCAAATAGAATCAATAAATATTTGAATGTTGAAAGACATTAAAATTATACAGGGTGTTCCGCATAAGAACCGACACAGAGCAGAGTATGTGCCAAAATATTGCAATTTAATCAAACATTCCTATATGTATACAAATTTGCACAGGTGGAGTTGCAGATCTTCAAAATGGGACTAATTGAAAAAAAAATATCTCTGGATTACTTTAACTTGGAATAACTGAATTTGGTACATGATTTAAGGTTATTATTGGTCTTCTTTGACTATGAGTTGAAGTAAATTGAAACATTACAAGGTGTTCATTGAGACTGAGTCACTCTCAGAATTATACCAAACCTTTTTATCCATTCAACGAATTTAAAAAGAATGATAATATCCAGCGCAAAATTTAAATCACTTTCTTACTATTCAAAAAAATGCAATGCATTAATTAAAATAATATTTAAATAGTCCTTATTAGAAGAAAGCAAAATTTAATTCTGTTACTGTACTGTAAACTGTAGAAGAAGTGTGGAAGAATATCGGAGATTTCCAAAGCGACTGATTCCCCATAGAGCAACTTTTTCTAATGTTGTAAGACGGGCTTCAGAGACAGTTTTTCAATAATATCTGAGAACGTTATAGTGTAATAGGAGTACAAGATGAGGAACATATTTTGCAAACAGTTGAAGATGAACCGTAAATAAGTACCTAAATGTTATCTCGAGAAACTGGAATATCAAAAACTTCAGTAGACCGAATTCTGAAACAAAATCTACTACATCCATATCACATTCAAAAAGTGCAGGAGCTATGGACTCAAGATTTGGACCGACGAGTGACCTTTTATGAGTTTATCTTGCACACAACTTTTGTAAACTCCTATGCAATAACTCCTCAACATTTTCAACGTGAGTTTAATATAAATGTTTGGACCGGTATTATTTATCGTTCTTTGAATGGACCAGTTATTTTGCCAAATCGATCGAGTTCTGCAAAATACTATCTCTGATTTAATCGAAGATTTACCACCGTTACAACTTGGACTAGAGAAATTGGTTTATGCATGATGGAGCACCACTTCATTCTAGTGCTACTATTGGAGACTTTGAATTTTCAGTCTCCAAAAAAATGGTTAGGACGAGGAAATAATTGTTTTCAAAATTGGCCACCACGATCGCCAAATTTCAACAAAAGTGTAGCAACGAAATCGCACACGTTTTTAATAGGATTCATGTCCGGAGAGTTGGCTGGCCAATCTAATCTATTAATATGTCCTGCTTCGAGTGTCTTTTGAACCCTTATTGCGCGATTTGGTCGAGCGTTGTCCTCCATAAACTCAAAATTTTCACCTAATTTATTACGTAGGGGGTAGATGATGGGCGTAATAACTTGTTCGGTGTAAATTTGACTGGTCATATTCAGTGGTATGCGAATTAATGGGGTGCGGCGGTTGAACATTATTCCACCCCAAAACTGTACCCCATTCATACGAATCAACTTTACAGGGAAAATGAAGTTGCTGTTGACGACCTGGTTATATCCAGACTCTTTGTCCAGTGTCATCAGTAACCAGCCCAATTCTAGTTTCGTATGTAAATAAGATTCACTACCACTGGCGTCAAAGCCAACCCCTATGCTCTCGCGCCCATTGGAGACGGGCAGCACGATGCCTTGGACGTAGAGTGGGGACCCGTAATGCACGTAAATGTGCGTAGTGGAGTCATCTTCGAATAGTAGGTGAAACATACCTTGAAAGTGGGCCCTGAGAGCTGAAGCTGAAGATGTGCGGTGTCTACAAGCATATTGCACTAAATAAGGATCCTCCCTTTGATTAGATACTCGAGGACGTCCCCTACATGG
This sequence comes from Monochamus saltuarius, assembly GCA_025584915.1. NCBI lineage: Eukaryota > Metazoa > Arthropoda > Insecta > Coleoptera > Cerambycidae > Monochamus > Monochamus saltuarius. The sequence continues at coordinate 8,908,587 of CM046727.1, forward strand.
TATATTTTTCACTGTATCAAATTCTTCATATATGTGTACTATTCGTACAACAGCTGATCTAGGAATACCCAACATGTTCTATATCTGATGATTAGAAAGTAAATGCAGACATTTCACGTCCTGGTATTATAATGTACAAAAATTCAAAGGATCACCTGGCTGAATACACTACCAAACTCACCAGATTTGTAAAAACGTTGGTAATAATGTAAAGGTTCACGGGCTGCAACTTTTTATTGTCTTCTTTGTTTCTTAAGTACATGTACTTTTTTACCACATTAAGAAAAACCATTATGTTTAATCGAATCATTTTATATACAGTGGGTCCAAGACTTTTGACGTTGAGTGTTCATTGAGAACGGCTCGAGGCTATGAGGCTTATGCCTGCAACCTGCAGGTTTTTATTTACCATGTTTTGCTCTCGACTGTCACTCATAAGACGTATCACGACACGATTACGTATTAGGAAAAAAGAAAACAAATCGCACAGCGCACGAGTGTTGTTTACCTAAGCTGCAAGTCTGAAAATTAGTTAATTTTCTTATTTTGATAGACAGGCTCTTTCGCAAGGGGGGGGGGGCAGTTGCCCCCTCTTGCGCCCCCCTAAACGACGCCAACGTATGCTGACAACTTGTCTAGATTAATACAGTGCCTTCATAAATGATTACAAGCCACGTGATCAGGGTCGAGATTCTCAAATCAATCGCAGAGCAATTCATATGCGAATATCCTTTTCCTTACTACGGCTATTGAGACAAGAAATCTATTTGCATACGAGTTGTTCTTCGAGAATCACAGTCCTGGTCACGTGGCATGTAATCATTTATGAAGGCACTGTACGTAAGAGGATTCTTGAGCTCTTCTTTGGCGTACCTAATTCATTAAATATGTTGCAAATGTTCGCTCGTAAAAAAACTGCCTTTCGCAGCATTCGTAGCGGAAACAAAGTTTCGGCCCTAAACGTAATTAAGTAACGTTCTCAGGGATCTAAAAACTTTATTTCCGTCCGGCGAGTTTAAATTAATGCACTTCCCCTGATTGCTCCTTCTTACACGAGATGTTAGTTTAATTGAAAATTCCCAGGGACGGAATTCAAAGCCAAAAGTACCCAATGTGGGTTAATCAGATGGCCTGCGACTGTTTGTCACATAGTGTGAGTAGAAATTGAAATACAATTTATTAACAAATCAGCTCTACATTGGAAAACGAAATGGCCGCCATATAGGCACGTTTAGAAATTCAAATTGATATGTAAATTTACATTTCTGAAGTAGAAATATTTTGTAAAGTACATTCGACTTTTATTGTAAATTAGTTGTATCTATACAGGATGACACAGGACTTATCTAAAAAAAATTCAGAGTATACAGGGGATTCTTACAAATACAATTTTGTAAAAAAAATCCAAAAGGGCAGTTCGAACATTATTTAAAAATATATTTATGTACGGTACTGAAAATTGGTCCACTGTAATCCTGATAAGAAGGCAATCTGCGACTGGACAAAACATGTAAAGAAATGCTCAAGGAAAGAAATAAATAACATTTTATAACGCCGATTTTATACAGCAAATTTAACTGCTTTTGTTGCTATTGTTATTAATTACTAATAGATTTAATTTGTGGTTTTAATTACTGAAATAGTTTGACATACCTGATGTTACAACATCCGTTTTACCCAGTTTCTACAAACTAACACAAACTTGTAAGTTGCTGCTGCTATGACACTTTTGCGTACATCATCAATAGTGTCCACTTCGGTGCAATATTCTCTATTTTTAAACATCCCCACAAAAATAAGTCCAAATGATTTAAAGTCAGGAGATCGTGGCGGCCATGGTATCGCTCTTCCTCATCCAATCTTCTCGTATTAATGCTTGAACACACTATACATAGTACGGATATAATTGAGCGTCGTGTATGATACGCCGCACTTCTGCAATACATTGTGGACGACCTGGACTTCCATTCCTTCTAAGATTCGGTTGCAAATTTTTCGCGTCACGCCAGTATTTGCCTACACTTGCACTCACTGCACACCGCTGTAAAAGTAACTGCATTTGGCACGTGTTTACTGGGAAATCGCTCTGCTAAAGCATTTTCATTTCACCATAAATTAAAACCATACCCATCAACTGCGAGTTGCTATTTTTGATTTTTTTAAAACTAATGTAAATACTTGCGTCACAAAAAAGTTGATGCGATAAGTATATGTATTTGAAATGCCTGGCTACAGACTACTACTACTCAGTGGCGTGCATACAATAGAAGCATAAAAGCATTGCCTACCCTAGAAAAGTTACCAATACCACCAATACACTTTTTTTAAAAAAAAAAGATATACTACCTACTATGCTCTATCCTGTCTCAGTCCTCTTAAAACTCATAATAATATAATTAATAAATTATACACCTCTCGCCGCTGGCGCAAGAGGTAATTTTATTTAAGTTTCTCAATGACGCTCAGCGCGCACTACTCTACTGTGTATAAGCATCGTATTTAAAAAGAAAGCAAAGCAGTTTCAGCCGAGTAATACAAATTCATATGGAGCGCTAAAGCACTGCTTGCTTGGCGTTAGTCGATCTGAGTCGACCTGACCCGACCGATAACGAAAATGCGAAAATGAAACGAATTGGGACGGAGAAACACTTTCTTTAGAATGTACGAATATACTTTGCAAGACTTCGACTTGAATTATTTTTTAGTAATTTTTAATGCAATATTTATACAAACTGATATTCTTTTTAATATAATAAAATCAAAAATCGTAGAATTGGCTATTGTTTAAAAAAAATCGAAGGATTTAAAACTTTATTGATAACTTTTACAATTTTTCTTTAGTTTTTTTGGGTTTTTGCCACACTTCTGAAAAAATAATAGAGATTAATTAAATAAGCCCTTGCGCCAAACGGAACAGTCAAGGGTTATTTTTGAAACTATGTTTGCCTAACCAAAAAATCTCACACTGAAAAAAACAGATAAGTAAAAAAATAACAAAAATCACATCACTATCGCGCACTTCCGTATTATTGACGTTTCGAAAACCTCTCTGTTTTCGTTCTCAAAATCGTATTAAATATGTTAAACGTATGTCAAGTTTGACAGTTTAAAATTTATTTATCTGCTTCCATAGAGATGTTAAATGATTTTTATTTTATTGTTACTTACTTCTTCTTGATACAACTGTAGCCAACAAGGATCGATGTTCACTGAACAGTTTGACACACACTTATCTCCGTTCAACAAAATAATCGCGGTCTCTTTAATTTTCTTTTGTTGTGTTATCTTCTTTCTCTAAAATTTTTGCCGAACCCCATTGAATTAAATGACCGTTTTCCCAAGCGTGTTCGCAAATTTTGGATTTTTCAAATTCCCGTCTTTTTATGTAATTTTTATGTTCCTCAACTCTAACATTCATAGGCCGAGACGTTTCTCCAACATAGTGTTTATTGCATTCACAAGGTATGCTGTAGATGCAATTTTTTGAATTTTGTATATCATTTTTTGGACGCGTTTTAGACAAAAATGATCGCAAAGTATTAGTTGTCTGAAAAACTGTTCGAATATTATATTTAACATCTCTATGGAAGCAGATAAATAAATTTTAAACTGTCAAACTTGACATACGTTTAACATTTTTAATACGATTTTGAGAACGAAAACAGAGAGGTTTTCGAAACGTCAATAATACGGAAGTGCGCGATAGTGATGTGATTTTTGTTATTTTTTACTTATCTGTTTTTTCAGTGTGAGATATTTTGGTTAGGCAAATTAGTTTCAAAAATAACCCTTGACTGTTCCGTTTGGCGCAAGGGCTTATTTAATTAATCTCTATTATTTTTTCAGAAGTGTGGCAAAAACCCAAAAAAACTAAAGAAAAACTAAAACTATGCCACAAATAAATAGCTTTAGACAATAACTTTTACAATAACTGACAATTTATGAAAGAACTATAACTATTTGCGGCGAGCCAACAAGAAAGCGGAATATTAATGATGTAAAGGTACATTATAAGCGAATATTTCGAGAAATATTGGACAATATCAAAATGGAAATTTCTGATCGTTATAATGAAATTAACCAGCTGCATTTTTTTCGCCTCTAGATTCTTTTTCGCAATACAAAGATAATTTTCCTGACGAAATATTTTCGGAGCTAAAGACAAAATATAAAGAATTTGATTTTGACAGATTACAAGAACGAGATGATTTGTTTATATTCTTCATCAGAATTTGCCGGTCTCAATGCCTATGAAATTATTAGATTTTGCGAAAAAAAACAGAAGGTGCCACGTGTTTCCGCAATTTGTTACATTAGCCAAGCTTCTGACTATACCAGCTAGTAGCGCTTCGGCAGAACGATCTTTTCCGATTTGAAACGAATTCAGGTACCTACTTACGAAACACTCAGCAACAAGAGAGATTAAGCAACTTAGCAGTTTTTTCAATTCAAAAAGAACTTATGCAAGACCTAAAACAAAATACTAATTTTTATGATGATGTGTTAAATGAGTTTTCAAAAAATGACCGCCGTATTGACTTGATTTGTAAAAAATAATTGTGTTTAATATTTTATAATCATTAATCTAATAGACTGCGTGCTCGACTGCGTGTTAAGTGTGTTTGTTACTCGGTTTCTTATGCAAGAAAGAACCCACTGTTTTTGTTTTAAAAATACTTAGTTTTAACTGTAATGCCCAAATCATTTTTATTGACTATTATACTGACACTGACATTTCCGAACGAGAGCATATGTTGGTGGATCATAGTAGTAATTTAAATGTTTGCCTACCCTATTGTAACTGGCATTGCACGCCATTGCTACTACTACAGTAGCCCAGCGATGTAAAGGCTGAAGCTACTAGAACTTCAGTAGTTTTTTTTTCTAGGAAACTATAACAAAAAGGAAAATACGTTATTGACTCTATTTTCATGACGCATCTACTCCCAAATTTTTTAGATAAGTTCTTGATCACCCTGTATATGTATGTACCAAGCACGATTATTTCTCAAAATCAAATATATGTACATGTTCTAAAAAGCATTTCTATTTAAATATGTCAATTCAATAATTTCGATATATAAAAATAAATATATAATAAAATAACTACAGAACAGGTGATTTTTTGTTGGTTTAGTTAAAATAATAATAATTATTAATGAGTTTGTTTAAAATATACACGTTCTGTTCTGGACACAGTGCAGTCAATCCATAGGTTTAAACTAGTTACATTAAATTCGAAGTTGTTGAAATTTCCCTCTGGACTATAATTTAATTAATAATTGCTTTGTCCATTATTCGCTATACGTGAAATTATATATACAGTTATTTTATGAGGTCCGATTGTGATCAATCAAAAGCCTCTTTCAAACAATTCCGCCAGAAATCATCACATTAAGATTAATATACATAAAAAAATAATTTCACTAGGTGATAAGAGCTGACTTCTAATCAAAATTTTCACCAAGTAAACTGATTGTAGTTGAGGACGCCCTATTCTTGAAATAGTGTTTTCTACAAATACAAATGATTTTAAACATTTAAGAACTGAATAATAGCTTAGTGAATAACAGGAATTTTATCACATGCCACCTGTGAATATTCAAAGGTACCAAAGTAAAACGAATATACAAGTATAACGACAGAAGGCAGTTTTACAATAGCAATAGCTTTTTAAAAGTTATTATTTTATTTGAGGAGAATTTAAATAGTAAAAGTGGATAAACAAAATTTTAATTTATTATTATGTTTTATTTTTCGAGATTTCTCTCCCTAAAAACAGCACAATTTTGACCATTTTATGGAGAGAAATACGGCGACCTTAAATTTACACCTCAAATTCATTTCAGAAGTCCGAAGTTGTTTTGATGAACTGCGCAAAAAAGGCAAAACAACTTTTGCTTTCAATATGTCTATCAAACAAATAATGATTCCAACTGAAGGCTGTCATACGCTCTAGTCTGTGTGAGATGTTAAATCTAATATTTCTTGGCATGAAAATATCAACGTGACATTGTAATCAAATGGATATGAAGTATTGCTTGAATTCCATGAAACTGTATGTATATACAGGGTGTAATTGAATGGAATCATATCTCAATGATAGCCTTAGATCGAGGCTCCAACTTAGTTACAATCAAAGTGATAATAAGACTGAAGAGAATTTTATGACTTTTTTCCGAAATTCTTTTTTTTTAAAGACTAATTTAGATTTTCAAGGTTGGCGTATAAATGAAAATAAACGTATTATAAAAATTAGTAAACAACAATTAAAAATTAACAAACTAAAAAGGTAGGTGAACTTCCGTATCAATATATTGTATTTTCAGCATTAAGGTGTTACAGTAATAATAAAATAAAAATTATTTTACTTTTTATTTTATTAAAAATATATAATTCAGGTCAAATGAACCACAATAACATTTTCTAACAAAATTAGTAGGAGTAAATATTCTTATAAAGACGCTTATAAACCAATAATATTCTAGTAATAAATCATAAACAGTGAAACAACAAACATTAAAAAGATACATAATTATACTAGTACATAATATGAATTTACGAAAATTAACTGGTATAGTGTTCTGAACATATCATTTTTTTTTCTCTAAAGTTACAAGAAAATCAGAATACAGAGTAATCTAAAACGTCAAATTGGATTCTTAATATTTTTAAGAGTTATAGTCCTAATTAGTTTTAGCTTTATCACAATTATTAGCAATATTTATTATAGTTAGGTACTTACATTTTTCTTTGATCAAACCTCAATTTAAGGAAGAAGAGAATAAGAGGAAACTTAACACAACAACGCTACACGACCAACATGGCGTACTGACGTGTGTTGAAACAACTGATACACTGCAGCTGCGCAGTTGTGCTCAACCAGTAAGAAGTAGGGATATAGAACACAGAGGTGTGTTAAGATTACACAAAATGGTGAACTTTTAACACATCACTGGTAAATATTATACAAATTCAGTATATTTTATTATATTAATTGTAATTTTAACACATTCTGTGTAATCGTATCAACAAAACCAGTGTGTAAAGCTATTAACACGGAAGATTTTACACATCTTAAATTACACGCTGGAAAATATCACTCACACAGCAACTTTTTTTACAGTGTCCACATTCGTTATATTTTATTATATGAGTGTTAGTAGTGATTTTAACATTTGTGCAGAACGTATAAAAACGGCACAGTGTGTTAAATTATTTAATACAGAAATTTACACATCTTGAATTTCACACTGGAAAATCTCATTCACACAAAACCTCTTTTTGCAGTGTAGGTACTCTGTTCCTTGACATCGCCCGGTATAAATAACATTTTAAGCCAAACCTCCAGGTGCTCTGGAGATTTCTGTCTGACGATGTTACGAGGAGCACACTTCAAAAGCCTCAAACGAGAGCAAATTCCTTTTCTCTGTACGTTCCTATTTATTTTAACGGCACAAGAAGGAATAGAATATCGTGTTTTGAAACACGGCGCCGACGTTTTAAATTGCCTGTGACAGCAACTTGGCACAGCGTGAAACAAAAGTTTCATTTATTCAAGAAAACTTTTTAATAAGCCTCAGTTACTTCCGATCTGGATCTCTAAATCCAGCTGCTAATTTGAAAGATTAAACAAGTCTTTACAGTTGAGTCTGTTTAACAAACTAATTGCAACTTGTTGCATAACAATGTCAGCAACATAAATCGTATTACAAATGAAAAATAATCACCTTTGAAATATAGTGATTTTCCGAGTTGTTATGTCGTGACCTCGGAAACTGCCAGTAACAGAATTAAAGTGCACATCCCTAGCTTTAGCTGGGATTCTTTGATCTGCCCTGGTTGTCTCGGGCTAGGCTCTGTGGGGGACAGAACTGCTATTGGCATTTCTGGATCCGTCCATATCTTGATTTCGGACGGCCACAGGTCAAAGAATCCCAGCTAAAGCTAGGGATGTGCACTTTAATTCTGTTACTGGCAGTGACCAGTTACCAAGATAACGGCATAACTACCCGGAAAATCACTATATTCCAAATAATAGCACCGGCCGTGAAAGCCTAAAAACCACTATAATCATCTTATATGTTGAATCTTTGGTTTATACACTCTTATTAAAAATAAATATCTAAATGATTCATACTTCGAACTTTTTAGCTTACTTAAATCAAGAAGTTTCATATTATACTAAAAAATCAATAAAACCAAATTAAGGTGCCCCCCGTATCTCTCGCCGTAAAATGATCAAATTTGTGGTGTTTTTTAGGTACTGAAATCTCGAAAAATAAAACTCGTAGAGCAAAAGTAATATCAAAACTAGAATTATTGATGTTTTGTTTATCCACTTTTACTATTTAAACTTTCCTCAAATAATGTAATAACTTTTAAAATGCATTTATATGACACACATAATTTCGCTATTCTAACCCCACATTTTAACAATTATTTTCACATACTTATAAACAAAAGTGAACAATCTTATATGCAGAACTATGTAAGTTTATGTTATAACAATGTTTACATCTATAGTTGAATTTAAAAAATACGTATTTTGAAAGATTTCAGTACCTAAAAATTCATTGGATACATCGCTTTCTGTTGTTAAATATTGATTTTACTTCGGTACCTTTGAATATTTGCAGGTGGCATGAAATAACATCCTTGTTATTTGCTAAACTCTATATTATTCAGTTCTTAAATGTCTAAAATTATTTATATTTGTAGAAAACACTTTTTCAGGAATACGGCGCCCTTAATAAGCAGTTAATATAAAAAATAAATGCAGATATAGAACTATTTCGTATAAGACTCTGTTACTTCAAACATCGCCAGAAAACTCACCTACCTTTTTAGTTTGTTAATTATGTTCTTGCTTGCTTTCGAAATAATTTTTAATAAATATAATTTCTGTAATACCTTTATTTTGACATTTTCTAGAAGCTTTTCCAGTCGTCGAGAATGCATCGAACATAGTCTGGAATGTTCTAAAAAACATCAAAATAAAAGTATAAAAAAATTATAATTTCAAAAGCAAACCGGAACATAATTAAGAAACTAAAAAGGTAGGTGAACTTCTGTATCAATATACAGGGTGTCCCAGAAAGGTTGGGACAGCGTTTCGCCACATAAAGTATAGCTGAAAATAAGTCGATTTAACTAAACTTGCCTTAGTCCAAAAATTAATAATCACGGAGCTATAGGGTGTCAAATGTTAAAAAATAAATCGCGTTTTCTTTAATAACTTTCGACTGTTTCACGTAAATTTCACGTAATTTTGTATCCAAAGGTTTTTTTGGGATGGCAAATTAAATTTTACTGTCCATTTTGGTATATCTTCTAGAGGGCGCCACCGGCGACAATTTCGAAGCTTTTAAACCGTTATAACTTTTTTGTTCCGCCCTGTATATTATTTTGGACTAGATCTCTTCTCCAGTCTTTTGTAGTTAAGAAAGGTTACCTTATTGAAGTCGCTTGGAGCAACGGTTTCCGAGAAAAACACATCTAAATTTGATGACTTACAAACCTGCAAAATTCAAAATTATTCATTTATCCAAGTAACACTGGTAATTTTTCTTGAAGAAAGTGCAAATAGCTCTCTGTAATTAAACAATAGGACCTATTAGATTTGATTCTATTACACATTTTTGTGTTATAAATAACGAAAATGAGCTAAGAGGCCGAATTCGTGCCGCTGCTCAAGATATCGCTACGAATGAAGACATGCTACGCAGAGTACAAATAAACTTTGTACGAAGAATAAATCTCTGCATATAAGAAAATAGCCTCCAAGATCGCCTGATCTGAACCCTCTAGATTTCTTTGTTTGGGGATATTTGAAGACATTAGTGTATGGTACTCCTGTAAATAACCTGGAAGAGCTGCAGCTACGGATTTATCAAAAGTGTCAAGAAATCCAAACCAAGGAGGGTGTTTTCGAAAGAGTTCGAATATCGTTGAGACGAAGGTGTCGTGCCTGCTTAGAAATGGACGGAGGGCACTTTGAAGATCTTCTGTAACTTTGTTTTTTGTTTGTTAAAAGCTTCCTTTGTCGGTTTATTCCTAATAAAATAAAATGTTTGAAAAACGAATAGTGGTCCATATCTCCGCAACCGTTACTTTGCGGACCCATGTTTATTAAGACTTTTCTGCATACTTTGGTTCATACTATTACCTCCTGAAATATTTTACAGTCTTTTTTTAACACCCTGTATAGTTTTTCGTATATCTCGTGAAGATTAAGTGCCACGCCCCATTTCAGTTTCACTCAATTGCGAAACCAACCTTAATTTGATTTAGTTAGAAAATGCGGCAAAACAATTTCATCAACAGCCATACGGGGTAAAACCGCGGGGTTATAATTCATCTCTTTTATCGCGTCGACAGCCACTTATCCAGTTCATGTTGTATTACGAATCGATATAGCTCCTGGCCACGGTCGAGGATCATTCATCACTTTTCAGGACCCATTCAGAAGGCGAAGTTAAATAGAAAGTGAAAATTGATGTTATAATATCTGGAAGATCAACAATGGGTTTCGAAGACCAAGAAAAAATGACATTGTGCGTGTGTGTACAGTTGGTTACACAACATGCAATGCAACATAATTGGACTGTCAATTTGGACTTGTTTGCATGTTTGTTATTTATACCCACTGCTTGTGTAGTACATTTTGAATTCATGTACGTGATAAAAATCGGTTGTAATCAATGTTGGGTGGACGTAGACTTGCATATTTGACTTTAATATTGTAAATAATCTAGGAATATTAGTTTTGGTATTGGGAATAGTCACTTTAATAAACGACTTAGCGTGTCAATGTCCTCTGTACATAAATAAGTTCATTATTCTCTTCTACAGGCACCAAACAATAAAAAGAGTGTAAAATATTTCAGGAGGTAATAGTGTGAACCAAAATAAGCAGAAAAGTCTTAATAAACATGGGTCCGCAAAGTAACGGTTGCGGAGATATGGACCACTATTCGTTTTTCAAACATTTTATTTTATTAGGAATAAACCGACAAAGGAAGCTTTCAATAAATAAAAAACAAAGTTACAGAAGATGTTCAAAGTGCCCTCCGTCCATTTCCAAGCAGGCACGACATCTTCGTCTCAACGATATTCGAACTCTTTCGAAACACCCTCCTTGGTTTGGATTTCTTGACACTTTTGATTAATCCGTAGCTGCAGCTCTTCCAGGCTATTTACAGGAGTACCGTACACTAATGTCTTCAAATATCTTCAAAGAAATCTAGAGGGTTCAGATCAAGCGATCTTGGAGGCCATAAAACAGGTCCGGCCTTTCCTACCCATCTATGTGGAAAAGTTTGGTGTAAATGCTCTCTAACGGCCATGGAAAAATGAGCTGGAGCACCATCATGCTGGAACCACATTTGTTGCCTCTGATTCAAAGAAATGTGTTCCAAAAACTCATACAGTGTGTTCTGCAGAAAGTTGAGGTAAGCAGCGCCTGTTAATCGGTTTGGTAAGACAACAGGACCTAGAAACCTGTCACCTACAATACCCATCCAAATGATTAATGAAACGTGCCTGATATCCAGATTCAATTAGGGATGAGGATTTTCGTCGGCCCAAATATGCATATTGTGAAAATTAAACACTCCATTTCTTTTAAACCCTGCCTCATCAGTAAAAGAATGTTTGCAAGAAAACGAGGGTCTTCAGCATCATGACGTAGAAACCTGCGGCAAAAAACCAAACGTGCTTGATGATCATTTATTGGATTTAAGGCCTGTACTCGTTGCACATGGTATGGATAAAGCTGTTGCTCGCGAAGGATTTTCCAAACAAAAGGACCACTAATTCTTACCTCGGCTGATATTCTCCGCACACTTGTACCTGGCGCACTGACAGACGCAAGTCGTTAAAATTTGTTTAAGCGCTGAATAATAGTGACCTGTCGAACTGCAGACCACCATACCACAGCAGTGAAAGAGGGTCTGACCACTGCAATATAAAGCCACAATGTAGCTTTTGGATTAAGCCCCCACATTATCCCAAAATCTCCTGCAAATCCAAAAGGAATCAGCGGCTCTTTGCAATTTCCTGTCAATATAGGGTACCCAGGTTAGTTTATCATCCAGAGTAACCCCTAAAAAATTGACCGTTCATGCCCACTGAATGGTAACGTTAAAAATAGTCGGCTCCCTGAGGGAGTAACCCTAAAACCCAGTTCAGTGCACCAGCTTTGTATGATGAGCCCTCCGAGTGAGCTCACTGATAACGCCTGGCGATTTCCCTGATATGAGGATAACAAGGTCATCAGCGTAGGTTTGAGTATAAATCCCCCTTTTGTTGAGGAGACCATCGAGCACAAGGCACCATAGAAGCGTAGAAAGAACTTCACCCTGCGGACATCCTCTACCCTCAGCCACCCCGTTGATGGTCCCATCTAGAGTGGTAGAAGAATGGGAGAGCTACCATGCAACTCCGTCGCTCTCTGAATGGAGTCATAGGATGTATTGTCAAATGCCCCACCTATATCCAAGAAGGTCACGATAGCTCCTTCTAGCTAATGGATTCTTGCTGAAATGCTTACATTCATACTGCGCATGTATCTGATAGTTATGGGCAGTTGCAGACTGTTGCAGAAACAAACCTTATGTTGCATTGCATGTTGTTTTGCACCTAAACTGTACCCAACTTAATATCGATTTGTGTTTCTGCGTATCTTTAATTAATCGCGCGACACGCGCCGAATATTAAGAGATAATTAATCTCGTCTTGTGCCGTATGAATAATTATAAACCCTCGCCCAAACCGCGACGGCGAAAAAAAGCGTTATTTATTGCGGAGATTTAACACTGTGAATAATTCCGAGTAATTAAGCAAAAAAATAATTACACTCTGCGAGCTGCCCACGAACTCGCAAGATGTTTTATGAGGAATAACGCTATAAACACTCATTTACAAGGGCCATAAATTCTTTTAGATTATGTTAAAGGCGAGTGATAAAATTGCGCAATAAAAATTTTACCGGGGGGTTCTGAAGTTTCAACAATATACATACACAGTGTTTAGTTTTAAATAATTTAGATCGTTTCCCCAGTTTCTTCAAAAGATCTTTCATCTCGCACAGACACTGGCATGTACAGGATGATTCAGAAATTATATAAAAAAAATTAATTTTGAATGTACTCAAATATAATTTTGTAAAAATAGAATCAAAAAGAGCAGTTCAAAAATTATTAAAAAATACACTTCTGCACGACACTGGCAACTGGTCTACTGTAAAACCTGAGAAGGCGTATAATAGTAAATTTCCAAGGAAAGAAATAAATTACATAGTGTTAATTATTAAAATTATTAAAATAGTTTGGCATACCTAATGTTACAACAACATTTTGGGTCCATATTACCCAGTTTCTACAAACTAACACAAATGTTTCTGCTTCTTGTCCGTTTTGAACTTGTAAGTTATTGGCATTAACATTGATACGTTTGTGTAAATCATCAATAGTGTCCACTTCGGTGCAATATACTTAATTTTTTAAATATCCCGACAAAAAAAAGTCCAAATGATTTAAAGTCAGGAGATTGGACCATGGTATCCGTTCTCCTCGTTCAATGGACACGCTGTACAATCGTTTGCAATAATAATGACACTCTCTTAAAACAGTTTTTGAACTTCTGGAAGTTCTGAATAGAAATATCATTAAATCTCTCTTGGTAAGTGAAACAACTAATAAATAATGTTAAAAATTTAAAGCAGATTTCAATATGAATACGTCAGAAGTTCAAAATAAATTGCAAAATTCATTTTAGTGAGTGTCATTAATATTGCAAACGATAGTACATTGTACGGATATAATTGAGCCTCGTCTATGATACGCCACACACTTGTAATACGCTGTGGTCGCCCTGGACCTCCATCTCTATCCCGATTCAGTTGCAAATTTCCCGTCACGCCAGCGTTTGCATTACACTTGCACTCATTGCACACCGTTGTAAAAGTAGCTGCATTTGGCACATGTTTATCGGGAAATCGTTCTGCTAAAGAATTTTCATTTCATCACAAATTTAAACGATATCCATCCAAAAATTAATGTAAATACTACCTGGCTACAGACTACCGTAGCCTAGCGATGTAAAAGTTGAAACTACTAGAATTTCAATAATTTTTATTTCCGGAAACTATAAGAATTTTACATTTTTTTTAACGATACTGACTCCATTCTTCATGATGCATCTATTCCAATTTTTTTTTTAGATAAATTGTGAATCGCCGTGTATGTAGACAATGTTTACTTTCTAGTTTTTATAATCAAAAAAACTAAACTGAACTCCGGTACCAAAAATATTTTAGTACATTTTTTTCACCATTCGTCATTATTTCAGCTATAATTTTTTGCCAAGTTTATGCGTTAAAAAATCACCCTGTATAACTATTCGACTTCCAGCAACAACTACCACAGATTAATAGACAATTGGGCGTCTTAGTAGATTTTTGTATGGGAGATTCAAAAGAACACCTGTAGATCTAGAAAACATTCGACCACTTTTGACGATTTTCAAAAAAAATGTTATGATGAAGCTGAACAGGTTATTAGGTATTGGTTGAGCGCATCAAAATACATAAATGTATTGGATTGAGACCAGAAAAATGTTTCCAAATTTTCTCGCACTTACTAGGTAATGCGATTTTCGCGGTTTTTAATGATTTTTCGTCTTTCCCAGCTATTTATTGTGATTTTTGCATAATATGTGGGTGATATAGCTCCATAAATATTAATAATATCTCTACCCCTCATTCTAATCACGAGGATTAGACCAGAAGTCAAAGACTTGTACGGAAGAGGGCGAGTGCAATAGACTTCAGATTCGAATTCAGCGCATCAAAATACACAAAAAATACACTAGATCCAATCCAGAAAAAAAATCCGATTTTTTGCGTTCACTAACGTGATCTTTTGCAATTTTTCGTAACTTTTTGCGATTTACTCAAAATTTTGAGAGGTTTAACTAAACGGTCTTTGCATTCGGTACAAGATAAAATTAGATATTTGTTCACAATCCTATAGACTACTTTGTAAGGTCTCAACAGCGGATTAACACCCTGTACGAGATTCTACATATAAAAAACAACCTTGATATGGAATTTGTATAGGCTTACTCCGCAAATCGTCCTATTCCAATATTGAGAGATGAAATCCCGCGCAAATATCCAAAAAGGAAATATAAACAGCCTTTATAGGCGTCTGCGTTAGCATTCACACCTATACATAAGCAATTTCTATCTCGCGCTCGGGACCAAATAAAATTTCCTCGTCACGACCGTGCACGCGAAATAATATTTCCCGGGTACACATATTTCCTCTTTGACAGGGGGTGGTGGGGTTCCCCGGGCCTTATTACACTGTACATAATTCAATTCTGGCCCAGAAAAGGTTAGTGGAACTTCGGATTGTGCCTCCGATGGTTCCCAGCAGATTTTATTTAATAATATTGCCGTTCGGATTCCCGTATTAAGCGGAGTTGGAAATTTGATTTATTTTGCGTTTTCAATACGGCTTAAGCGATGAAACATATACAGAGTGATTTTTCTTGTGTAGTAATCTATTACGCTTAAATGTTTGTTGGGTAGGACCACCTAATTATTTATAAATTCCATGACTTCTTCCTCCCAATGACTTGAGAATGTCTTATGCTAAGGCACTTCACACTGTCAGTCCTATGATACCTATGTTCACAAATATAAGTCAGTATTAGGGCCATGCAGAGTACTATGTTAGCTGTGGTTTCTTTTAAAGCTGTATTGGCTGTATACCCTAATAGCAGCCAATATTTCTACTACGCAGGACACTATGGTATCTATACATAGAAATAACAACACTGTTTTTAGCCAAGACCAGCAGGTAGCAGATTATTAATGCTAGTGCTTGCTATGTGCACAACGAATGCTAAAATAGCTAGCATTGTTTTAAATCACGCTTACCAGAGTGCTATGTTAGCAATATTCATCGTACACGTTAACACAGCCAATATTACAATTACAAAAAGTACTACGCTAGTTGTATTTGCTATGTTCGCTAAGAAAACTAAAAACAGCAACCATTGTTGTTTGCTAAGGCCACTAGGTTGGTGTTCTTGTCATATTTGCTGAACATGTTAGCAGCCATTATTAGGATTACTCAGAGCGCTATGCTATCTGTATTAGCTTAGTTTGTACGTATATTAAATCAGTTACGTTTATTTCTCTCGAAGCTATGTTAGCTGTGTTTATTAAATACGTTAATTTAAGTCAAGATCACCAGAAAACTATATTTGATGTACAAGTTTACACAGGCAATATTACAACTACACATTAGCTATTTATTAGCTATTATTAGCTATGTTCGCTACGTATAATAAAAATAGCGACCATGCCCAGTAGATCACTACGTTCGCTATATTACATTTTAATATCAATCAAGATTATGACCACATAAAACATTTTACATATATAGCGAATATAGTTATCATAACTATTGTGCAGATCAAACCAGTGCTGGCTATTTTTAACACACATAGCGAGTTTAACAAACACAGCTAGTATAGTGGTCTGTGTCGTCATAATATTGGCTGTTTCTAAGGTATATCGTAAGTAGCGAACATAGCTACTTGAGTTTGTGTAACCTTAGCATTAAAACAAGTTACAGTTGTATTTGCATCTATATACATCATTATACATAGCGCCCATAGCAAGCACAACAATAATTATAACTAAGATTAGGCTCTGTGGGTATAGCTAACGTAACGAACATAGCTACTAGCATAGCAATCTGTGTGACATTGGTATTAGCAGAAATCGAATAAAATAAATAAATACTAATTACATTTACAACACCTACATATAGAAATGACAACGAAACACATAAATTTCATTGTTGAAACACTAAATTTGATAGTTGAACTTTCACAAATACTATTTAGTTTTTTTTTATTTTCAGGTATGAGGATCTTGGTGATGTTGCTCTTAGACACACTGCCCATGCTGGGCAATGTCCTGTTGCTTTGCTTTTTCGTGTTTTTTATTTTTGGTATAGTGGGGGTGCAGTTGTGGCAGGGGGTGTTGAGACAGAGATGCGTGTTTAATCCAAAACTTTATCCAGACGTGGAATGGCCCTCGTAAGTATCTGACTGATTTTTTGTGATTGGTATTTTTCGGTTAGATGTGTTTTGGACGTGTAAAAGTTGCTAATTCCTGATTTCATGTTATACTGACACCGAGAAATGTTAGTCAATTAATTAAATACAAAATTTAGTATTTAATGGATTTACAATACCCATTTTACAAAAATTATTCAAATATGTATGCCAACATTTTGAAAAAATTTGTTTTAATTTTGACGTTTAAACAGAATTAAAACAAAACATAATAAAAGACGGAATTTTCCTGGAAAATGTCAGTTATAAGCTTGAAATTTACAAGAATACTACAAACAAAACTGTCGTCCAATGCAATTTTCATAAATATAAACACATTTCAGCAAACATGAGATCAAGGATGATGTTTTTTAATTTTATTCCCAGTTGATAATATGCAAGAAAGCACAGCAAGGGGTAGAACACAAAAAACATCCACTGCGTGCTTTAAATTTTTTTGTCATTAGCAAAACATTCCTAGTCCTATTACATACCACCAGCTCATTTTTAGATACCCCACATTTGGACCCCAGTCATATATGATACAGAACCAGGCATGTCGTTTGCATTTTAAATTTTTTTTAATATTGGCTTTTAAGCCTAACGTACCCATTTTTTGGAAATTAACCCCCAATTTAACATTTCGGTTTGATGGTTTTGCTTATACAGGATCATCAAGCAAAACTCATGGAAATATAAGGTATGCAAATAAAGAAAAAATAAATTAAATCAAATATCAATAAGGGATACAGCACTAAGGATATACGATCCCGTATATATTTCCTATTTATTTACTGATGATCCTGTAGATCCATAGTGGAAACATGTACAACAAATAATGCAGAATATTCAGGGTAAATTCATAATTCATTTGTTACTGTAATCCTAGTATTGAAAAGTCAATTTATGTAAAACAGTTTCCGTGACAGGTAGAATATGTGGCAATTGCAGAGTTGGGAAATTAGAGAGACATACATTTGAATACAAATTTATCGCTTAAAAGCTACCAGTTGCATAATGGTTGGAATTATCCGAAAACGTATCAAATGTCATGGAAAATTACCTACTTTTAGTTAAATAATACCACTGCAATAAAAACTGCAGTACTTCTGCTAGTGACAAAGCGTGAAATGTTTTCACAACTAGACACAGAGTAAACAATTGAAATTGGACAAAAAATTAAGTATATATAGCATGTTGAATTCACAAAACTAAATGTTACTTAAAAAATAAAATAAATAATAAATGATAAAAATGTTTTGGTCCAACAAAAGCACGTGATCGTGAAAATAATGTATTGTTATATTAGGATCAAAAGTGTCACTGCAAAATTGCGAGATAAAAAGACACATTTAATCCGAATAAAACATGCTATTTTTTTCTCCAACCAATATCCCTCATTTAATTATTAATTTGTGCTTTGAAATTATTCAAATCAAATTTATTTAATAAACCAAAGTAGGTGAAGATTTAGGTGTATCTGAGGATATATTGGAGTATGCAAACGAGGTTTCTTTGAATCTTCTCCTAAAGAAGTCTCGAGAATGGATTGGTGCAAAGAAAAAAACAAGTTGTATTCAGGAGATGTGATAGTGTATTTCTCAAACTTAGCCAGTAAAATGAAACCGTCAACGTTTTGGTCGCAATATTCAATGCTCTACAGTCAACGTTGGATATAAAGCAGGGGATTAATATAAGCAAACAGTCAAAGTTAAGTAGTTAAGTAGTGCTTTTCGCAAGGGTTAAAATGAGGGGTATGTACTGAAAAAATCGCGAGTAGTTACAAAGGAGCAAGTTGATTGCTTTTTAATAGTGCACCTGATAATTTATATGTGATGATGAAGGGAAACACTGTAAAAGGAAAAGAAAATTTTTAAAAAACTTCTTTATATAGGTGGTCCTAATACTGGGAGCTGCAGGCGCATGTCGTTTATGAATTACTCAATTTAAGAATTGATAATGTTGAAGATGTGGAATTCGCCTTAATTAGAAAAATTCCAAATACCAAAACCAAGAGACCACATTGTTATACTGTGCTGGGAAACAATTATTTAATTTTTTATCAAAAATATGACGTCTACCCCAATAGCTAGAACATCAATTATTTCTCGGATATGTAAGTGGAAAGTGTTATCGAATGGTGGTCGGTATTCATAAAATCGGTGTCGTCTCGCAAGAAGTGGCAAAATTCTTGAAGGTGGACAACTGGAAAGCGTACAGTGGACACACATTATGACGAACATCTACTACCTATTTAGTTGACGGCGGTGGTGACCTCATTTGTTTTAAAAGACACGGAAAATGGAGATTGAGCACTGTGACAGAAGGCTACATTAAAGATTCACTTTTGAGTAGAGAAAACATTGGGAAAAGAATACTGAAAGTTGATGGTGGTAATGATAAACCAAGCACCGTTGTCATTTCTGATTTAACAACATCTGAAAATAATGTGACTATTAATGAAAACGTGTCGGACTGCTTTGAGAATTGTTCCAAGACTTATTGCAGTGCCAGCTTCAGTGGTTTATTTAATAAGTTGTTCAAACTGTGTATTTAATATCAAGGTGGATAAACAAAACATTATAAATATTATTGAATAAACTTTTATAAATTAAAACTTGATGAAAGTGAATACTTCTGTTGCCAAGATATCATATTTTGCTCAGTAAGGAAAATGTCAACGTTTGAGACTCCTGACAGTCAAAAAATGTCTTAGTTTTGTGACGGTTGGAGAAAAAAGGTTTCAGTTTGGGTACTTTCTTCACGATCGTGTCATTTTTAACATTAACACTAATTTCATATAATAACGTATTGAAAGGAAATAAACTCACAGTCATAAACAAGGGATAATAGTTCCCTTGTCTGTGCCTACAGTGGCAAATACTTTGACAGTCAGACAGATGAACAATAGTTATTTATGCAACAAGTACAAAAAGTAAGTGTTTGTTGCACGTGAAACTGTCCAACGAGGCCGTCAGGCCACCACTTTCTGAGTAATTTTGATCTAAAATATCAAAGCACGAATGAAGGAAAGAGGGATTGTAGTCCCCATGGACTCCCTCGATTTTTTTCATGTACGGCAGAATTTTTTTCGATACAGCATGCATTTATTATATTTTTTTTTCACTCTTATAAGATTTTGATTAGAGGCTCAATTTACAAGATTATACAACTTCTTTTGAATCTGCTATGTTTGGCGCAAATTAAATATCTAAGTATTAAATTGGCATTTCCATTTAATTCAGTAAATTGATATAAACAAAACGACACAACTAACAACAAACACAAAAAAATACAAAAATTTAACTCAAATTAAATGTTCAATATGCATTCGGCTGTCGCGAGCCACGGAAAAGGCAAATTCGACTAAGTTTTTTTTCTTGGCTGCTAATACAATTGAAAAATACAATATTTTGAGTAGACAATGTCAACCTTCGCACTGATTTCTGCATCTGTAGCTTCTGATTGTGACTGTTCGATACAAAATATTAACGGTTTAAATTTTAAATCATATCTAAATCATAAAATATTTTCATGTTGTGTAGTCTCAGAAAATACATTTCTGTTGTGTGTTTCTTGCACAAGATTTTGATGGTAGATAAGATCTCGGAAAACAAATTATAGCACAACTGCAACACGCAGACAATTTGTCACTGCTCAAGTGATATTGAACATTATTTTCTCCAGCTATCTCAATCAACTAACTTCGTTAACTAATCAATGGTACCAATCACGCAGAGATGCCAGTTGAATTTAATAATCGCGGTAGTTTGTACTCACTCCTCGTCACACAAGAATCAATGCGATTTTGTTAAGAAATATTGAAAGAGTATTACATACATTACGTAAAAAGTTGAACTTGGATAATCAATATCACATCGCAATTTTCTAATATGAAGGGAGCAAAATATTTAAATAATTTTCTTCAAAACAACAACCGATCTGCATCCGTGTAATACCCTAACGGAATATTATAACATGCTCCCGAAGTTTTAAATATTTAAGTTTGAAAGGAACTGCGAAATATTAAAACTTGTAACAAGTTCTGAAATTCTTTTTAAAATTTCCAAACTTCCCCACGCCGACGATTTTGTTTCTATTTACGTGGAAGTTTCCAGAACTTCTTAAATTTCATATCTGAAGTTCTTCGAGGGGCACTGAAAAATGTCTCTATCTTTCATATTTAAAGTATGTGGTCGTTTGAAGTCGTACGGGGAATAAGGGTGACTTTTTAATTTTAAGGAGTTTTGGTTTGAATTATTTTGTCCAAAAAACAACCCCTTGTAACTTGAAAACGAATGAAGCTAGGAGAGAAAGTTAAAGAAGTTTTCCTTTACGTTTTTTCATAGAACACACGTGTTTACGATATCATATGATGGTCTTACTTATACAAGGTGACCTTGACTGTATCATGTTCACGGCAATAAATACATTTTTTTGAAAGAAAAAAAAAGGTAATAAAATCTTTTTGTTGTTTAAAAAATAGTGCCCTTGATTTAATGCACCTTTTTCTGAGGAGTATAGTTGGAATTTAGATCATCAAAACAAAAATTAAACATAATAAAAAATCTTAAAGACCGAAATCGAAAGCTTCTAAATAAACAATTTCAAGAAAAAATTACAATGTATAAAATGATATTTAGTTAATAACAATTACCCAGAAGAACCATTAATAACATTTTTTAGACTCATAATCAAGGGCAGAAAAATAATAGTGACAAAAATAATAATGCTATTGATAATAATATAAAATATGACAAAATTCCTTACATTAAAACTTAAAAAAAAAAATAATAAAAACTCTTTACAACAATGATCGTACTGTTACTGTTACTGTTACTTTAGGTTAACAGAGAATAAGAGAAATATTAGACCTGATAATTTAGAATTGAATCGGCAACAGACAGATTTGTCGGAATATGCTTATATTTTTAACCATAATTTTAATGATAGGTACTACTATTATTAGAAGACAAACAGTTTTTAAAAAAGACTTCCATGAAAATATAAAAATTAAAATAAATCAGGAATCTACAACTAACAAGCAACAAGACATTCAGATTTTAAATCATACTTATTTTTTTAATAAAAAAATAAATATATAGCAAAATACTTGGTATATTCCTTTTATGCGATCGCAGATACAACTTTTCAGTATAAAATTCGATTCTTGTCTGATTTTTACGTTTTTTTCTGGTTGGTTTTCAATAGGTTGCTTTTAACATTCCCTTGTCACGTCTAATGACATTGAAACATTATTTTTACTTAAACCACACTGGTAAATTTTGATCTTTCTCCAGTAGCATGTCTTTGAAATCCATAAAGAAAATTTTATTAAATATTACTTTTCAAATGAATAGTTCATAGTCAAATTGTGTGCTCATTGGATTTAATTGTTCATATAACATGTTTGATTAGACAAAAAAAATGTTTCGGTTAATACTACCTGTCTTTGACGTTATAATTTTGGTTATTTATTAGTACTTTGATTTGTATTGAAACTTGTTGCATCCTGAAGATGACCTTATATGAGCTGAAACGTAGATAGTGTGGAAAAAAGAAGTCTTTAAGAAGTTTGATGACCTAATTTCATCCATAATCCTTACAAAAAAGTTTCAGTTTTGAGTTACAGCCTTTAAAATTGTCAAAAATAAAACTAATTTAATAACTTCGTAACCCCTTTACCAATCGCGTTGAAATTTGAAACATTTATTTGTAGTATTATGACGTATTATCTCTCTTAATGCTTTGGTGGAATCGATATACTGGGTGGTAAATTTCTCCAGTTTTTACCCCCTTTTAGCTATAAATTTTTTTGCAATAGTCGCATTTTTAAAATAAGTAGTAAAATTGAAGAGGTAGGATTATAAAAAATACGTTTTCTTAAATTTACTATTCTGCATAATAAACAACACTTAGATATGGTCGACAGCAATCAGCAGCATTTTATTTTTTATTTTATTTAAGAAGTTATATCTGTTATATCAGTATATGCAAAAATATAAATACCTAATAATATACAGCCACTTCTACCACACAAATATTAAACGTCTTATCTGTTAGGTCTGAAAAATATAAATATTGACTTTCCTTACTATGCGATTACTGTTGTACATTTCCACTATGGCAGTGCCCTGTTTGAATGGCGTGGCTTTGGTTTGTTCCAGGGATTTGCCGGAACAGTACGTTGTACGCGTGCCTTATACGTAAGATCACTTGCTGGCGGCTTGTTTGTGTGCTTCTCAGTGCGTGTAATGTGTCACCTGTACCTCTACCTGTCTCACTGTCACTACTCTTCCTGATACTCTTTGAGATGTCCGCCAGATAGGCAAGAAAAAATACGAAAACCCGGATAAACACGCGAGGGAACACTTATATCTAGTAGGCGATGCAATTCCGAGACAAAAAATGTCCCGTCACGAAACTTAAGTACAATAAACTGATGTGGATAAAACGACTACACTTTTGTCTTGAATGTTGTACTGACATTTAGATGTCCTCCAGGAAAACATAACGCTATTTTAATTTTATAAGGTTTATGTTACATTAAATATTATCTAGGAAAAACAGGTTTCAAGTTTGGGGTTGATAGAAATTGGGATAAATAAATAGGTATACTACGTGACAAATAAAGGCACATAAATTAAATATTTTATTTTGATAATTTTTAGTATAATAGTGATAATGGGTTTGTTCCAACACAGAAAGAATATATTCCGAACCGTCCAGAACTAGTTAGTCAGTTAAGAGCGGATTGTTAGGTTTCGCGAAGCAGATTCGGCGGTGAAATAAATTTCTAGAAGGACTAACAGATCTTTACGTACCATGGTACGGTGTTTGCCAGACGTAGACTCAAGAATGCCGTGGATAAGAGCGAGAAGCACCGACTGTCGTAGAGAAACCACAGAGCGTGAAGATCGTCGATTGCGACTTTTAGCTCTCAGACATCCATTTAGCAACAGGCGTTATGGTATGGGGTGCTATCGCGTGATAGCAGCTCACCAACTAGTTTTCATTAGAGGAACATGACTGCCCAACGCTACATCCAGGAAGTGGTGGATATGTTATTCTATATCTTCACATCACCCAAAGCGCTCTTTTCCAGTAAGATAATGCCAGACCTCATGTTGCCAGACAAAAAATTGCTTATATGCATCAACATCAGATCAACTGTTTACACTGGCCACTAAGATCGCCGGATCTGTCACCTATTGATCATGTCTGGGACATGATTAACCGCAGACTGAGGCATTTGCAACACCCCCCGCAGACTTTAGCAGTTCTTGCCCATGAAGTTCATGCTTACAATGAGATCCCAAGAACTAATCGACATATCATATTAAATCCGAGACAAAGCGTATTAATGAGCGTATTAGGAACCGTGAGTTCTCAACACACTATTCAATCAATTTTTGCAGTAGGTTCTCTGATTTTGTTGAAAATAATAAGTGGCCCTGCACCTGTGTACCAGAAATTATTCAAATTGAATGAACGTAATATACAGGGTGTTTTTAAATGAAGTAGCAAAAATGAGACCACAGATTCCTTAGGTGAAAATAAATCGATTTAACCTAACATACCTATATCTCAAATAACCTCTTATGAAATCCAAATATTTACATAAAATTTGTAAATCGGGGGCTTTTGCGGGCGAGTAATTCAAATTTGTTTCTAATTTTGACGTTACTAGTACAAAACATCACTTATGGCACACCATGTTTATTTTAAATGGTAGAATTTTTTGCAGCTTAGTGTATCCATCTGAGTATCGAACCAATCAATTCTCCTACCTGTTTTAACTGAAAAAGGTATACCTGAAGTCCCTGAAGTCGGTAGGAGTGACCATTTTTGAAATAATCCTGTTTGAAATGCTCAGTGTACCGAGTAAAAACTGTTTTGGTTTCAGGTAAAGTCCCTTTTCTGTCGAAAGTACAGCAAAATGTTACTTGAATAAGTTGTTCAGAATGGTAAATTATGGAGACGTGCATAATTTCAAAAAGATCGGCGAGGTTTGATGAAACCATTTTTCCAACCAACAAAGCACAAAGATTTTATCAAAGCAGGCCGATCTTTTTGAAATTTTGCACGTTTCCATAACTTACCGTTCTGAACAACTTTTTCGAGTAATATTTTGCTGTATTTTCAGTAGAAAAGGTACTTTACCTGAAACGATAACAGTTTTCAATCGGTGCACTGAATATTTCAAAGATTATTTCAAAAACTGTTACTCCTAACGACTTCAACAAGATATATCTTTTTCAGATATAACAGGTAGGGAAACCGATTGTTTCAATAGTCAGATGGATACACCAAGCAGCAAAAAAGTTTTGCCATTTAAAAGAAACATGCTGTGCTATAAGTGGTGCCCTCTACTAGTGACGTCAACATTAGAAAGAAATTTGAATTTCTCCCGCAATAACCCCTGATTTGCAAATTTATGTAATTACTTGGATTTTTTAAGAAGTTATCTACAAATATCGAAAATAAAATGTTAACTTTCACCCTCTGTATCTTTTTTATTATGCGATTTGAGATATAAGTATGTTAGGTTACTCCATTTAAAAACACCCTGTATAAGTATTTACCTTCCTTTGTCACGTAGCTTATTATTAGTTTGTTGTAAAGAAACATTTTATGGCTTCATTTGATCTACAGAATTTCGACTAATGAAATTAAGGTACAGTTTATTTAAAAAGCACCTGTTGTTTCATAACTGTAACATCACGTGTTGTAATATGAATTTTTACAACACTTACATTATAAATAAATATTACTAAACTTTTTTGGATGAAAGAGGCATATCAATTTGTTCAGCATAATAAGGCATTTTACTATTTCCTGTTTCAATTTCCCACCATATTACACAAAATGTCACGTGTTAAAAAGAACAATTCCAATGACAAATATTTATTAAAACATTTACTAAATGCTAAGGTTGTTTAGTGTTATAATTAATTATTTCCCGATGTTTGGAAATTCTGAATCCATTTGGGAGCTGACAGATCGCTTTGTGAAATTACACTGCACTGTTAGACTGGCTGTTGAATTCGAAATACAGCAACAGCTATCCAAATAGTTCGCTAGATTCCTTGAATTTCGCAACTACATATAAATTCACATCGTTTATGGAATATTAATTTTCAATTTTCTAGGTAAAATAGTATCCAGGCTGCGGGAATGTGTAATTAATTTTAGTAGGTTCGTAACTGCAGAATTACAGCTAGAAATTAATAATTCAAGTTATGTAGCATACATATACCTAATATTCAACTTGAAATATAATAGCAACTTTATTAATTGGTTCTAACTGCTAAAAGTATGGCAAAGGTATGAGAATACACGTGTATTTCAAGACAATTTACTTTCAGAAAGACATTCGTCATTTCAATTTTACCTAAGTAAAATTAGCTTTAAGAACTTGTACCTACTTTTAATTTCAGAAAATCTCAGATGTGTTGCATACTTTCGTATATACCTGTAACAATGACTATTTATAGTAACTTTTTGTATCTAATTATGACTTATTCTGTATACAGGGTTCTCTCGTTTTCCATTCACAACTTTGACAAGAAGTAGAGCATGTAAAAATATTAAGAGTTTCTCCTATAACATTTTTCTTTAAATCTAGTCAAATTTTTAGAGTAATTTTAATGGTATATAAATTAAATTACATAGGTGCCACTAAACCTAAAAAAACAACTATGCCTCTTATTATGTCTGTTAGCTACCAAATATAAATAAATATATAGGTACAATCTGTTGCAATAATTATGTAACTATTAAAGCAATTTTCGAAATACTGAAAGTTCCGAGTATAAATCACATACTTCTATATATCTATATACCGAGCACTTTTTATATTTTCAATGTATGACATTGGCCCTGAAAGTTAGACGAATACAAGAAACTAACCATAACTGTGGTGCATTTGCGCATGCTCCATAATAAAGCGCAACTTTCAGATTCAAATTAGTAACTGATTCGTCATGAACCTAGACACATAAAAGGGTTATCTGTTATCTTACTCTGAGCTTGCAGATTACTATAGTTGTTCTCTCCTTCATTTTTTAAAATTACGATGAGAGACCAATGATCTCACACAATTTATTTTTCATAAATACTGTTCCACAAGTACTGGGAGAAATTTTAAGAACAGTTGGTTGGAACAAAAATAAGACTAAAGTGTTCTATATTTATTTTTCGTACAACTCTCCCTTTCGGAATTTTTCGTATTTTAAAGTTACATCCTAAATGTAGAATCAATTTTAATGAAATGTGGAAAATGGATTTTGTTTATACTGAGATTAGGTCATTTTATCAATATTTATCTCGTTTACCAGGAATGCGCTACCCTTAACGTAAAGTGACCGTAAACTTTGACACATTTCTTTCATTTTCAATATGCAATTTTTTATATATTTAAGTGATCCATCTAATTTAAAATAAAAAGGACACTCTTCATTTATAACAAAAAAAAAAAACGGTTTTTGAAACCTTTTTAAGTTAGTAAATACCTGCTGGTTTTTTCGAAAACGCTTGATTTTTTATTGTACTAAACAGTTTTAATGCAATTGGTATTTCTCTATTTAATATAAATCTTTATTATTGCGAAATTTAAAACTATTGAAAATGGCGACGTCGGACTCTCGCATCATTGTCAAATCTACGTGTCCTCATAAAATAAAGAATAGATACTATTTTTAATAAAAAAGTATATATGTACATGTGTATAGATATATATTATCATTAAAAATTAGTTCTAATAAAGTCTTATTTAGTAATTAATCAGAACAAATTATTTAAAAAATGAAATAGTTTGAAATCTGGCAATATGAAACAACGCATGTGCATAGCACACCAAATCTTGGTCCCCTTAATTGCACCCACCGTTTGGGACCAGCCTGGTTTACAAGCGAGTGGTATATAGTAGAAGTATATAGTACAAATATCATTAAATCCCTAATGGTAAGTTGATCAAATAAGAACAAAGGTTAAAAATAGATTTCATACGAATGCTAGAGGTTCAAAAGAAATTTCTCAATTCGTTTTAAAGAATGTGGTTATTATAGCAATAGATTATACCTATGTAAAACGTCAATGGATTTGAAAATGGAAGTTTTTTAAGGAATTGTAGCAAGAGTACCGCTTTGCAGAAAATTGATAAATATTTTATTATTTGCACAGTAAAAATTAAAGTACCTATAGAGGGACTAGGTGAAAAGTGTATTTCGTATCAAAATAATATTCTCTTATTATTACTGCAATGTATAAATTAGATTAAAATATATTTGTATGTTTAGTAGGCACTAAATTAAAAATAATGTTATTGATAAATTTGTTTCTACAGGGTTTCCAGTAAAGAATGGGCCATGCTTTAAAGATAGGACAAACATAATGTGATTCAAATCAACTTACTTTAGAACAATTTTTATTTCATTTTTTACGATAATTTTCTTATTTATTGGGTAACTGTACTCAAATTTTGGAAAATAAATTTTTTTTTTATGAAATAAACACAAATATCTGATTGATTTTGAACGCCTGTGCCATTTATATTTTTTTCAAATTTTTTTAAGGACAGAGATTTTTGGAAAATGATTAGTTTCTTTGAAACAAGCTTTGACTAACTTTTTGAATTAATCATTTGTTGGAATTTATGTATTAATTTTCAAGCTCAACAAATACGTTAAACGCAGTTTTCTTTAAAATGGGTGCATTTTAACGACATGCAACACGTGTACCTTTTACAACTAATCGACGGCTGTCAAATTAACTAATCATTTTCTAAAACTTCTATCCTTAAAAATACCGAAAGAAAGAATATGGTGACATAGAAATAGTGTTTTCTACAAATATACGTAATTTTATAAGTTTAAGGGCGCCGTATTCCTGAAAAGTGTTTTCTACAAATATAAATAATTTTAGACATTTAAGAACTGAATAATTTAGAGTTTAGCAAATAACAAGAATGTTATTTTATGCCACCTGCAAATATTCAAAGGTACCGAAGTAAAATCAACATATAACATCAGAAAGCGATCTATCCAATGAATTTTTAGGTACTGAAATCTTTCAAAATACGTATTTTTTTAAATTCAACTATAAATGTAAACATTGTTATAACATAAACTTACATAGTTCTGCATATAAGATTGTTCACTTTTGTTTATAAGTATGTGAAAATAATTGTTAAAATGTGGGGTTAGAATAGCGAAATTATGTGTGTCATATAAATGCATTTTAAAAGTTATTACATTATTTGAGGAAAGTTTAAATAGTAAAAGTGGATAAACAAAACATCAATAATTCTATTTTTGATATTACTTTTGCTCTACGAGTTTTATTTTTCGAGATTTCAGTACCTAAAAACACCACAAATTTGATCATTTTACGGCGAGAGATACGGGCACCTTAAGAACTGAGTAATATAGAGTTTAGCAACAGGAACGAATATATAACGACTGAAAGCTGTCTAACCAACAAATTTTTAGGTATAGAAATATTTCAAAATAATAATTTTTTTAAATTTTGTTATAACATAAACTGTGAAGTACATCTGAAAATAATTGTTAAAATGTAGGATTATAATAGCAAAATAATGTGTGTCTTTCAAATACATTTTAAAAGTTATTATATTATTTAATGATAATTTAAATAGTAAAAGTGGATAAACAAAACATCAATCATTTTATTTTTCATATTACTTTTGCTCTATGTATTTTAATTTTCGAGATTTCTGTACCTAACAAACACCACAAATTTGATTTTACGGCGAGAAATACGGAGACCTTAAGGAAGCAAAATTGTACTAATGTAAGCTGATTTAAATCACAATACTTTTGTCTAAGGAAGCCAGCCTTATACTATGACCCATTATTTACTGAGCACCCTGTATAATGTTTAGAACGTGCAAAGAAAGAAGGAGCCAAGTCTAAAAGAAGGAATGGAGCACATACCTAATATCTTTTCATTTTCATATAGATGTGTCAATATTTAATTTTTCTTATAATTTGAATTACTAGTTCAACGAATTGCATCGCCTTTCCAGATATTTTCCAGCATTTCAGCCGAAACGAAAATAACATCAACATTTTTTCTTGCATAAATTTCGGACGTCGCGGAATGAGGAATGAATGTCGCATGCCCTACATCGATCCACCTGAAAGTTCTCCAGCCCCGCCTGCTCTGCTGAAATACTGAACAAGTTTCTTTCACTTGTTGCTGCCCACATGACCGCCAATTGTTTTATTTGGTCCGCGCCCCGGCAATTTGTAACGACGGTTCTTGTCCATATTTCAGGGTTTTCTCCTCTAACTGATTGGCTGTCGGGAGAGACGGCACAAATGGAGACGCCATTTATCTCGGACAGAAATAACGCCAGGGGCAATCTACTCGTTAGTTTTTGCGGATACTTAAAGCTATTTGCGGCCGGGCCGTAATTGTTTATTGAGCCCGAGCGACAAGCAAGTTGGTCGAGTTGATTTATCTTTGATTTTTAAAGTTGCCACTTTGAAATAATTCAACAAAGTTGGAACGTTTGTCGCAGTTGGTGCTTTAACGTCTTAAATTCAGCAAGTCGTTATAGTAACAGATAAGAAATGACAGCTACACCTGCACTTTATCGTCTGAGGCGATAAAATTGCGTAAAAATGGCCCGGAAAAATTTACTCATCATTTTAAAGGCCGAGCGGCACGAAAGTTGCTCAGATTGGTTTATGCGTTGATTTAAAAAAATGCCCTATTAAAATAATTGAACTAAATTGACACATTTGTCGCAGATGGCGCTTTAAAGTTTTAAATTAGGCCGGGCGTCACCGTTAACTAGCAACTGAAGAATATGGACTACTACAATCGCACTTTATCGCCTGATGAAGTAAGGCGTTAACGTTAACTAGCAAAGGTAAATAAAGAAAACAATTACACAGTCACTTTATGGTCTGTGGGTGATAAAGTTGCGCTTTACGCCCGGAAAAATTAAGTCATCATGTTTAAAGGCCGAGCAGATGTGCTTTAACGTTTTAAATTAGGTAGAGTGTTACCGTTAACTAGCAACAGAAAAATATAGACATAATTAAATCGACTTGATCGCCTATTGCACATTATCTTATCGCCTGTGGGCGATAAAGTTGTGCTTAACGCCCAGAAAAATTACCTTCTCATGTTTAGAGGATGAGCGACAAACAAATTGATCAAATTCGTTGATTTTAAGAAATGCCACCTTATCTAAATTAGCACATTTGTCGCAGATGGCACTTTAACGTCTTTTAATTAAGTAAGGCGTTACCGTTAACTAGCAAAGGTAAATAAAAAAAACAATTACAAAGTCACTTTATTTTACTTAACGCCCGAATAAATTAATTAATTATGTTTAAAGGCCGAGCGGTAAGAAACTGATTTATTCGTTGATTTAAGGCGTTACCGTTAACTAGCAAAGGTAAATAAAAAAAAACAATTACAAAGTCACTTTATTTTACTTAACGCCCGGATAAATTAATTATGGTTAAAGGCCGAACGGTAAGAAACTGGTTTATTCGTTGATTTAAAAAAGACCACATTAAAATAATTTGACTAAAATGACACATTTGTCGTCGATGGCGCTTTAATGTTTTAAATTAGACAGGGTGTTACCATTAACTAGGAATAGCAAAATGTAGATAATGTACTCTATCGCCTGATGCACTTTTCCTTGTCGGCTGTGGGCGATAAAGTTCCGCTTAACGCCCAAAAAAATTAACTTCTCATGTTTAGAGGCTGAGCGACAAACATATTGATCAAATTTGTTGATTTTAAGAAATGCCACATAATCTAAATTGGTACATTTGTCGCAGAGGGCACTTTAACGTGTCTTAAATTAAGCAAAGACGATATTTTGGAATTTAACAATACAAAGTTTTGATATCGCTTATTGGCGATAAAGTTATTAACGTCCGGTAAACTTGTCTATAAAGTACACTTTACCGACCGATCGCGGACCATCGATATTTTAGAATTTGGGAGTTCTTCAAAACAGATTTTGTTGATTAATACGTTTCTTTTTAGAGACACTAAATTGAACAAAACTATCCCATTTGTCGTAAAATTATATGACTAAAAAACGTCTTATAGTAAATATAGAAAACTACAAAGTGAGTATCACCCGTTGGCGATAAAATTGCGCAGAACCTATACATTTTATTCGTAAAAAACATATTTTTCAAATACGACTTAAAAAAAACTTCATGTATTTAGTTTTAGTTTGCAATAAAAAGTTTGAAGGGCAGTTTTTACTAAATAAATGGCTTCTACAATAGCTTGTTCAGTATTTCAGCTCTCTTAACTTGTGTATGACTATGTATATGGGGTGTTTGGTAAAACTGATCAGATATCTGTGTGCAGAAAATAAAATGAAATGAAAGAAGATATGCCTTATATGTGGATATAAAAAATCTTCTGAAAAGATGATTCAGATAAAAATACTAATTCTTTTATATTTTTATGTCTATAAAAAATATACTAAATAAAATTCTTATAAATTTAAATTAACAAAGTATCACAATTAATATTTAACTCTATCCTAATAGCAATATTCAGGCAATGAGATATTTCTCGCTTTGATCCAATGTAAACGGCATTTCTTTACGCACATTTGCATGCACGTCCAAAACGAACACCCTGTAATGGACCATTATGACCACTCCTATCGTTCTTTCATATTTCGTTCCTTCCTCTACATTTACTCTACTACTTTCATTTGCACAATTTAGAGGTTTACAAATATATGTTTAGATTAAGTGTTCACAGGAAATACAACACACACGTTAGTGACACGGTCACATGCTATTTTTTTCTTCCTTCTATTTTTCATTTAATTTTACTCTGTTACAAAACTACTGTTTTGTTAAATATTTCAGCTAACACTACGCAATGTCTTGTCTACGTAGCCACTGTATAAAGAAACTCTTTTATTTCAAATATACAGGTTGGCTCCTAAACCAGTAAACACATTTAGGGATATCGGGACGTAAAAACGTCCCGATGTAAAAACCTAAGCTGGAAACCGAACCTTATTAAGATTAGTTTTAAGTGTAATATTTTTTCCTCATATTATTCAAGCTGAATCAGAATATACACATACAGCCATTTCTTGTTTTAGTATACCTATTGGTAATATTAGACGTAAAAACCAAAAATATTAGTTTTAACCCAATTTACTGAATATTCTCTTTAACGTTATTTTCAGTTTCTAGTTGAAATTTTGTTGTACAGACAGATATTAAAAATAATGAAAAATATACAGGGTGTTTATTTGAACAGTATGACTACAAAGAGTAACGATAAATCGGTTACTTTTGTGCAATAATAGATATTATTTTTTTTATTTTTACCATTTTATTAAA
Source organism: Monochamus saltuarius (assembly GCA_025584915.1). Lineage (NCBI taxonomy): Eukaryota > Metazoa > Arthropoda > Insecta > Coleoptera > Cerambycidae > Monochamus > Monochamus saltuarius. Next base: position 8,942,102 of record CM046727.1, read on the forward strand.
TAATTTGACATACAGAGTGCTTCTTCAAGAATGGTTGAGGCAACCTGATACTACTTCGAATTTAAATAAAAAAAGTCTGAAAATGGAAAATGTAATGCTACTTTTAAAATGTTATGAAATAATAATTTTGACTTTTTTATTTCTATCTTAATAAACTTTTATATAGCATAAATCATTAATAGGTTAACGGTATCGATGGTTCTTATAATATAAATGGTGAAGGCGCCGGGGACGTGTACCACTAACACATACAATGTCGAATATTTCACGGCTGACATTACACATATGTTTTTATTGTCAACGATATTTGGTCGCGTTAAAAACAATATTTTTTTTCAATTTAATGCAATATATAATGCAAACTTTTAGTGTAGTATATAGTTTTATTACTATCAGCTGCAGTTTCTTAAATATTTTGATGAAAGTATAATGAATTATTCATTTGTTCGTATGACGTAAGTGGTCTGAATTCTTGTCGCGAGTTTATCAGAATAGTCATATCTTAGCTATTCTCTGAGATTTGAAGAATGCGTTCGTTTTCATGTTGTAGACCTAAGGAATTAAAATAAAATCGAAACGTTGGCTTAGGCAAAAAATCTAGACCATTAACTGTATTGTCCCTTTTTCCGATTATTCTATCCTAAATATCGGTCAGTGGTCGCGCGGTTTAAGGCGTTAGTACTTGAATCGAGGTGACTAGACGGAGTTGGTTTGAGCCCAGCTGCCGATAGACCGTATATAAGCTATATTCGTAGAGAGAATTGGCACCCCTCTGTGGGTATGGTAGGGTGGAATAATGTTACCTTGGGTCAATGTGAGAGATTGATGCCGGTTGATATTTGACTACCCCCCTAATTAATGAGGTTTTCCAGGTTTTCCTCATTCCTGCACTGAATAGTGGTTAGGGCCTACCAACGTAAGTCGTTCCTGGGCGCAAATGTGGTTCTGCTTAATAATAATATGCCGCCCCTCTCCCGCACAAGTCTCCGACTTCTGGGCTAATCCTGTGATTAGAATGAGGGGTAGAGATATTATTATTATTATTATTATTATTATTATTATAAATTGTAAAACTTTTCAAACGAAAGATGTTTTAATCTACATCTCCTCAGTTCAAACTTATCCTCGCTGTAACTCTAAACGCTACTTATCTAAGAAACGAAGTACGCGACGTGAAAGTTCCACTCTATAAACTTCACAACCCAGTTTCGTTTGTTGACCTAGCACCGAACCAACGCGGAGGTCTTGTTTAGATAAGGGTGGTATATTTGCAGAAGGCCATAAATTATTCCTGTGATCGACGTTTAATTTAAACTATCCCATATATAAGGATGTTTTAATAACCCATTAGGCTTAAGCACTAGGAAGCTGTCAAGGCAGATGCGGGTTGACAAACTCTGTGTAAACGGTGAGCAAAAAGTAAAAGCAGTTTGTTAAAATGAAAGGCGCACGCATGGAATAGAAACAAATCGTCGCCCATTTCACGAACTGACGTGACAAAAAATTGAAATCTGAGATATTTCGTCTAGCGTAATGAAAGTATATGCTTTAGGCTCGCTACAGACTACGTGTTCGCAATTCGCGATGCGCGGTTTGTAAGGAATTCGTGCATCGTGTCACCCCCTACAGACTAATTCGTGCATCGTGTGTAGGGTTTTTATGAATGAAACAAGACCCTACACACTATTCCCGAATTCCTCGCATATCACGAATTACAAATTCACGCATAGTCTATGCGTGAATTCGCGATTCGTGATGCGCGGTGTGTAAGGAATCCGTGCGTCGTGTGTAGGGTTTTTATGAATAGATTTTTAACGAACAAGATCCTACACACTCTTCGCAAATTGTTCGCATATCACGAATCGCGCATAACGCTTCTGGTTAAAATACAATTTCATTAACTTAAATTACGCCAGTTTGTGAAATGTTATTTTGGTAAGTAGAAATAAATAAGTGGCGTATCTCACATTTTCCTGTTCAGACTTGTAGCAGAATAAACTCGAATACTACAATTAAGGCACTGTGTAAAAAGGAAGCATGTGAAAAGATAGGTGAGGTTAGCCTGTGCAAGTTTTGACTTGCAGCAAGTGATATCCCATCAAACATTTAAAGTTAAAATTACGTTCATTTGTCCTCTGTCAAAAAATGTTCATGGCGTATTGCGTGTAGGGAAAATTTACATAATATAATATAAAGTCTGTATTTTTGGGTTTCCATTCAACAAATTGTACAATCCAGGCAATTTTTTCGTACAATGTGATGACCAAACTCATAAAAATAACGCACCTTATAAATATACATTTTTAATACCTATAGCTTCTTAATAACATTACTATCCTGAAAAATAACCTCAAATAAAAACTGAATGATTTTCGTGATAAAATGTGTAATGCAATAATCTTTCATCATAAAGGATTAACTAATATTATCTGTATTAACATAATATTAATGAGTAACCAATTAGAAATAACAAACAAAAAATCTAGGGTTCGTTACAATGTGGACGCTCAAATAAAATCAACTTTGAAGGCGATTTGTCTGTAAGTTTTATCCTATAAGGCAGATTGTCTATTTCAATGCTGACGTCACACCAATATATTAACTTTGTGGTTAAAATTTCCTCCAAATAAAGATATTTTATGGTAATTTATTACCAACTAAATTATAACTAGGTACCTACATATAAAATTCTACTCTTAGATTAATTTTTTATTAAAAATTCAAATTGAGGCCAATCATATTATGTGTGCGTATACTCCAATCAAATAAACAGAAACAAAATGAATATTTCGGAACGGAACTCAATTCAAATTTGATAACAGTGTTATCATATGGTATACTTATGATGTATTTATTGATATATTATCACTAGCTTGATTTGCTGCAGTTGATTTCGATTTTGTTAAAAGTTAAAAATTAAGGCATTAAGTTGTCAAGCTTAACCCGCTCCTTGTAAATTAAAATAGCTAAATATGTTTCAAGGACACTATGTTAAGATGTCCTTACTAGTATCCATCACATCAAATTTGTATTAAATTATATTGAGTAGGTACTTTAAATATTATTCAAGAAAAACCGATTTCCAGCGGCATCCTTTGGGGACACATATCTCCGTCGGGAGGACCTGTAGGAAAACATTTCATAGGAACTTGCGATCTTATTTTTTCATGTTCAATTTGCACCCGAGAGATTTCTTTACCATTCAGTGGCTCTTTTTCCCTGGCGGGTTTTGGTAGCCAACGTTTGGCCAACTATTCAAAATCTACCAAATGAATGCATTAAATGCATTGGCAGGTTGATGTCTGTTTAGGTATCTTCGTCGGTATTCTCGGACTGTTTGTCTGAAGTTCCTATTGGAATACCCATATACAAAGACAATATATGCCAAATAATGACAAAAATGACAAATAATGATTATTGTTATAGCAACAATTATGTTTGTTTATCAGGCTACTTTGATTGAATTATGAAAGTATACTTTTTAAATTGCTTGTAACTTCTAAACAAAAACGAATCGAACTTATGTTTGTATAACAAAAAATATTTGACATTAACCCAGCTGCCATGTGCCAAAATTTGTCATAAAGCTTGTAGAACACCTTGCATACAATTAATTTAAAAAGTCAAAATCCCACTCTCAATGTCACCGTATATATACAGAACTCCTAAAAATAATACAAGCTAAGTAGCCCTAAAATAATTTTTGTTTGTTTACAAAACCAACAGATATTAAACAGCTATAACTGCAATTAGCTATAAATGTTTTCATAGTCTGTAGCTAATGTATCACTAAGGAAGTTATTAAAATGATATGAGCACAAAAATTTTATTGACGCTTAGATTGATTTAATGACTCGTGAAGTACTGAAAGATTAGTCGTTATAAGTTTGAATCTTGAAATAAAATACCGTTTTATATTATACAGGGATGTACTTTTATCGTGACACTGACAAATTTATTGGTAAAAAATTGTTTGAAAGCACTAAAGATGCATTAAAACAATTAACTACACAACAGTTATTTACCCTGTATATATTTCACACACTCCTTTTGCCATAGGAAGAGTAAATCCTGCTCTTGCACGGAGTGTTGTAAAACCTTTTATGATTATACTTAAGTCACTGAGGCCATTATTTACCAACTGTATCGTAATTTTTCCATGACCTCATATAAGTTTTATTACGCTATAAAGTAACATATTGGAAATACTGTCAGTATAAAGAAACCTATTAGACTGTTGAGTGAATCATTTCTATGATAATCTATTGGCTGGTGGTCCTGTAACTTGCATTATTCATATTTTCAGCACATCGACCTAAATATATTTTTTATCAAAGAGGCATCCTTCGGTTTGTATTTTAAATTTATTCCAAATGTTGTGGCTAAAGGGAACTGACTCAAATAACGGACATCAATATTATATCTGTGTGTTTATAAATTATTCATTGTTAGTATTATTAAGGCAAAGCTAATGACGCAAACTGAAAGAATGAATGACAAAGAAGGTTGGTAATATACGCACAACGTCAAAAGTCTTGGACACCCCCTCATTCTTGTTAAAGAAATCCAAATACATTTATAAAAGTATATTGTTTTCTGAATCTTTTTTTTTGTAAAAAATATGTTCGATAAACTGAGAACTTAGAAAATTAAAAACCAGGAAATCTGTGTGACATATTTGACAAAATTTATTAAATCAAAAAGATGTAACAAAGCAAGTTCTCTACTTGACTAATAGTCGGTATGACCTCCACCACGTTCCAATAGCATATTGACACGTCTGTGCATTGAGATAATCAAGCGGTTAACAATCTCTTGCGAAATATTGTTCCATTCCTCTTCTGCCGCCACGACTAACTTATCTGCTGTCTGAAGTGGAGGAATATGATAATGAACAGCTCTAGCAACGAAATCCCATATGTTTTCAATAGAATTCATGTCAGGAGAGTTGGCTGTCCAATGTAATCTATTGATATGTCCTTCGAGTGTCTCTTGAACCCTTCTTGCGCTATGTGGTCGAGCTTTGCCGTCTATAAACACAAAAGTTTCACTTAATTCATTAAGTAGGGTGTAGATAATGGGCGTAATAACTTGTTTGATGTAAATTTGGTTGGTCAAATTCTGTGGTATGCGAATTAATCGGGTGCGACGGGTGAACATTATTTCACCCCAAAACATTACGGTACCCCCTTTATACGGAGCAACTTCACGGGGAAATGAAGTCGCTGTTGACGACCTGGTTCTCTCCAGACTATTTCTCGAATGTCATCAGTAACCAGCCCAATTCTGGTTTCGTACAACAGATGATCTAGGAAGGCCAGGAACATGTTTGATACCTGATGATTAAAATGTCGCATCATGTAAAGCAGTCATTCTTGCTCGGGTAAATGCAGAAATTTCACGTCACTGCCAAACTCACCAGATTTGTAAAAACATTGGTAATAAAGTAAAGGTTCATGGTCTGTCATTTTTATTGTCTCTTTTGTTCTCTAAGTACATGTACTTTTTTACCACATTAACAAAACCACTAGGTTTAATCGAATCATTTTATATGCAGGGGGTCCAAGACTTTTGACTTTGTGTGTATACTGACTTAGTAATTGTCGTTTGGAAGGTGATTTTGATAATTTTTTAATTTGATTTATTCTTTCTCTCATATAATGTGCAATAAGGAGAGAATAATTAAAATATGCCAAAATATGCTCACTCTATAGATCAACAATATAAAACTTAATTTCGAAATACGATCGTCACTGCGGCAAGTTGAAGGAAACTTTTTAAAATAATTAACTCGGATATGAAATTAAAGAACAGACATAATGCCGGAATAGCCTGGTGTTTTTTTAGTCATTTCATTAACGCAATTTCACAACTTTGCTAATTTATTTTCTCGCCCGAATTACACCCACGAAGAAATTACTTTTTAAATATTAGATTTATTTTAAATGGCATTTTCACCGAGGGTCATGATGGATACATTCGAATTTTTATTGTTGTAGAATAAATTGTTTTTTTTTTCTATAGTTAATGTTAAAATTAATAGTACCCAAAATCGTAGATAAAATAATACTTTAACCGCATGGGTAGATACAATGGTACGTTAACACCAAGGATACATAAAAAACTTTATTTTTTAACTAATTTAATTCATTACCTGTTATTTATTACAATTAACATTCCCACCAATATGCATGAGGATACCGATATAGGCATTGATGACAATGATCTGATTTTCCATGCTTTTAAGTAATGTCACAGAGTTTGCCCCGCTCGCACCCAATTTGACGAATGTGGTATCGCAAAACGTTAGATTGTCCCTATCGCCCCTACGCGATGCTGGTAAACAAACAAAATAATGCAGTGTATTGAGGCGCAACTGGACTATTGAGAATCGACGAGAATCGTTCGAGAAATGGATCTAGAGCTGCTACAGAATACCTCGAATATTCGTTTGGTTTATAAAATAAGAGTAAACGGCCGAGTCAATCTTCAATTGGAGTGTTTAGTAGGAAATTGGAAGTGAAGTAGTGTTTGGTTGAGTTGTAATTAGTATTCAGTAATGCACAGAGTTTGTAATTAATATCAGTAAAAATTAAATGTTTGTTTTTCTGGTAAAAGAAAAAGTCGGGTTAGGAAACCCGTGACAGTATGTTTCTGATACAGCAGTTTTTTTGACCACTGAATTTCGTATAAGCTTCAAGATGCTGTCTCTAGATGTCTCATTGGTAGTACAGAACGACCGATCTTTCTTGGTTTTGGTATCTAGATGAGAAACAAGCATTACAGATTGTCGATTGTCAATGTTTTCATATTATAATCTGTGCAACTCATCCCATTATAGCTACAACTTGCAAGCCAAACGAGTAATATACTCATTTATTTTAGAGTATTCTAAGTTTAGGATAACAACGAGATATTTACCATCTGCAGCAGTTTGTAGAAATGTTATCACATCTTCAGCGTTAAAAATTTAAGATTATTTTGGATATGACCTGCGATGCCTTGGCACGAATATCGGATGGTAAATAGTTCCTCTTTTGTTTCGTCTTTAAACATTTCTGCCTCCAACAACCACACAGAATGACACCAAAGATATAAATGTTGATACCACAATGACAACCCAAAGGATGATTTTGTTTAATAATCAAATTCCATAGAAACCAATGCTGACCTTGCAAAAGTTTTACTAATTTTAAACCGCTTCATAGAATTTCTTAAATTTTCTTCATATCAAACTGGTCCGTATTTGGGTTACCGAAAAAAAAAACATTGTTTTACATACGATGTAAAATAATTAACACATGAAATTCATTCACGATAAAATAAAATATGATCGTCTTGTATAAAAAATACAGTGCGTCCATAAAATAAAGCATAAATTCATTATTAATTAAATAAACAATATTATTAAAAATTCTCCACACAGGTCGATTTTTTATTTTAATTACTGTTTTTTAAATAATAATTTAGTATATAGGGTGATATACCTTCGAGTAATCTCTCATGACAGGTTATTTGCTGCTTCAAGTTCAAGTTGCTTCAAATTGGGCAACAATACCAAAAGTGTTTATAAAACGTTAGCAATGAAATTGTTATTTCGATTATTTTGGTGCATCATATACGTGCAGAATTTAGTTCTTCGGTCAACGCCGTCTTCAGCCAATTCATCACTGAGACGTAAGATCACTAATAAACGTGTTTTTCAATAGTTTATGAAAGTAGTTTTAATAACAATACATAATTTGATTTTATTTTTAGTAAATTTATTAATTTGTAAATTTCCAACATTGGACATTGTTCTACATTAAAACACGACGCCTTTGCAGTATTTTTTGGCATTCATCGTATATCAACAATATATCAACAAATTCATTATAGTCATGCGTGCGTATGTACCATTTTGAAATCATCTAGAATTTTTTTTTGTACCTGCAAATACAAAGTAATAAGAAAATCACACTTCAGTTGACATATTGGATAAGCTTTCCAGCATATCTTTCATAAACCGTTGAAAATATATTATCCTATCTATCAAGTTTCGCGAAATGATAAGCTTCGTAAACTTTCTACATATTCTCTGGGGTGATATTCTTTGGCAAATTAAAGTGGCGCAACTCCCGAAATCCTGGTGACTTGGAACTTCTGTGACTGACAGAGTCACCGGTAAACTTCCAACGATTGCCTGCTTGTCAAACTTTCGATCACGAAAGGCCCGAACTGTTACCGAACTGTAGTGAGAGATAAATATTTTTTATACTTTCGGAACATTTTGCTGTCATGGAAAAAAAAAGAACGAGCAACCTTTTTTGAATAACAAGAAAGTTATTCAGTAACACTGAAATTAATCTCATTGCGTTATTCTAAATAAAATTAAACAAATAAGTATTTCATCCGAAAAATTAATGTTGAATGACCCTCGAGAGTTAAGCGTTATTTTTTGGATTCAATGTATGGATGCAACCTTTTTGTAGTATTAATTTATTAATTCATATTGAAAAATAATATAAACACTTATTTTATATAAATTAATAATCTACCGAAAAGTCTGCGGTTAAGAAAAAGCTCATGTAAATAACATACACCAGCGCTAGTGTACCTAAATGCCAACTGAACCTTGTCATAACAGATAGTAGAATCTCTTGACTTGATTATCAACTTTTGCACTAAGGCTAGTTTAGTTATCGACTTATTTTCAGCTATACTTTATGTGGCTAAACGCTGTCCCAACCTTTTAGGAACACCCTGTATAATATTTTTTCGCTTGTTTGGATGCAATCTATCACCTGTTGAAATAATGGCAGTCAAACTCCGTATATTAAAAGTTGCATTTTACTCATCCAAAAAAAAGTTTACTTAATCATAAAAAATGTCATTTCACCTTTTTAAATTCCAAATAATAACAATAAAAGGTAAAACTGATGAAGGTAATCATCACAACAAACAACCTCCATTATCCGAAATTATCCTGCCAGGACACACACGTGGAGAGTATCTGGATTTACATTTTTTCCTCTCTGGAATATCGGGCGGTACATAAATATCCCGAATCGGCTCTATCAGATAGTCCTCTCCGTCGGGTTGATATCCTTTCCGTACCTCATTTGTTCCGGAAAGATAAATATGACTGTTCCGCGCCCTCGTCCTTTGCCAGGACACTTACAAATGGCACGCGCCTCGTCAAGTAGGCCGTGCCACATGTACCCGCCGCGGCTTGTTTGCCGCTGCGTCGCTGAAATTCGTTACGGACGTGTCAGCGGGCTTTATACAGAAACGTGGATGCTTACCAGAGACCAAGGTGCGTCGTGGAGATATGAGTCTTTATACAGAAGCATTGGTCACATGATTTCTCCATCTCAGCATGGCTTTGTGACAGGTAGATCTACCGTTTCAAAATTAGCGTCTATAACTCAATTTATCAAACAATCGTTGGACAATCACACTCAGGTGGACGTTGTGTATACTGATTTTTCTAAGGTGTTTGACAGGCTTGACCATTACCTACTTCTTAAGAAGCTGGTAAAATTTGGTATTTCTGAGCCTCTCGTAAATATTTTAAAATCATATCTCTCCAATAGGAAACAGTATGTTGTGTTTAATGGTTTTAACTCTGTTGAATATCCTTCCACGTCAGGTGTCCCTCAAGAATCTGTTAGTTGTGTGTCAACTATACAAGTAATGACTTAGATATTAATTAACTTTTGCATGAGGATGATCTCAAGTTATTTGATGTTGTTACCAATGTTGGTGATTGTAATCGAATTCAACATAATCTTAACAAAATTGATGATTGGTGCCAGTTGAATAATTTGCATTTGAATGTAAAGAAATGCAATGTATTTTCCTTTTGCCTAAAAACTATTACCATTATCTTTGATTACAACATCAATGGAGCGTCACTGCTGAGGCCTGATTGTTTCCGTGATCTTGGGGTAATTTTTGATAAAAAATTCTTTTAATAGTCATGTTGAGTCTATTATATTTGATGTTTCTAAAACACATGGATTTATAACCCGCTGTAGTCGTGACTTTCCTGAGCCTGACACTATTAAACTAATTTTCAATACATTTGTACGCTCCAGGCTTGAGTATGCTTGCCTGGTATGGCATCGTATCTATAACGTGCATATTGATAGGATCGAATCCGTTCAACGTAAGTTTTTAAAATTGTTAAGTTTCAAATGTACTGCTGTTTATCCTCCCGTGGGATTTCCTCAAAATGAGTTGCTTATGACTCATTCGACGACTAGTCTTTTAAGTAGGCATAAATATAATTCTGTTTTTTTTTGTTTAAATTATTACATAGTAAGATTGTCAAAAATTATTAGAGACGAATAGTCTCCATTGTCCTAGAACACATTCCCGTGATAATGTAACATCTAATGACTCACCGTACCAATATCTTGCAACATTCGCCTCTTCATACAGTGCTTTCGAAAAATAACCAATAAATTATTATTTTTTTAAATTGAGGAGTTTTCGAAAAAATCCCCTGGCACGTCATTTTCTTTTAAAAAAAGGCACTTTTTGACATACGACTCACATTTGTTCCCAAATCGTTGGATAGGGAGAAGGAGCCATTGAGTGGCCAGCCAGATCGCCTAATTTGACACACCTAGATTATTTCTTGTAGAGATACTTAAAAGACAAAGTATACGTTACAAGATCGGTTAATTTAGAAGATTTAAAAGCAAGAATTCGTCACGAGATACATCGTATACCTCCTAAAGTTATTGACAATGTCCAAAAAGAATTTATTAATCGTCTTGGCTACTGTCAGGCAGCCAACGGTGCACAATTTGAACATTTAATTTAGTCTATTTTTTACATAATCATTATCATTTTCAGTGTTGTCAGTGCAGTGTAAAAAAGAGCTCTCGTTTCTCAGATTTGCTCCAAAACCTCCCGCAACCCTCAACCTTCAAAAACATACCAATTTGAACCACCCCATACTTCCAGAGGTAGTTAATCTTTCTTGTTATTAATATTTCGCCTAATCGCTCATTTCACAACTGAAAAATTACGAAAACCTCCATTACTTCCGCTTTCTCTAATCCACATTACCGAACGGTTGTTACGCCTCATAAGTTCTCGGTCTCTAAAGGTACTTTGTCCGGATTTCTCTACACCCTCATTTTCGCCGGACTAATACACGCCGCTATTTGCATGACGACTAATTACCCGGCCGGGCTCTTAAGATATTTCGTATTATATATAGACCCACTTCGTTTATTAGGGTCTTAAGAGGTCCCGACTTGAATGGACCTAATGGGGCAAGCATTCTTTGTTTACAGATATCGCCCGAATTTACAGCACTTGTTTCACATACAAAATTCACACAAAAACGGAATCTAGAGTGTATTTCGCCCTTGGTTGAACAAAGGTTATCTGCAGAACGACGCAACTGGAAAAAAAAATTGAGAATCTCCGAGATTAGCTTGTAGATAAAGTGAATATTTTGATGGAAACCGTAATTGTATCCGAACCGTATTTATATTTATGATAGTAATAAAACCGAATTTATGTATTTAATGCACTGTTCAACAGATACTACCCAATTATAGAACAGGGGTTTTACAGACAGTAATAAAACAAAAGTACATACCTATATCAAAGAGTAGACTCTACTCTTTGCCTATATTATGTATAATAAATTAAGGACCAAAAAAATGACACAGATCATAAAAGGAAACAAATAAAATCTATACTCTAAAATAAAAAAATATAAATGAAGATTAAAATTGCATATCTAAAAACTGCCAAACACCAAAAATGATAGTTAAGGACGTTAAGTAGGCGTTTGAGACCAGTAGCGTAAAGTGAACTAATATTACACGCACTGTAACGCACGAGATTCATAGAAAACTTTGTACACAGCCTCATCATCATATTATGTATTTGTGGAAATAATGTATCTGTAACCAAAATCAAGTAATTTTTGTTGGAGCCGAATTGACAGCTGTGATGAATGCCTAGCAATAATATAAACAAACGCGGCTTTCATGTGTCATATTTAGTTCGCGAAAAATCACTAGCAAAGTGGCAGATTTTTTCATATATAATTGACAAAATATGGATTTCAATAGTGATAGTAGTACAGAAGACATTATAAATACGTCTCCTGAAATTTCGAGAGCGGCGGAGTCTGTTGCCGTGAAAATAAAAAAACCTGCAGCAAAACTTATGATGATTTTGTTAAATGGCGTTCTTTTAAAAACGTGAAACACTACATTGAAAATGTGCTTCTAACATATCTTTTGGAAAAATGTAAGAACTGTAAGCCCAATTTTTTGTGGTCATATTATTCCATGTTAAAGGAAACAGTATTTTTACATCACAACGTCGACATATTCAAGATTAATAACATTCTTAAAATGAAAAAAATTATGGTTACAAACTGAAGAAGTAAAAAATGTTGAGTAGAAAGGAAATTGTCACTTTTCTGAGAGATACCCCTTATGAAATAATTTTAATGATCATCTTCAAATGTAAAATAAAATGTACCTATATGATATTTTTAATTAGGTAGCACGATCTGTGGCGTATGTGGAGCTTGTCGTAAGAGAGTGAGAAGAAAAGAGAGAGAAATATTCAGGATTTAGATAAAACTTTGCTAGAAACTATAAAAGAATCCAAGACTAAAATATAGCGCATACTTAGTATATTTGATAATAAAATCAAGTCGCCAAGACATTTGGATATGTACGTGATACCGGATACACAACATTGACGGTTTTTTGTATATTATAACAATAATAAATACTCCACGCAAGTGGTTGGGTCAAATTCCGTACAAAATAGCAAACTGTTTTAAACTGCCAAACCCAAAGGAATATACCGGACGGCGTTCTTAAACAGATACAACTAATATTAAGCACCATAGTCGCTGGAAATCAACTAGTGTGGGTAAAGGCTATATTGAAAATTCAGTGTCCAACAAAGTAAAAATAGCAAAAAAAATTGGCACTAATATGTCTTCATGTAGTAGGTGCCCTGGATCTTCCACAGAATTTTCCAAAAATACTACTGTTACTGAAGTTACATCAGTAGCACTGCAGAAAACAAGTACAAAACGGACAGGACAGATTTTGACCAAATATTTGTAATTGTAATTCATAATTATATTTGTATGATTATATTGTACCTTATTGTTTGTAGTTCTTAATCTTTTTTGCTGTGCATGCTTGACTACTGCAAATAAATTTGAAGACAAAATTTATTCATTTATCCCTAATTTTTGAGGCATTTATTATGAGGTTATTATTTCTTCCCGAAATTATTTACTTGAATGTATCTCGAATACCTACAGTAGTATATAACCGACACATTTTCTCTGTATTTGAATTATGAGTTTATTTTTCCATCAGTGCAAAAACAATTGGTACAGACTACAAAACACAGGTTTATTTAACTAAATTCCTTACTTTTGCTCAGATGCGGCAAAACGTCTGACAAAATAACACTGCTACTTACATAAGCATTACAAGCGCGGAGGAGAACATACTTCATATTAATGAACTTCTCATAAATTCACCTTCTGGCTTTGCCTAGCTTTGAATCTGGGTTTAGGTCAGTCCTCCCAAGTCTACAGCCTCTATTAATTATGTAACTCCCTTACAACCCGTTATCTTTAGATTATAAGGCCCTTAGGCGGCCTCTAACGCGGCCAAAGAGCAGCAGCAGCTGACGGTTATTTACTCGACTCAGAGTTTCTCAAACTTTCGCTCGGATCACATCTCTTGTAGCAAAAATGAGACCGCAGATTCCCATTGAATAAATCGATTTAAGCCGGGGACACATTGCTCTGATGCCACGCCACGCCACGCCATGCCACGTGACGTGGTGTGGTATGTACTCTTTAAAATAACAAATTTTTGTCTGTATAATAGTAGTAGTTCTATCATTTCATGCATGTGACATCATATTCGAATCTATAGCATGGTAACTAACGGATAAGGTGTTATTTAGAGATAATTCTAGCTCTGTTACGGCTAGCACATTTATAATTAGATCAAAGATAGACTAATGCAAAATCAACATCAGCATTGTATCAGAATTGTTAACAGATCATGGACATTTTAACAAACACTTCAATAGAATGGGATTGAGTACCAGGCAAAGTGTAAGCCATGTGGATAATACGGAAAGACTTAATACACATCATGTACCAGTATGTCTGATTGGTGACAGGATATCAAAAAGCACCAAAGGCGTTACAAGGACTCCAAGAGAACATGTTTTAAACTCTACCACTAGCGTCATGCACCATGAATTACAATACCTGAATGCTGTGCATATCATCGCATTACTTCCACAAGAACGACACAACAATCTACCAAATAGATCTCAAAACGGATTTCAGTATCTGATCGCTTAAAAGATGTACCAGCAGACGATTTAAACCCAGTACATGTTATATTTATCTAAAATATGATGATATATAGTGATTTTCCGGCGACTCCGGCAAAGCTTTTGCGCAGTCACCACTGACGATACCGACAGTGAAGAACGGCGAAACGTTTAGAAGCATGGGATGGGACCAGCTATAGGATGTCTCGGAATACCATCATTATCCGTAATACCAACAACAGGAGCCGAAATCAATAATGGGCAAGTCTAGAGATACCGATACTGGGTCTACCCTCACAAAGTCTAGCCCCAGAACAAGCAGGGCAGGTAAAAGAATTCCAGCTAGAGCTATGGATGTGCACTTTAGTTCTGTTACCGAAGTCACAGCACAACAACTCGGAAAATCACTAATTATAGCACCGGCCGTGAAAGCCTAAAAACCACTAAAATATGGTGGGCAGACATAGGCATGTCAAAATGTGTCCCCAAGGGTCTATTTTGAGGCTCCTTTTGTCTGTCTTATACACTATGGACTTACGAAATTACATATTCCACTTTGCACTGTTATGCTGATACACAAAAAGTCTATAACTTTAATTGTGGAAGCGAAATGAAAACATTAATAAAGGTCTAGAATCGCTTAGTTTATATACCAAAAATCATAGCCTTAAATTAAATGCTAACAAGCTGCTTTACTTTGTCCATCTACTCATTATACTTCACTATCAATATAAAAATAAAACGTCACTTTCGTCCAAGAGAAGAAACATTAAGGAATAATATTTATGATAAACTTAATTCCACAAATCACATAAATACATTATGGAAATCTTATGTTCATGTAAAGCACCCCTTTGCTGATAAACATATGAACTTCAAAGATAGGAAAAACGCGAAACAGTTGTGTTGTCTATAATCTATTATTGCTTAGCAATGTATTATCCTTTTTATAAACAACAATTAGTTGAAAAACAGCACGTGTTGTTCATTTTTTAACTACCTACGTAAATTTCATCAAGTAAAGGATAACTTCAAAGAACTTAAATGGTTAAAATTTGAATAATATTGAAAATTTGAAAGTACTGATAACTTCTTTGCCCAACTATTTAAAATCAAACTTGTAACTCGCAATGAAATCATAGGTATCTCACGAGAGCGCGTATTGATAGAATGTTCTATACTATGGCCCTTTTGTACAAATTAAGCTTTCTGTTTTTTTTTTGTTTTCTTTTTTGATAAATTTAGCTGTATATGTGTTTAATTATTATTGTTTTAATACTTACGTTTTTTTATTTGTTCTTTTTAAAGGTTTAAGTGTGAGAGTAGCCTTAGACTTCACCTATCTGTATTTTATACAATAAAACCGTTTACTACTATTATTATGAATAGCAGCAGAACCTTTGTATATCGTTGCAACGGTAGCTATACCCATTTCATATATTAAAATACAAATTAGGTGTTTCTTTATGGTGTTAAACTGGTAACAACTTGACAGGGCCAGTACTAAACGCCACACTTTTAGTATCGCTGCCGTAATAGGAACTGTGACCCATCTAGCCCTCTCTTCACCCTATGTCGCCGATCCTCACGCCCTTAGGGTCCAATTTCTCCTCAAACATTTCCATAATGGAATTTCTATTATGGGGTATACAATTTCAGGTCTTTCGCTAAAGTACACAGACAGAACAGTGGTATCAAGGCGGCAACATTTACTGCAAATTAGAGAAACGACAGTAGCATTTAATCCGAAAATCAAATACTGGGCTTTAGACGAGTGTAAGAATTGTTATCGGAATCGTACAATTTGAAGAAATGGTGTTATTTTTTAAGGGTCGCAAAAGAAATAAACTGTTACATCAAATATCTTAGACACTGCATGTAATATATCTGAACGAAATTGGATTTCATCCTGTATATTGAGTGTTAATGAAGTATACGCACAAATCCTAAAAAAGAGCCTTTGATATTGAGGCAAAAAATTCTTATAGACGGGTCTAAAATCAATCCAGATACTGTTTTTGAGATCCAGATTGTTAGAACTTGAAAAAAAATTTTTTTATGTATTTCCTGCCTGTCAGCTAATGTCTTGAGATGCCCCCAAACAAAAAAATCAATAGGGTTCATATCGTGTGATGTGGGTGACCAAAGGTGACCTGGTTCTTGAGTGGCTTCTCCAATCACATTGTTACCGAATCTTTCATTTAAAAATTCACTAGTCAAACTAAAATATTAGAGAGCCCCGTCGTGCATAAACCGTATTCTTTGTCTTAGCATATGGAACATCGTTAAGTAATTCAGGTAAAACGGTTTCAAGAAAGAATCTTAGGTTAAATCAATTTATTTTCACCTGAGGAATCTGTGGTCTCATTATTGATACTTCATTTAAAAACACCCTGTATAACAAAAAACTTATTTTTGGCCACAGAATGCGCCCCTGGATTTTTTACCTCTACTTAAGAAACCCCCTGTAGAATTGGATGCAAAACTAGAACAATGGGAAATCCTAGTGAAGAAAACACACTCGATCAAAATAATCGCGTTATCTTGGACCGCCATTGCCGCACTACTGCGAATCATATCCACTCCACAATGAACGCAAATGTTTGCGGGCTATTCAATTACGGACAATAGCATTAACAATGGTCTCTATGATACGTTGCGGACTAGAAAATGCCGTTACGTGCTTTCAGAGGGACGTCGGTGAAATTGCATTTTCTCGCGTGGCGGCGAAAGGAGATATTCGGTTGTATTTTCGCGTGGATGGCATGTTCGGCCTTTATTGAAAGTTTCGGTTTTATATTACCGGGACCGGATACACGTGAGACGCTTCCCAGAGGCGTTTCGGATAATAAATAGTTTTAGTATCAGTATACCGTGTGTCCCAAATTTCTTGCATCAACACCGAGGCCGTGGTTACTAAAATTTACAAATTTGTAAACTATAGCCATTGTGCCACTAATTGATACAGTTCACAATAGATGCCGCATCGTCTATAGAGCTCTAAGCTTTACAATATAGAGAATATGGCACTAGCATGTCAGAGACAACAAAAATTATACCCAACCGCCAAAAATCTAGTGACTCCTCCCTAGCTTATTAAGAGTCATTTCCAAATTTAAAGTTTGTATCTTTTATTATCAATTACATAAGGTTAAAAATAATAGAGAGTGGCTAATTCACAGTCCAGAGATGAGTTGCATGATAACCTAAGCGTGCCACTGGAGAAGGGTTCAATGCACACAAAATTATCAGAAACAAGTTGACGTTGAGTGAACCTAGCACTTTAGAGTTTACTTGTTCTCCCCCCTCCCCGTGCCATTAGAATGCCGTTCTTTTTAGACGGCGATGGCCCACCACCACCCACTTACACCTACGTGATGCGCCCTCCACAGATATCACACTTTGACACTTAAGCCTTGTCATAATGGACGCGAAATTCACGGATATTTGCATGAATCTTGAAAATTTTGTTTTAATTATTTATGGCAGGAAAATCTCAACTCTTGACAAATTTTGCAAAAGAGTAAAACAATACAAATATTATCGCTACTTTTATTATTATGTGGTGTTAATAAGTTTGTTTTGAGCTTCTGACAATTTACCATGAGTTTCATGATGAAAATGTAGAAAATGTTACAGTTGAGAAAATTCGTTACAAGTAGATTTTCCCACAATTAAATAAATCGTGCAAATATTCGCGAATTTCGCGTCCATAAGGGCAAAAGGCATTAGAATACATTGCACACTATTCACTATTTGATAAGCATTGTTATTATAATGGTCATACATTAACACTTATTATATCATATCGTACCGCCTTCCGTATGACCTTCATGCATCCATGATTCGTCAAAATTTAATATATTCTTCAATTCAGACTCCGAACCTTTAATTTCTATTGTTAGTAGAATCATTTATGTATGAGATCTTGTTAAGAAAAAATAATGAGAATGAAAAATTACGTAACTACACATATTTCATATATATAGTGCCTTTCTGGGTTGTTATGCCGTGACCTAGGCAACTGGTCGCTACGAATAACAGAATTAAAGCGCACATATCTAGCTGTGGCTGGGTTCTTTGACCTGTTCTGGTTGTTCTCGGGCTAGGTTCTGTGGAGACAGATCCCCTATCGGCATCCCTGGGCCTGTCCCTCTATTGATTTCGGTTTCTGTTGTTGGTATTACGACTGTATGGTCGGAACCGTTCCTCGGTTATTCTCAAAGTAAGCATAGAACATTGCGCACATACTCAATTTTTCATTCTGAGAAATTTAATACAAAAAATAAATAAATAATATAAATCAATAATCTGAAATTAGGCAATACATCAAAGTATACCTAGGCAACTGAAATTTTGCATATTTTTTTCATTTTTCATTCGCAGTAAGTTAAAATGTTAACAGTTAGGCAACCATAATTACAATGTATCATTAGATTATATAAAATAAAAATTAAAATTAAATGGAAACAAATAAATTAATAAAATAATTTTTAATAATTGATTGTATTGATTTATTTAATTTTTTTACGTTATTTTCTGTATATATAATTCCCTATTTTAAAATTGTAATACACTTGGCTTTTATTTTGAATACTCGTTTTACTCGACAAAAACGTCAACGAGGCACGATTTTATAATTCATCAAGTGTTGTTTATAAAGTGACACCATTGTCGAAGGTGCATCTAACTGTTAATGGTTGTAAACATAAAACTGAATTTCAATTCCTTCATCTGACTACAAAATATTTAGAGAGGAGAAATTATAAGAGCAATTATTGACAATAATTTTATTCGATAGAAAAATATGTTATTTCGGGCAAATTTAATTAAAATACAATTAGCTATTTTATCCTAGTATCCTAGTAGGATTTAATGTGATTGTTTTCATTTTTCCCAATAAAGGTATAAAAACATTAATGAACTATTTTCTGTGAAGCTGATTATAAAGGAAAACAAACTATGGTGCTCTTTATAGGGGATTCAAGTCTATATTAAAAAAGCCGTTAGAGGTCAAACCCACGTGAAATGTTTTATGTCTGAAAAAGAAACACGTCATAGGCGTTAGCTTTTGATAGAGAAGTAGGACTGTGTGGGTACGTGATTTATTTTTATAATTAATTCTTTTATGTATAAAAAGTTTAACTTGTTGACATATTTATTCAAATATGCATAAAAAATATACAGGTTATGTTTTTATATGTTCTTTGTTTGACAAAAAATTAATTTTATATCAAAAACTTTGCATAAAGTTTCAAATTAAAGGTCGACACTTGTTTTAACGTACAGGAATGTCTACCATGGCGAGAATACGAGAAACAAATACGCCGATTAATCGAGCAGAATTACACTGACAGCGCTTACTTACTAACGCTTACGCTTTAAATAGTCTGTTGAGGTCTAACAGTTTTACCAGTTCTGTAGCTCTGCATGATCTGCACTACCTCATAATGTTAAACATCTTTATTATGTGATCCTGATGTAGCAACGTTGTTTCGTTTCAACGCTCGTACCCTACACAGCCTCGTCGTCAGAAAACTTGTTCGTCTTTTTTTCGATATTCTGTCCCCATTAGGCCTTCCGAATACGTGGTTGAAATTAATAGCATTATGACAGAATCATCCCATAAAATACGAAACAGAAATACCACTAAACACAGATGTGCAGCTAATGGGTCATAAATCTAATTGATATTTCATACCGCGTTAATTTCAGCGAGGAGTATTTTATGAGAAATTTAACACCGGAACTAATATATGTAGTAACGGACATGTTACACACAGCCACTTCACAAAAAAAATATGTAAACAAAAGTTACTGCTTGTTGAAAAGTTATAAAAGTAGCAAACGTTAAATATTTGGATACACAATGCGTCAGAGCTTTAAATAAAAAAAACCGCAAACTAAAGCGCGCAAAATGCTGCAAAATATTCACTCAGGAAATTGGATTTATTTTATACAGGGTGTCCGAAATATCGGGGCCTTCATAAATGATTGCAAGCCACGTGACCAGGACTGTGATTCTCGAAGAGCAACTCGTATGCGAATAGATTTCTTGTTACTCAATTGCCGTAGTGAGGAAAAGGATATTCGCATATGAATTGCTCTGCGATTGATTTGATAATCTCGGCCCTGCTTGGACACGCTGTACTTGGAACGGATATAATTGAGACGCGTGTACGATACTCCACACTGCTGCAATACGCCCTAGACGCCCTGAACTTCCATCTCTTCCACGATTTGGTTGCAAATTCCCCGTATCAAGCCAGCGTTTACACAACACTTGCACTCACTGCACACCGTTGTAAAAGTAGCTGCAGTCGGCACATGTTTACCGCGAAATCGTTCTGCTAAAGCAGTTTCACTTCAAAAATTAAAATGATTTCCATCAAATGCGAGTTATATTAATATTTGAAAAACTAATGTAAATACTTGCATCAGAAAAAAGTTAATACAATAAGTAATCGGATATTTGAAATCACCTGGTTAGAGACTACAGTAGTCCAGCGATGTAAAGGTTAAAACTACTAGAATTAATTTTTTTTTCGAAAACTATAAGAATTTTTTAAAAAATTGCGATATTGACATTTTTCATGCCACATTATTTTTTATATGTATGTTGGTACAAAAACTTGTTTTTTTCTTTGCTGCTTTTGGTTCAATATTGTCCGTTCAGAATCGTAATCACTTCTGCGATTTATTTAAACACTCTGTATATTTATTACAAAATACACAAGTTGTGAAAACATAACTCTCTAAATGTGATTTTCCAAAACTGTCACTATCATCTACTTCTTCTTCTTAGTATTTGTATAAAAAATATACACACTTTAGTTACGCATTTTCTGTATAGGTATATCTAATGTGTATGTCCAAGTATGATGCACTGACAAATAAATAGCGTATGTTTCAAAGGCGTAATGAAATTCATCCCTATTTATTTGTGAATGGAAGGGCAACTTGTTACGTGAAAAGGATACAGAGATATATCATAATTGTATATAGAAATACGAGATGGATTACGTTTTCACTGACAAGTCGCCTTTTGCCTTTCGTACGCGTCCCGAGCAACAATTGTGCGATTTTGCAGGGAGATAGGGTACTTCTACAAGCCCGTGGAGACGGACTACATTTGCAGCAGGAGCAACTACTCCGGGATGCACTTTTGCACCGATCTGCCGCCCTTCAAGAACGGATCCAACGTGTGCAACCTCACCGTACAAGAGAAGAGGCTACCCCAATACGCAAACAATGATTCCTTTTGCATTAACTGGAATCACTACTATTCCAGCTGTTCCGACAAGAACCAGAACCCCTTCCAGGATACCATATCATTCGATAATATAGGTCTGGCGTGGATTGCCATCTTTCTGGTAAGTTTATGCTTTTACAAAACTTTGTTGTTAGGTATAACCCAGCTCACATTTAAGAATAATAGACTACTGCACAAGAAAAATAAACCTACATTGATCAAGATTTACTACTTTCCTCCATAAAAATAGTTTTCAATGTTACAAAATCTGATAACACCAAAACTTTAGTTAACATTTTTTTAACCAAGAGTAATATAATGACTTCCCGGTAAAATGAAATATATGTAAACTTATATGGTTCTAAATTCAAATTGTTTATCTTTTCTGTGTTTTCAAATGCTAACTTTTCAATAACGCATAAGACGAAGTTATAATTTATTTAATTTCACCTTGAAATATGTCTTTAATATGCAGGAATTTTGTAAATTATTACAATAGATACATATTGATTACGAAATTGTCAAACTTCTTTTGTCTTCAACTAGTAGTTGTCCTTCAATTTGCTAAGTTTTATTTTTATTACACCATAAACCTATTTGCAACTTTGTTGTTAACTAAAAAGGAATATCTGACTATTTCAATTAACCTAATCGAAATAGTGTCCTATATTATAATACAAATTTACTTGTAATAATACTTCGACGTAAATGTGTCATTCTGGTCTTCATGCAATGGAGTGTTAAAGTTGTTTAGTGTTTTGGCGATCTGCAGTGAAAACCTACTTGTGCCTGAAGGATAAATCAAATAATAAAGCCCTACAGGCAATATTACAGAGTTATAAAAATTATTATGTTCATATTTCGCCTATCAAAATCGAAGTCAACACTGCAGATTATGTAAAGCTAGTGATAATATATCAATAACCATATCATAAGTATTCCATATGATTCCACTGTTATCATCTCACATGAATTCAGTAGTGCATGTGAATTGAAGTTTGAATTGAGCTCCGTTCCGACATTTCATTTTGTTTCTGTTTATTTGATTGGATTATACACACAGAACATAATATTATTGGCTTCAATTTGAATTTTTAATCCTAAATAAATCCAAGAGTAGAATTTTATATGTAGGTACCTACTAATAATTTAGATGGCAATAAATTACCTTAAAATATCTTCATTTGGGCGAAATTTCAACAACAAAATTGCTGTGATGTCAACATTGCCATATGATATCCCTATACGTTAAAGCTTACAAACAAATTGACCTCAAAGTTGGTTTTATTTGACCGTCCATGTTGTAACAAATATTGGATTTTTTGTTTATTTCTAGGTAATTAGTCATTAAAATTACGTTAATACACATAATACTATTAAGATGCTATGTTGTATGTACAATTTGTTGAATGGAAACTATATTTCTTTTAGGCCCAATTGTCTTATTTGAATAAAAATCTTACCGACCAATTATTAACATCCATATTACTTTAGTTATTTTCCCCACTTAAGAAAAAAGGCCAACGAATATAGATAGAATTTTCCTATATGGAATAGGTTATGAAAAATTTTTACCAATTCAGAGATCAAATTAACGTAATTTTAATTTTAGATGTTTGTTGGGATGATTATTATTTTCAGTAGGTAACACGAATAGCCCACTAATTTTTAATACGCATAATGATGAAACCAATATACAGGGTGTTGCAGTGCAGGTAGTATCGGTGCCCTGCAATTTCTATGCTTGGCCGCGCTAATCCAACGTAAGTTATGTTCCCATAAAAATCAGGGATTGGTTTCAAAGTTTTAGATATCAATTTAACTTTTTTTGATAATTGCTAAAATATAAAGTAGCAGTTTATGAGGTACAAAAATTTAACGTTATTACTTCGAAGGGGGTTTTAAACAGTTTTTGTGAAATCTCCATTAATACATTCAGGAAATTTTATATTTTTTCTATAATTACGCATATAACACTTCTGTAGAAATAGACGATTCTATATGCTTATAAATAGAGTTTTAAATAATTAGTTTTTCAAGCTTGTGAGTATTAAAAACTATAGCCAGAAGTGTGACCACCTGGGATATGGTGAAAATATGTATTCACGGTAATAAATTAAAGATTTTAGGGCTATAAATTTTCCATGTTAGCAATAAAGTTCGCATATTTAATATTACATTCCTAATGCAATTTCCACAAGTAACTGCCTATATTTTCCGTATATATGTATGAGATATAAACGTTTTGTTCATTTAAGGATCCCATATTTTACAACGTAAATCTTCCACATAATGTAACACATCTATCTGCATTCAAATTGCTAATAAAACCGACATTATGCATTTCATGTTGAAGACATGACAACATATCGTTCTCTGCTAAAATAGTACCAATATAGGTTTTATTGTTACATATGCTGTGTCATTAATAACACATAACATTTTTTACAATGTACAGTAATAAAATTATAAATTAATTACTGGTTGTATGTGCCGCGTGAGATAAAAAGCGCCCCACAGCTGTCGTTTGGTTTGATGAATAAATCCAATAAAGTTGTATATCAAATTGTACATCGCAAAAATATGGAATTATGCGATGGTCGTTTCTATTGGGCATACAGCAGGGTCGATTTTTCATATGTCGAAGATTTAAAAACGGTTATGGAAAATTCGCGTGAATTTATACCTTGATTAAC
Organism: Monochamus saltuarius; assembly: GCA_025584915.1. NCBI lineage: Eukaryota > Metazoa > Arthropoda > Insecta > Coleoptera > Cerambycidae > Monochamus > Monochamus saltuarius. Next base: position 8,966,396 of record CM046727.1, read on the forward strand.
AAATGCTTTGTGTTGCCAATAAATAAATGTGGCCAATTTCGGCAGACATAATTTGGTGATAAAATATAATACATCCACAAAATCCGACTGTAATTTAACATATTAATACTTGGACACGCTGTATATGGTACGGATATAATTGAGCCTCGTGTATGATATGTCCTGTACTTTTATCTCTTCCACGATTCAGTTTCAAATTTCCCGTGTCACGCTGTCTTGCACTACACTTGCACTCATTCCACACCACGGTAAAACTAGCTGCATTTGACACATGTTCACAGGGAAATTACCCTGCAGATAGCCTATAGAGATTTAAGTCACATCGTTTATCAATTGCTTTAACTCGTTTCTCTTTTCGCCATTCAACAATTGGTTGAAGACCTAGTTCTTAGATATGAATGATTTCCATTTATTAATGTGCGATGAAACAGAACACATGAATACGTTATATTTTCGATTGGCAATAGTATTGAAAAAGAGAATTTTTAAATTTGGCAAAACTAGCATAATTCCGTTTCATATTATTATTCTGGTTGTGACATTAATTATGATGAGAAACACCAATTTTCTAATTATTAAGAATATCAAAGAAGCAAGTAATAAAACTATTTCATTTGAGTACAGTCTAAGTTACTAATCCGTTTAAAATAGACTGAATTTATCAATTCACCATTTCCTGAATTATATTCTAAGTTTGTGTCTCAAAATATGTATTGTTTACGTAAGCTAAATAGATTATTTCTGAGTACAATGGTTAGTCTGTTCATTTTGGCATTCTCTACGTTGCTCGTTGCATTAATCTCAAAATTTGCTGTAATAGAAATAAGGAGCTCTAAATGCAACTGTCTCCATGCAGCTGATTGAAAATGAATAGATGTAGTAAGCAAAGCAGATTTCTAACTGTAGGTATCATAGATGTGTACCAAATGAACTTTGTATCTACTTACATGCGTACTTGTACGTCTTTCTTGTACCACATTTGTTATAATTATTCATTGAACACGAAAAAAAAATCGTAAACGACATAGTTGCAGTGTGTATCAGTATAAGGAGCCAAATACAGGTTGTAGTAAAATTACCTCAGTTTTTATAGCAAACGATGTATGTAGTATTTTATAATTTTGTAGTGTAGATTTTCATGTAGATGCATAGTTATATTAAGCATAATTATAGGATATAATGATGTCCGCATGTAGCAAAATATGCGTTGCCCGAAACTATCTGTTCCGCGGGAAAATTCGATACAAATAAAAACTAATTTTGCTTTATGACACAGAATATTATGTATTGGGGGTATAATCGCAATTGACAAATTGGCAATTTTGACCATTGTGTTTCTATAACCTATTGACCTGAAACCAACTATACCCCCACTACAAATAAAAACGTTCCATCTAGAAGTTGCGAAAACAAACTGCTGTAAAATTCTCCTAAAAATTTTATGTGTCGAACCTATAATAAGAACTGTAAGAACCTGACGTTTTTAATTGCAAGCTAAATTATCTTAAATAATATTTGAAACAATTTATTAGTTATTTATAGTACAAGTGGGATATAGGCATTATTATACATGACATTTGACATTTGCACACTATATAAAATTTTATCTAGAACTGGAAAGTAAAATCCAAAATCACATCCAGTTTGTCAGAATAACTTCTACAATTAAAAGTTACAGTTGACATTTAAGGTAGTTTTTTTCACTACGCTCTTGTCAGAAACCTACCGTACACTAAAAAATATCACCATTTCGACCCGTAACCTTTTTTAATATAATACATTTCTGGAAAGAGCGTTGCCGGTTGCCGGAAAGGCATTTAACATTTCCAAGGATCTAGTACCCATTTCACGTAACAATGGCAAGATATAGTCAAGGAATTTGGCCTTTCCGCATCCCCTTGCTTGTGTATATTAGGAGCAGATGCTATCGCCATAACAATTTTGTTATTTTTATATACTACCTACTACCTATATAAAAATTCTTTTGTATTAAGACTGAGATTTATAAATTTTTATATAACTTTAGTAGTAGTAGTACTTCTATTAATTGTTGGCAAATTTGAATTCACTTGCATAAAATTGTACTCGTGGCTTAATTAAAGTAGATATAAATAATATTATTATTATTTATATAAATTAATATTCATTTTTTTTAATTGTATTTGCAGGTCATATCACTAGAAGGTTGGACGGAAATCATGTATTACGTTCAAGATGGTCACAGTTTTTGGGACTGGATATATTTTGTTTTACTCATAGTGGTAAGTATGACCATTTACCTAATTCTCAGGATGTAGAAATACAGTATACTTATCGATCTTATTGAGATGATAACATTAAGAAAGGAACAAAATGTCTGTTCTGAAATGCTTCTTAAGAAGGTGATTTCTTAGGCTGTTATAAATAATTCTGAGTACGGTCCTCCCTTACACTTCGATTAAAGAAATTGTTGAAAGTGGTCCCTAGTATGGTATAGATAAATATTAACCATGTTTCTGCTCATGCTCGTAATAATAATAATTTTCTGACCTTCGAACGACATGAAATTAACTATGGGGTGAAATTTCACTTAAATAAACGTTTGTTTTCTTCTGCTTTAGTTTTTTAGCTTTTTCTTTCGTTTTACGATAATACGAGGTGTGGCAATTAAGTTCCGGGAATTTAGTTATAACTCGGAAACTGGCAACACTGCATCGTACGTCAACGTTTTTCTAGAGAGGGGGGCCCTTCCTTTTAGTTTCAGTCCGAGGTTGTTGTTTGTGTTTTATATGTATTTTTTGTTTGAATGGCGAAACGGTTCAAGGAGGGGCGTGAAGGAGCTTCCGTCATCTCTCGTACTGACGCGAATGTTGACCGTTTGCGTGCACTGATCACGTCTGACCGACGCCCCGAAGAACCCGTTCGCAGGATGTTACAGGAAAATTTGAATATGCGAAACATTTGTGGAAAGATGGTGCCAAAAGTTCTCACCCGTGAACAGAAAGACATGCGAAAATCGTTCTGATGGATTTGTTGTCCCGCATTCGGAGCGACGGTAGAGTCTGGATGAGTCGGGTAGTCACTGGAGATGAGACCTGGATATTTGAGTATGACCCCGAGACCTGTAAACAAAGTCAGCAGTGGGTGGAAAAGGGTGGAGAGCGGCCAACGAAAGCGAGGATGTCCAAGTCACGACTGAAGGCAATGATCGTTCCCAAAAAAAATTACAAATGATTTTGACATTTGTTTTATATTCTACAAGAAAAATATTTTGGCGTTCTAGATCATAAAAGTCTTTCGCAGCTAGGTGACAAAAAAAATGTAACTGTCAACAGAAAATTTAACAAAAATGTCGCAATTTGATGACAGTTTTCGAAAAAATATATATAAATATAAGATGCAGAAATAATAAGAAAAATGTTATGTAAATAATCAACTTGACTACATAAAATGCAGAATGCTACTACTCTAAATTATATTAGCTTGAATACTTTTACAATACAGGGTGGATTGAAATTTTCAACTTGATTAGGTAGCGCACCAAACTTGCATCTAGAATTCTAGAGGATATTGAATAGTTATATAAAAAATGAAGTCGAAACTACAATATTTTTATAACAGAAAATAAGAGTATGGCATCCAAGAACAAATTTTGTGTATATGGAAAGGGGAATCTAGCAGAAATTTGAAGGAATTGAAAACAAACCATTAGACGTGCCACATTTTGGTACTTTAAATGTACAAAAACTCTATTTCACTAAAGAAAAACAGTATGCAAAGCGGATGCGGCTTGCGAAGACTTGTCTTGCCATTACCCAGCCTTAACGATAATCACGTAACTAATCCCCGACCAAACCGCTCGTGCAAAACCCCGAAAACTCCGGCGGAGTTATTTAAACTCGAACGAGCACAGACAACTTGATTTGAGGCGGCCCCTTAGAAAGTTCCTGATATGTTCCCAACGTAAACATCGTTAACGCCTAACAACACAAAACAATCACTGATCTTTACACCGATCCTTCATTTCCACACCGACGTTCTCATGAGTTTACATGCCAGTAAAACGCTGGATGTCTTTATTGGTTGTGTAGCGTGACGAGCGTTCAGTCAAGGCACGTGGAGGGCATAGGAAACGGGAGGATCCGGCATAATCTTATCAGTATAGAAAGGGTTGTAAAAACGAGAGCTAAGCTGAAGGGAGAATGACAAGAGTCAGCAAATTTCTATTAGTATGGAATGTATCCATGAACTGGATGTAGCCTAGTTCTAAGCAGAAATCGTTCAGGCGGAGCTGGGTCAGGGTTGCTACAGGAATACGTTTTTAAAATGGTTCTTTATTGTTCTCTCGTTTAAATCATAATTTCGCTGACTTTTTATGTCTAATTTGAGCAAAAATGAGTGTGATACAATTTTACTACTCAACGAAAATTGGCAGGAAGGGTTTTTTGACTGAGAAATTCAAAGAAATTGTTAATTTGACTCTGGCTCTTACTTCTATTTCCATTCGATTTCCTTTCTATTCTATTGCTATTCCATTTCTATTAAAGATACAGGGTATTAAACAAAAGAGTGTAAACAACGTAAGCAAAGTAACGGTTGCGGAGATATGGACCACTATTCGTTTTTCAAACATTTTATTTTATTAGGAATAAACAGACAAAGGAACTTTTAACAAACAGAAAACAAAGTCACAGAAGATGTTCAAAGTGCCCTCCGTCCATTTCCAAGCAGGCACGACATCTTCGTCTCAACGATTTTCGAACTCTTTCGAAAACACCCTCCTTGGTTTGGATTTCTTGACACTTTTGATTAATCCGTAGCTGCAGCTCTTCCAGGCTATACAGGAGTACCATACACTAATGTCTTCAAATATCCCCAAACAAAGAAATCTAGAGAGTTCAGATCAGGCGATCTTGGAGGCCATAAAACAGGTCCGGTCCTTCCTACCCATCTATGTGAAAAAGTTTGGTGTAAATGCTCTCTAACGGCCATGTAAAAATGAGCTGGAGCACCATCATGCTGGAACCACATTTGTTGCCTCTGATTCAAAGGAATGTCTTCCAAAAACTCATACAGTGTGTTTTGCAGAAAGTTGAGGTAAGCAGCGCCTGTTAATCGGTTTGGTAAAACAACAGGACCTAGAAACCTGTCACCTACAATACCCATCCAAATGTTTAATGAAAAACGTGCCTGATGTCCAGATTTTATTAGAGCATGAGGATTTTCGTCGGCCCAAATATGCGTATTGTGAAAATTAAACACTCCATTTCTTGTGAACCCGGCCTCATAAGTAAAAAAAAAAGTGTTTGTAAGAAAACGAGGGTCTTCAGCATCATGACGTAGAAACCAGCGGCAAAAAACCAAACGTGCTTGATGATCATTTATTGGATTTAAGGTCTGTACTCGTTGCACATGGTATGGATAAAGCAGTTGCTCGTGAAGGATTCTCCAAACAAGAGGACCACTAATTCCTACCTCGGCTGATATTCTCCGCACACTCGTACCTGGATTCTGCTCTACCACTGCTAGAATTTCTTCTTCTGCTCTAGGAGTGGATACCGACCTTGGTCTTCCGGATAAATGGTACTGTTTGCTCAAGGAACCGGTATCACGCAATCTTTGGTGAATTCTTCCAAACATGCGTTGTGAAGGAATCTGGCGATTTGGATAAGCGTCAACATAAAGACGTCGCGCTTCTGTGGCGTTCCCATTAGCACGACCATACATGAAATGCATGTCTGTTAATTCTGCGTTAGAGTAACCAGCCATAGCGAAAGAAAACTTGTGCACTGAGAACAACTGTCAAATACGTACTGTTTATTTCACTAAACATCAACCAACTATTATAAGAAAATACACAACGTTTTTGCAAAATAAAAAAAGGGCTAAAAACATAAAACATTCCATATCTCCATAACCGTTACTTTGCGGATCCATGTTTATTGAGATTTTTCTGCTTCTTTTGGTTCATACTATTACCTCCTTAAATATTTTACACTATTTTCTTAACACCCTGTATTTTCATAGATTCCACTATTTAAAACACTGTTAGACCGCTTTCTACTGTTATTTGTTCGTGTTTCTTTAATATCCTTAAGCCTAAGATAGTTCAGTAATTAAATATTTAAAATCAAGCTTTATATAAAGCACTTTCAATACGTACACAAAAATAAACGTTTTGTTCCAGATCGGTTCCTTCTTCATGATCAACCTCTGTCTGGTCGTCATCGCCACTCAGTTCTCCGAGACCAAGAAGCGCGAGATGGAGCGCATGAGACTAGAACGCGCTCGTTTCCAGAGCAGCAGCACTTTAGCCTCGTCCACGAACAACAGTGAACCGACCAGCTGCTACGCGGAAATCGTAAAGTACATCGCTCACCTCTGGAGGCGAAGCAAGAGGCGGTTGCTGAAGAAGATCCGGTTGTACAGGGTACGGAGGGACCAGAGGCTGGATAGAAAGATGATAGCGGGAGAGACTATAAGACTTAACTATGCCCGGAGGCACCATCCGAACTGTCCTCGGTTGAGGCAGAATGTGACTCACGTAAGTACATCAATGGAGCAAAAGTAGTGTATACACGGTGTAATTTTAAGTGAGGAGTCAGTTTTTTTAGGCGTAACTAAGGTTTTTGTCAGATAAATGGGAAAGGTGCGAGAATTTTATTTTCGTTTGATTACAAGGTAATCTTTGAAACATATTGAAAAGTCAGAACATGTGTTTGGCGGCAATAATCACACAATAATTAAAATATTAACATCAAAAATTGCCATAGAATGTAGACAAAACCACGTGACCGAAAACGCGATATCATCGGTGTGACGTCAAACCGTTCGGCGCGATTTGTGTCTTGTATTTTTGTGTTTTTGTTATATTTGCGAATCTTAGATAAATGTATAGGTAATGTGATAATTATTAGTGGTGATGTGATCAAATTACGGTATTGTTAACCGTAACTTATTCCTTTGTTTACAATATAGATCCGCTCTTGACAATAAAGGCGACAATGCTATCAGATAAGTACCAGATAGGTGCTTTTATAGAGGTATTTAAAATTATGCCATATAATTTTACAATAAACTACTTGTTCTAATTTGAAAAATAATAAGTAATGAATATAGTATATTACACTATTAGGTAGGTAAGTGGGGTTATGTTAGCCACTTAACAACCGTATAGTGTATAACGTTTTTCGCACAATCGCATTTATCAAATAAAATAATAAAAAAAATTATTTTGATTGCTGAAATGGCGGCCTATCTAGCGTGTTTTGAATTTATTTTATTGGAAATCAAAAAAAACAATTTGAGATTTGAACAATTTTGTGTTTTGTTGTCAAAACTGTGCTTATAATGGCTGTAAAAGACGATTCAGAGGTAGATTCGGACATTGAAGAATCGTATCAAATAGGTTGTGGGTCATTAATTCACAAAATCAAAGGTGAGGTATGAAAAAGTTTATGATGCCTTCAGGAAATGGTTGAGTGAGGAGAAAGCGGAGATATCTGAAAAAACTTTGCTGGCTTATTTTGTTCAGAGTTTAAGATTGAAGTCTCCGGGAAGCTTCTGGCAGAGTACTCTATGCTTAAAAGTACGATCAACTTAAATAATGGTGTCGATATATCGCAATTTAAGAAGTTAGTAGTATTTCTAATGATGAAAAATATTGGACATCATTCGAAAAAATCAAAGGTATTTATCAGAGAAGAGATGAACAAATTCCTGCTGGAAGCCCCCGATGAAACCTATATTATCATGAAGCAGTGATGATAATGGGAGTCGTTGGGGCTCTTAGGCGACACAAAAACTTATGAAGATTACAGTTGATGACATTACGGATGAAGGTTCAGATGTCATTGTTAAAGTGCCTGATACCAAAACACGTATTAGTTGAATTTTCACAATCACTGACAAGGCCAATGAAAAAGTCCCTTTTTTGACGAATTTGCGAAAATATACAGGCTTAAGACCTAAGGAGACTAACTTTCGTCGATTTTTCTACTCAGTTCTTCAGGGAAAATGTGTAAATCAACTTGTGCGTATAAATACATTGGCACAAATACCACAAAATATTGCCGAATATTTAAAACTGCAGGATCTAAAATCCTATATTGGACATGCTTTTAGAAGGACGTCGGCGACTTTCTTAGCAAATACTGGAGTTGATGTTATGGCACTCAAACGTCATGGGGGCCTGGAGGTTTTAGTGATAACATTAATGTATTATTTGACTAACAGAAAATGTAATTTTAGGTCTTCTGGTGTTGCTGAAGGATATGTTGCATGAGTCTTTAACAAAGAAGAGAAGTTTGCTGATAAGATTTTACATACCAACAGCGGCAGTGACAATGAATTTGACTCCATTCCAGTGTTTGAAGACAGAACTTCCTAACATATCTAACTCAATAAGTAATACAGAAAATTCAATTACTGTAAAAGGAATACATAAAAACGATGGAAAAACTATTACTTTTAAGAATTGTACAAATTGTACCTTTAATGTTTACAATAAATGAGGCCAGCATTTGTTGGTGAAAATAATTACTAATTTTTACTTACCGCATTAATGCTGTTATGAACTCAAACACTATTATTTTTTTGATTTCTATGGAAACAAGCCACAGTGTTGTAAATTCAACTTACAGAATGTGTCAACAATGACAGCAAGTGCATATTTCAGAACGATTGTGCGAAAATGATATTTAACATATTACTTTTGTTTATTTTGTTTTCAGAATAAAACAGGTAATTTAATGTAGTGAAGTCATATAGCAAAATTTTATAAATGCCTTAAATAACATTCTGTATTATTCAGTTCTTCAATATCTAAAATTACTCGTATTTGTAAAGAACACTAATCTAAGAATACGGCGCTCTTAAGGAAGCAAAATTGTACTAAGGTAAGTTGATTTAAAGCACCTTACTTTCGTCCAAGATAGCTTTAAAATATGGCCCATTCTTTACTGAACACCCTGTATAGGGGGGCTACATTTAAAATTTGACAGGAACTACGAAACGATTTCTATTGTAAAACATAAATATGAATCTATATAACATCCAATACGATTGACAAATTACAGAAAAAACCTGAAAAACATTCGCTCCCTGGTTTAAAATCCATAATAAAGGAGATTTTATAGAAAATGAAACAAAAGAGGGTCCGCAGAAGTACACAAGCAAATTAAGAAATTACATAAGCCTGGATATTATGCCCAGGATCCGCCTCAAATGGATCATTATATTCCCATCTCATTGTAAGACTCCTTTTGTACACTCCGCATTCAAACTACCTTATAATGAATCCGCTTAATTGCGAAATAAATAGCCCGACGGGCCTTTTCCTTATATTTATTTAAATTAATGTCTTAGAGGACTAGGGGTTAGCGAAAAAACAATGAAAGTGTAATTTTTCATTTCGGGCAGCATATCAATCGGGATTCATGGAAATGAATATTTTAATATTAAATTTTCATTTCCTTGGGAAGTTTAAACGAGACAGGGGTGGATTTATTCGGGCTAACGATATGCCGTCGCGAAAATACACCCGTAAGGGATTTGCCACCTTCTGGACGATTTACTAACAAATTGCTTAATCTTCTAGACGAATTTTTTCCGCAAGGTGCTTAATTAACAAGTTTGGGAAAAAGTTGCTAATGGTTAATGCAGATTTTTCAATTTATTCTAAAAAATACCGACAACGTGAATAAAATACCTTCTTTATTCTGTCGGTAAAGAATTAGAAAACTTTTATGTTATAGCTATACAGATGTTTCAAATCACGTTTACTTAGATTGAGAACAGAAAGTAAAGGATATAGTTATACGGGGTGATTCAGAAGTTATAAAAAAAAATTCGATGTACAGGGGACTATTACAAATACAATTTTCTAAGAAAAAATCAAAAAGGGCAGTTCGAAAAATGGCCCATTGTAAAACCTGACAAGGCACAGCTTGTAATTGGCAACCCGATAAAAAATGTTAAGATATTCACAAGGAAACAATTAAATAACACCAATTTTATACAGAATATTCAACTATTTCTGCTGTTATTCTTATTAGATATTAATAGAACCAATTTGTGGTTTTAATTAAAATATTTTGACATACCTGATGTTACAACACCAAAATTTTGGGCCCGTCTTACCCAGTTTCTACAAACTAACACTGCTTATTCTGCTTATTGTCCATTTTGAACTCGTAATTTATTGGCAGCAGCCATGACCATTAAGAATGGACCATAGAGTATACCTTGTTCACGTAGAAATGACGCCTGGGTAAGATTTTGTAGTCAGTCGATTCAAAACGTTTCGTTAACAAAAAATAAGAAAGAAATTCATCATCAGGCATCGCTATTCTGGCGTCCTCTAAGGCCTAACCTGATTTAATACATGAATTATAATTCCTTTTCTTTTTCAATGCTTCTCTACCGAATTTGGTGAGAATCAGTACTCGAATTATTACAAAAAAAAAAAATGAAACGTAAATTTCAACACCCGGTATCTCTACCATAGCACCATTTTACCAAAACGTATTTCTAATATCTATGGCCCATTATTAATAGTACACCCTGTACATTTTTTTTAATTAGGTACTAGAAGTAGAAGTCTGAAATCTTTTGTTTTTCCTTAATAAACAAATTAACATAAGTAAAAAACATTTATTGCCCTATCTTTAAACACACTGTCTAAAATAAGTCGCATAAATCATCACGGGTATCCGCTTCGATGCGATACACTTCATTTTGTAAATATCCCCACAAAAAGAAGTTCAAATGAATTAAAGTCGGGAGATCGTGGCACCACACTGTTGCAATACGTCGTCGACGCCCTGGACTTCCATCTCCTCGAGTCGGTTGTAAATTTCCCATTATAAAAACGTTAATTCTATAAGTAATTCGATATTCCAATTCGCCTGGAATTCGCCACAACAGCCTAGCGATTTAAAGTTGAACATGCTACAATTTCAATAATTTTTTGCTCGGAAACTGTAAGCATTTTACAAAAAAAATTTACGATATTGATTCCGTTTTTCATGTTGTGAATTACCCTGGATAGAGTATCATGGACGAAATGCAGAATAATTATGTAAAATTTCAATGTGCTAGGTCTATTTTAATTTGTGTTCACTGACGTATTTTGTTCAATGAAACTAATCGTAATTTGTTATATAACAATTTTTGATAGAATGTCACAACTATAATTTTTTTTCTTTTTTTATCTATAACTTAAAACAGGAAAATATTATTTGACAATATTTGGGCGGTAGGTACCTAATATCTCTCCAATTATTTTGAGCCCATGAATTTTAAATATACTGGAGTACTGGGTGAACAGTAGGTTTCCATCATTTTGCATTAAAAGTCAGTTCATGGTTCTCTGATAGCAAATATTGCTATATATTAAACATTTATTAACAAAACTTATTAACTTCCGTCCCCCCTAATAGGTGATTAGTTTATTTAGTTATAAATGTTTAGCAATAATAATATTTGATAGCAAAGAACCATGAACTATCATCAGATGCAAAATGATGGAAACCTATTAGATATTGATGTGTAAATTAGATATTCGAAATGAAACTATGTGCCTAAACTTTATTCTTTTACTCAAAAACTGTCCTACTTACCAAAAAATTGCAAGGGACAAAAAACATTCTAAATTCAACAGACATTTAAAAAGAATACATTTTCAATCGAAAAAATTAACCCCCCAAAAATGTAATGAATAATATACAGGGGTACTTTATTTCAACCCCTTATGGCTAAACGAACAGAATAAAAGATCTCAGTTTCATCAGCCTAAATACCTTGCCAAATATCACTTCTTAATTTCAAAGCGTTTGGTACAAACTAAATAAAACTTAAACTTTATCACCTCGTGTTAACAGGTCGTAACTTCTTAAGGTGGCTCAGATCCAACAATGTTACATGAACTACCCCTATCAAAATCTACTTTCATGTTTTTTTTTGCATTATTCGGAATCACTTTGTATAAAGCACACATGCATACAACTAAATACATGTATGTATATACAGAACGTTACACTATAGCTTGTCATAAATATGTGGGTGTGTTCTGGGCTAAAAAAAAAAAACAAAGAAAAAAGTCCTTTAAACTTTTATGGCAACTCGATTTGTTTTCAAGTTACAGGAGGTTAAAGCGAGAAAGAAAAGTTTTCTTTTATAACTTTCTAATCAATCGCTGTAAAATTCATACAGTATTAATAATACGACGTTTATTACCGATATATATCAAATATCAGTGGCAATATCAAGAAGCACGGTATATCTGTGACCTTAGGGAAAATAATATGTGACTATTGATGAAATTGTAGAACCAGAGTTTATCTTTAACAAAAATTACAGTTTTCACTCTTTTTCTTTACGTTATTGTTACTTCAGAATTTATCTAGAATTTTTAATTAATTTTTCATTATTTGTTATCCTTTTCTAAAGTATTAAACAATCGTTGTTATTTCCGTAGCTTGATTATGGATTATTAGAAACATAAATTCATTGCCTACGTTTATTTCTTGAAACGACAATTATGACCGCACCTAACATTTTTTTTTATTAAATTCACCTTTTCTTCCGCAGCAAAGCCAAAGCTTGCCGAGCACCCGTGCTGTATCGAGGACGAGCTCGATCTGCCTAAGCGAACACGCAGCCAGAGACAACAACCGCACCGACGACGTAGAACTCGCCGTCGTCGTGCCAAAACGGCCCGGATTGCTCCGGGTCCCGTCCGTCTCAAATCAAGACATTGCTTCCTTCAATAACGACGTAAGTAATATAATGCTACCGTAGAACAGACAAATAATACAGCAGCATTATAAATCAATTTATAAAATTGTTTAAATTGATCAGACATTCGCAAATTACCTACTGGAAGGTTTATGTATACAGGGTGATTTAGAACTTCGAAATCAAAAGGGGCAGTTTGAAAATGATTTAAAATTACACTTCTACACGGCACTGGAAACTAGTCCACAGTGAAACCTGACCTTGCGCAAGAAATAAATCAGATTTTATAACACCTATTTTATATCAGCAAATTCGAGTGCTTTTCTATCTATCTATTGTTATTACTAATTCATAAATTAATTTGTGGTTATAATTATAGTCTGTTTAGAAATTAAAGAGAGTAATAAAAGCTTATTATGTATGCAAATCGTAAATAAATGTAGTACTGGTGCTTATATCCAAAATTTTTATATTATGCATTATCGGTATAGATGAGGTGTAATTTTAAAAAAACTTTGTGTGATCGAACCGTATCTACTAAATTGTAACAGGTAGCTAAAATTTAATCCCCGACAATCCGTCTTTGTCTATGCCGTTTCAATTTCTCGGTCTATTTCTCTTATAAGTAAACAATACACAACATTTCAAAACTAGAGACTACTTTAAGCATCATCTTTAACCGTGTTAAGAGGGTTTTTAGTAATTCAATATTATTATCAAAATATTTATTTAAATTTAATGAATAGACTTTTATTCCACACAAAAATATATGTATTTTGAAAATTCAAATTATGGTGAGTAAATGTAGTGTTGTATAAGATGTACAATAAAGAAAATAAAAACGTAGGTATATTAAAATTCATCCTCTGAATATTCTGATGAATTATCTTCGTCTCCTAGATTGATAACGATAGGTTCCACAGTAACGTCAATTAAATTATCGAGTTCCCACATTTTTTGCTCTTCTTTTTGTACATGATGTATACATCTTTGCCAGTTATCTGCAGTTACTCGTTCCAAGGATTTTTTTAACAAAATTTTCACATCACTTAATTTAAACGTCGTATTATTTCGCGCTACATCTCCATAAGATGGTAACCGTGGTACTGTTATTTGGCGATTTGTTGCCATTTCATCGATAACATATTTTTTCTGATCTTTATTAAGATTGACAAGTGCCAAAAGTTCCTTTTTCACCATATTTGTTTCAAAAGAAATGTTTTTTCCGGATAACCATTGAATTATATCGGCTTTCCTCCAAGCAGTCGTAGGCGTTCACTCGGTCTGCCGTGAATGGTAACTGGCATTATCCATGACAATTACAGACCCCGGAGGAATAAGATCCAACATCTGTGTAAAATACTCTTCGAAAACATCTGCGTTCATGTCTTCGCGATAGTCACCTGTATTTTTAGATTCACATAAAAGTAAACCGCCATCTACACAATCACTGGCACTACCTACATGTGTCACTATTAATCTTCGCCCTTTACCTGAAGGTGCCTTGAACCCTGTTGAAAGTCCATCCAAAAATGCTTGTCGAAAACTTTTTACGTTTTTGTCTTGCCATACTTTTGTTACAGTATATCCCACGTTGACCAAAGATAATCTAGATAATAAATATTCCTCCTTCGTCACGGTATTTTCTAATTGATCATAAGTAGGATCTTCGTCAACAAATAATTTCATCTTCACCATATTTGTTTCAAAAGAAATGTTTTTCCGGATAACCATTGAATTATATCGGCTTTCCTCCAAGCAGTCGTAGGCGTTCACTCGTTCTGCCGTGAATGGTAACTGGCATTATCCATGACAATTGCAGACCCCGGAGGAATAAGATCCAACATCTGTGTAAAATACTCTTCGAAAACATCTGCGTTCATGTCTTCGCGATAGTCACCTGTATTTTTAGATTCACATAAAAGTAAACCGCCATCTACACAATCACTGGCACTACCTACATGTGTCACTATTAATCTTCGCCCTTTACCTGAAGATGCCTTGAACCTTGTTGAAAGTCCATCCAAAAATGCTTGTCGAAAACTTTTTACATTTTTATCTTGCCATACTTTTGTTACAGTATATCCCACGTTGACCAAAGATAATCTAGATAATAAATATTCCTCCTTCGTCACGGTATTTTCTAATTGATCATAAGTAGGATCTTCGTCAACAAATAATTTCATCTTTATCGATAAGAACTGACATCCTGTTCTGCTTTTACCAGCAAAAATTCAACTCTTGTAAGACGGCCCATAATTTGCTTCTACTGATTTTTGGCAAATCGTTGTCCTCTGAAAGTTCACTTAAAATTTTTTTTAGCGTTGGTATTTCTTTTTTAAAATAAAATGTACTTTTCTGCGAATGACATTTTGGAAGAAATCATCTATAACGACTTTTGACCTCCTTGTAGATGATTATGGGGGATTTACAATATCTTGTTCATTTTTTGTTTCCTTTAAAAGTCTGTAGATAGTCAATTTTCCAATCCCTGTCATTTTGGAACACTTTTCCACGATGTCGTCAACACTGTTGGTAGGATTTTGGTGTTTCAATGCATTATATACATTTAATATAATAATCTTCTCATTCCAAGACAGCGCACATCTTTTCACACGTTTAGCAGGTACGTAACCTGATAAGCTCGACATTTTACCCAAACAATATTATATCCACTGGCACAATAGTCACCAAACACAAGTCGAATTTTACTCTACTGCACTAGCACGTCTTCGTATATTCAGCTCTAAGACTGGATTGATCTGTCACAATACACTGGCTCCTGCCCTATGATGTATCCTGTATATACTAATGTACACCCATTATATGTTAGCATTAGTGTTACCAGATAATTACCTGAAACGAAATATTACCACGCCATTTCTCGGACTTGTTGAGCGATTTGGCTGGCACTTATGCTGGGATTTTCTTCAACAATCTGTAACTTGTGTACACCACAATACACCGTGGACGCCCTGGACATCCATCTCTCCACGATTCGGTTGCAAATGTCTCATGTCACGCCCGCATTGCATACCACGGTAAAGCTAGCTCTGCATTTGGTATATGTTTACCGGAAAATCGTTCTGTGTAAACACTATCGCAATACCGTTAATACAAAAATAGGATTTCAGTATTCGCAATCAGCTGCATTTCGATGACGCTAGAGAATACAGTAGCCCAGCGATGTAAAGGTTGGACAATTTCAATAATTTGTGTGTCCCTCCTGGAGTGGTGTGAGCCCCCTAATGGAGAAAGATGTAAACATATTTGTATTAAAAAAAATAAGTCACGTTGGGAAAGAAGAGAACTACTTGCCCATTTGTCCTAGTACTTGAAAAGTATATTGTTTGATACACATAACATTGCACGAGTATCTTTTCCAGAGTCCGACAAATCTGCTATCTCCACCATCGGTGCCAAACAACAGAAGACGCTCATCTGTGATGTTCAGCGACGTCATAGTGCTACACGGTCAAAACAACAACTCGCCAGCCACTTCGTCATCGAACTTATTGTCCACCAACACGAATATCGACAAGAGAAACGTTTGTTCTAGCGAAAAGACCACCCAAGCTGGTAAGTTATTTAATTGAAATTATCATCTACCTATAATGAATTATAATGGCAATAATAATCAGAAACCAAGAGTCCGCTTCCACATGCAAATTACGTTGCATTTAAATCATATTCGCACTACACATAGATTAATACCATATCTGGTAATTCTTGATCTGAATAAGCCATTTTAAAAATAAAATACTGAACTTGCGGAGTTAGCTATGTAATATGAAAACTTTTTTATTGGTTCCTCCATTTTGCAGCCAATGTCAAAATTTACCGTTCGGTGCGTTTAAAACAATGACAAAATTAGTTAATTGTCAAATCTAAATCGTTACATGTGTCATATTCAAGATTTCCTTGACAGCTGCACCGCCATTTTGTATCAAAATTCTCTATTTTCACCACTAAGTTAGATTAGGTTACTCGTATATTATTTAAAAAAATTATAATTCATATAAATAACCCAAACCCAAAAATTTCATTAGTATAAGCAGAAGTGACACATGTCAATTTCTGCTTAAAATCGGGGTATTGCAGAAGATGAATCCATATAGCTCATCACATCACACTATGAACAAAAAGTAAATGTCCCCTAATCCTTTAACTGCAGACGATGAATTGTTTAATAGATAATCAGCAAAAATGTCATAAGTCCTAGACATATGCTATTTTTGCGAAATAAGAAATTTAGGCATGGAGGTGTTTTTAAATTCAGAAAGAATTTTTATTTGTAATTGGTTAGATGGAATTACCTCCTTGAAAATTATATTAGATCAATGGGCGCCGTTTTCATATGCAAATTGTCAACGAATTTTATAGCTGTTTGTTGAGACAGTATAAAAAAAATTAGTAAGTTAGAAAGAAGATATCTTCACAATGACAATTATAAGTTTTCTCCAGAATATACAACAATTTCCAGGCAGACAAGTCGTTTAGAATAAGAAAAAAGAGCATAATTTTCACCTATTAGATTTTATCATATCTCCTAATATTTACAAGACAATTGCACATTGAGAAAATTGTTTACGACATTATAGACATTATCACATTCTGCAGAATTCTTTTAAAAAACTAGTAACAGTTGAATTTATGTAAATTATCAAGTATTTTTCACGGTGTATAGAACACAGTGATAAGGTACAAATTCACGGTTTTTCATGTGCTCTAGCACATTTTCTCTTCAAAAGTTAAATGAAATGATTCAATTTCAGCATTATATACGCTAATAAGAACCTCCACTTACTGGGTGTATATTCTTCGCGAATCTTTAGATACGATTATTTGTCCTTGAAACGCTAGCATTAAGATGCAACTCCCCAATTATTTTTTAAATTCCTGCATAACAGTTTGAGTGTCAAAGTTATAAGTATGGCAAAAAATTAATACAACCATTTTCCGTTGAAAGAAAATCCAGCTTAATAGATTGATATCAAAGCTACTTGGAAAGACATGATGTATAGTGTAGCATCTTGTCTTGGTCTGGCAAGACAGGACAGTACAAGACCAACAAAAGACTTAACAGCTCGAATTACAAGACAAGACAAAATTTATGATAAAGCCTTTTGCGAGACAAGACAAGACATATTACTAATAATTATTTATTTGCCCACAGGAACAGTGAAATAACTGAAAAAAGTCAAATTTACTACATAACAGTAGCAGATACGAAAAAAATGTAAGATAGGGTTTTTCCTAGAAATTAAAATACACGTTTAAAAATGTCATAAACTTTAACATTATACAGGGCGATACACTTTTTTTCCTAAATTAAAGGCACGAACTGCCCATATTTCCCCCTCTGGTTGTTCAAAATGCTGGATATTTTCACATTTTATGACGTCTTAACCAACTACACTGTGTACCAAGAATGGCTTAAATATCTCCAATACTTTAGTAATTATACATATGCTTCACTGCTACCAAATTCGTAATAATAATACCTCTACCCCTCATTCTAATTACAAGGATTAGCCCAGAAGTCGAAGACTTGTGCGAGAGAGGGGGCGGCATATGATTATTAAGCAGGCCGCATTTGCGCCCAGGAACGACTTACGTTGGTAGGTCCTAACCACCATTCAGCAGTAATGAGGGAAACTTGGAAAACCTCATTAATTAGGGGAGTATTCAAATGTCAACCGGTATCAATCTCTCACATTGACCCAAGCCAACATTCTTCCACCCTACCACACCCGCAGAGAGGGTGCCAATCCTCTCCACGAATATAGCTTATATACGGTCTACCGGCTGCAGGGGTCGAACCCACAGCAATCTAGTCACCTCGATTCAAGTACTGACGCCTTAAACCGCGCGACCACTGAGCAATCCGTAATAAAGTTCTATATTTTCTCATTCGTATGCAAGAGTATCTCGAGAATGATGATTGGAAAACTGCGAGACAAGAAATTTTCGACACTCGCAAGACGATACAAAACATAATCTTGCAAGATTGGGCAAGAACAAGACTTTATAGAAGCTGTTGTATTGTTTTGCAAGGCAAGACCTTTGCAAATTTCTTATCTTAGCCAGTGATGTATGTAGAAAAATAACGTAACTATGCATATCTATATTCAAAACCAATTATACGTTTTGGTGAGATATAAGTGGTCGGTTTACTTCCTGCTCGGCCTAAGCGGCTCGACTTGCAGGAAGCGATCTGCTTTACAGCAGGTACTTAATTCAATTCGAGGCATAAGTCCGCGGAGTAGTTGTTACCTGCAGTATCATTTATAATTATCCATCCTGTTTTTTTTTCTGTAACCAATCCTGCTTTACTTCTGAATTGCGCCTCGTACCAATATGTTTTATCTGTTGAAAGAAGAGAGTATTCAAATAATGCAGAAGCGATTTACCAAATCAATAACGCTTTAAAGTAGTACAGGAAAACGACAAAAGTTTTCGTTCGGCATTTTAGTTGGGAATCTGAAAACCTTTTAGTAAAACCGCGAAGTTCCCCATGCGCCACAAGAAAGACGTCAGGCTGTCGAGCAGAGCTACATCCATTTAAGATTTAGAACCAGGTTAAGGAAAAAAAGGGCTGTAATCCAGCTTATGCTACACTTCTTTTCGGCTTAAAAAGTTAATCGGATCACACCGACTAAGTACGTAACAAATTACTGCGCGACCGGAAATATAGCGGCAATCCCAAATGAGATGGTGTCTAGGTATTTAAAATAAATTGAAAGACAAACTCTTGCTCTTTATACCTAGTTTGGAATGAATAACTTAAATCCACAATTACCTTATAATCGGACTTTTATACACACATATGAACCGTCTATGTGATACTTTATCCACTAGTGAAATAAAGTAACTTTAACTCACTAATGGAATAATGAAAAAAGTAATAAACCTATAATAAATCAAATTTAATTTATTTACTTATTAACATTTACATTTAGAGTAATAGACATTTCGTTGTTTGTTTTATCACATTTAACTTCCTTTCCGTCAATAACAACACTTGAAGCTTTGTTGCCATCAATTTAGGAACGCCTAACATCTGCGAAAGTTTGTGAAGAATTTGCACAAGTTACGGAATGCCTCTTCTTGTAAGAAACAGTTACATTTTCCTTGCAATATCAAATTTGTTAGATATGGACTCCTCAACATAACTTCTCGCTACAGAGGAGCTCTTCTATCCACCATAACATTTAATAGTTGTAAGATCACCACCTTTATTGGCCAATAAAGTTGTTGAAGTGCATCTCATACAACGGCCAGTATATGCTTCTTCTGCGACTTCACAATGCGTGCAACATTAAAAAGTACATTTTGATTGTTGATTTGTAAATTGAAAGACATCTGTCTTACCTAGAATCTATCTTGTGTTAAGCGAACTGGGCACAGAGAAATATAGTTTCTGTATATTTCAACAGCATTTACGCAAAATCCTTCTTCTATAATTGTAAATTTTCTTTGTGTTTGGCATTTGTAGCAGTACTTTGTCATCATTTGTGGTCCTATTCGAGTTTGCCGCTTAATAATTACGCAAAAATTATAAAGAATGAAACAACACAATTACTGTAATACTTTTACATTTACCACAACTGCGGTAACTTCTTTCAGCAGTATTTCTTTCAGTGAAAACATAGACACTAAGTACTACATATGTTTGTTCCAGGTGACGGCAACATCTGGCAAATAACCTCAGCCCCCAACCAACAACAACTCCTGCAAACTCAGCAACAGATCCAGCAGGACTGCAACGACCTCATGAACGGGGAGGCGCTGACCTGCCAGGAGCTCCTGGCTCTGGGCGCAATAAACGCAGCTCTACCAACAGGCCAAATAGTCCTGGACACCTTCTTCAATTCCCTCTCCAAAGGACTCAACAACAGACAGAAAAACAGCGAGGAGCTCTACATCCAACAACTTCCCGAAGACGACTTCTCCTGCTGCCAGGATCTCTGGCACTGCGAATCCGAATACAAGAACGAAAAGAGATCCAAGTTCTACGTTTTCTGTTGCCTCGTGATGAAGGGCATAGTGAAATTGTTAAAGACCATAAGGCGGTACATAAAGAACCTTGTGGAGCACAAGTTGTTTCAGCATGGGATCCTGCTGGCTATATTAATAAACACTCTTTCCATGGGCATCGAACATCACGAGCAATCGGAAATTTTGACCCACGTCGTAGAAGTGACGAATATAATTTTTTCTGCTATCTTCGCTGTCGAGATGGTGCTGAAGGTGATAGCGGAAGGCCCTTTTGGGTATATTTCCAATGGGTTCAACGTGTTTGACGGTGTAATTGTCATCTTAAGGTAGGAGTTCGTTAGTGAGATTTATGTAACTTTCGCTTTGTGTTTCAACGAGACATATAAAGTTAGCAGGCCAACTTCCAATGTTTTTTTGTAATTTTGACTGTATCTGGATTTATTGAAATTTTCATATGTGCATATGTGTAACAAAACAAAATTATATTATGCTATTATACAAGTAGCAGTAGTATATATGTGTTAATTACAGGTAATTACACAAAAAATGGTAACTTTGGGTTATTAATATAAGCATTTTTTAAAATTAAATATTCTTCAGTTAAAAATAAAAAGTCCTTACAGTATTTAGTACCTATTTATTTTTGATTTAAAATTTGAGATATCTACTTTATATCGAAGTGGAAACTTTATTTTTAAATACCGTAATATGTTTTTATTTTAAGTATTTATCACATTTGTGAGCTAAGTCATTGATATATATCAATAACTCCGCCAAACAAAAATACTAATATTTTGCTTGTGTCAAAATATGCCGTAAAAATGATGAAAACAATTTTTTGCCACCCTCATATATATATATATATATATATTTTAAATTAATTATATTTTATAAAGTACCCGAACAGTTAAAATTTAAGGTTTCGACTATCTTCGCTGTCGAGATGGTGCTGAAGGTGATAGCGGAAGGCCCTTTTGGGTATATTTCCAATGGGTTCAACGTGTTTGACGGTGTAATTGTCATCTTAAGGTAGGAGTTCGTTAGTGAGATTTATGAAACTATGCTCATTGTGTTTCAAAATTCAGGAAACCAATAATCTTTTGTAAGGCTTATATTTCTCAAAAATATGGGGGGTTTATTTATAAATTTTGGTAAAACCTGAATTTTAAGAAATTTTTTAGATGGCATGGCCTGCTAACTTTATATAAATCACCCATACTGTTATGAACAAAATTGTATAGTATCAAAAAATATAAGCGCGGTCAGAAAAGATATCACTTGTTTACTTACAGCAAATTCTGGCTCAAGCAGCAATTTAATAAAATTTATTTCACATGGAGTTGATCGTGAATTTCATAAAGAAATATACATTTTTTGAAAAAAAAATATAGGTTCACCGTAAATTTATGACAAATTCAGACACTCAAAATTACAAGAGAGCAATATTGGCCTGCCAACTTTATACAGGGTGTTCGGAATGTGACTGCCTTCTTAGAGCTTTCCTCACGACACAGAAAAAAATTTGAAATAATTATAATAAGTGTTCAAAATGACCGTTGCTTGCGAAAAACGTTCACCGTCCTAGTTAGGAAATTTTGTCCAGCTTCGTTGTAAATTCATATGTCAAGCGTCTCAAGCTGAATAAAATGTACCATTTTTGTTTATGTACACTCAAGACATCAAGCAAACAATAGATATAAATAAATAAAACCCACTAGTGCACACTACGCAGGAAGATGTACGACAACTATTTTAATCTATAGTTTGAGGTTAACAACAACAGGAGGTAATGGATTGCAATGTTGTGGTATGTTTGAAGAATATTTCTATTATTTACTTCATTAATAGGTACTAATACAAAAAACAGATTAGAAACAGATTACGTTGAAAGTGCATTTCCTTAATTTGCAATTTCATAACACAGTTTCACATTTTATTGTACCTTTTTATTTTTGAAAAACTATACCTTGCTTTTGTTCAGACATGCAAGCATCTTTAGTATCGGCACTTATATTCTCGATACCCTGTATATCTGTTTCGACGAATCTGATAAAGTATTTTGATTTCAGTGCTATAGAACTATTCAAAAATTTCACCGGTGAGGTGCACGCAGACTCCGGTCTGTCAGTATTGAGGACTTTTAGATTGCTCAGGATATTAAAACTAGTAAGATTCATGCCAAACTTGAGAAGGCAATTGTTTGTCATGTTGCGTACCATGGACAATGTAGCAGTGTTCTTTTCTCTTCTCATATTATTTATATTTATATTTAGGTAAGTACGCCCCTCTACAACATCATTACTTCTAACAGAATAAATAAGAAACAGATACATACTGATTCAATGAAACACAAAGTAATGTCGATGATTTCTTTATAAGCATATTTTTGTTGGTAAGGGTTTTTTCTAAAATTTGGTAGGGGTGGCATTTGATTTTAATTTTAATTTGTGTAAATAAGTTTATTTAGAGGAAACTTTTTGTTTTTTATTTTTTCGTTTAATTGATGTTTAGAGAAATCTGATGTATACTCTATACACATCACTATATATATATACTTCTCGACACACCTCTTTTTTTTCTCAAATTTTATTCTGCAAAATCATAAAAGCACCCGCTGTACAAAATACAAAGCACACAAGATGTTTTGTACATAGTTTTCTGTTATTTTATTGGTGGAAGGTAGATATAGTTTGTCCTCAAATACATACCAAATTGGGCACACTATTTTCATGTTAGACAAATTTTATACACATACATTTTATCAAATTGTGACTCAGTTTTATATTTCTGTTCTAAAATAATTTCACAAATTCTAATAGTTAACAAAATTTATGCTACATATATTTATTCAAATATTTAAATATCATATCAATTGATGAGGTAACTTAAACTAGATTATGTGATTCTCAAAATCTAAATTCTAATAAATTCTTATAACTGCAACAAAGAAAATATGAAACTGAATCATAAGAATTTTTAATATTACAAAATATAATCGATATGTTTAGTGACATATCTCTTGAACAATATTGAGCCATTTTCAGACCATATAAAAATAAATACCAAATCCAATGAAACGTAAGTTTAGTTTTCCTAACATGATTAAATTGGATCGAAAAAAGAAATCAAATAATGTGACAGAAACTAGGGGATTCTTCTTGGAAAAATAATGGGAGTAGTTCAGATGTTTTTCTTAATAATATTACGTCAATAGCAGTGGCGTGAATGTGGATAGTTTGAGAGGTATAATTGAAGAAAAAATTGTTAAAGATCAAAATTGATCAAATATGTTATCTATAACGTACTAAGAATAATACAAAAAAGGTATACCAAGTTCCAAAATAGCAGAGTGACTAATTCACAGCACTTATATGAGTTCAAGAGATGAGGAGTGAAGGGAAAAGGTTCCATAGGCGTAACACTTGAAAAAGGGTCAAAGAACACAAAATAATTTACGTTGAATTAACGTAACACTTTAACAAATTACTTTAAAACCCGTATAAACTCACTCGTCCTCTCTCTCTCTCCATAATAATTGCAGAATTCCGTGGTTTTGGACGGCGATGGCACACCACCAACCACTTGCACCTGATGTGCACTCTACGGATATAACACTTACACTGCACTATACATACACACTATCCACTACTGTCACTATAACTGCCACACATCCCACCTTCCGTTTGTCCTCCATTCATCTATGTCGTCAAAGTGTAACATATTCTTTGATTCAGGTTTTAATATCTGCTTTAAATGGTTTTGTTGCCATATCACTATTTCGTCTAAGTATAGCATACTCTTTCAATTTAATTTATAAAATGGCTATTCATACATTATAATTAATATGTGACGCATAATTTGCAAAAGCAACCTAAACATATTGTATCGTCGAAAGCTCTGTTTTAAAATACCATCCATGAAATATTTTACATCTCACGTATTTTGTGTTGTCATCAACCTCTACCTCCTTCGTTTCGCGAGTTACCACTGTTTTCAGTTTTTCAGTTGTATTGTCTTCTTTGTCATTCTTTATTGCATGTCTGTATTTCTCTCTGTGTTAACTGCTATAAATTGTGAGCGGGTTTATCACTACTATTTTGGAACTCGACTATAGTTGAATATTGATAGGACATACAATTTACGAGAAAACTGAAGGTAATGCTCACATAATAAATAAAATTACAAAAGTAAAATATATTAACATGAAAATGTATGCATGATCCAGCATAATTTGACAAAATAAATAGTAAAAAAAATGTGAAACAATTTTGAGTAATTTTTAGAAAGGTATACCACACGTATGATGGTAAATTCATTCAAGTAATTATACAATATCATGTCAATTAATATTAATTCGTGTACAAATTCAGATATCTTTGCTCGTACCTTTAATTAACTTAACACTTTGGATTTCTAAAATACCATGTTAAAATAAAAAATTGTTATATAAACTATCATCACTGTTTTTCCAGAAACTTGTCCCCTCCCCTAGTATTTCTGAAGTACAAACGGTAGACCCTGTGTACCTATATCGTTTTTTGAAATGTATTACTTAATCTATTTGTTCTGTACCAAATGAAATTTACATCAGACATGAAAATGGCTCGCTATGTTCAACCTATAAAAAAAACGCTAAAGTAATGTTACCAAACGTAAGTCTGTTGAAAACATTCCAAATATCAACAACAGCTCTTCCTTACATATAAAAAATACATTTACATGCTCTAAATTTGGATCTGGATGTTTGAATGATTTTTATTAAAACAAGCTTATCGCATCAGGTTTGTAATTTCGAATGTTTAAGAATGAAACATTTAAAAACGCTTCTGAAGTCCAGAAAAATGTGTGATGTTTTAATAAAAATTTCACAGAAGCTGACATTTCTGAGGGCTGATCATCGCTAATTTCATTAAATGAATGTTACCCACAGAGACGGATGTAATGAGTTGATTGTTGGTTTTAATGTGATTTTGTTCTATTATCTTTGCTTCTCATTCGTTCACATGTATTAATCAGCAAATCAGTTACAAAGTACCTAATAAAATTTATATTCGCCAGTGGCGTACGAGTGTAACATTAAACACCATTTTTAACCAACCAATAGAATTTATCTAGTTTAAGTAAAAAAAATATTTGGAATCGATTTTTTACTCATTCTGTATACCATCTTAGACTTTTTACAATACAGGTGTCCCACCACGAACGGCGTCCATCGAAAAATTTGAAAATTTGGCGACATGGCAAAGAGTGACCGCAAAATCCGCCCGTTTTTGCGTAGTGTGTAGCAAGCAGTACAGAGGTCCCCGTGGGCTTAAATTGATCGTCATGAAAAATCTAGGTGAGCATAATTCGATTTTTCCAATATTTGTCCGACTTACCCCTACTTAAGGGGCGGAAACCACCCCTAAAACAAGAAACGTGAGAAAATGGTCGATCAATTATTGGTAAAAATTGGCGAAATCTTGAAGTTTTTAATTTTTGGGGTACCGGGGGTGGTTGCCACCCTTGAAGTCGGGGAAAACTGGTCAGAATTTCGCAAAATATCGAATTATGGGGCCCGTCTTTCGTATCATTTGTCGGGTAGTGGGGGAAACAAAGTACTTCATGAAGCGGATATCATTCCCCGTCTGCTATCGGCAATAGGGGTGGTTTTACTCCCACGCGGGGGGTGTTTTACACCTTGAGCATTTTTAGGAGGATATTCTTGATGTTACCCTGGCCATGTGGAATTCCGCCAATTGTTGCCAAGATTTTGGTGACCATTTTTTCTGTTTTCTTGTTTTAGAGGTGATTTCCACCCCTTCAGTAGGGGTAACTGATCAGAATCCGACAGAAGAACGAATTATGGGGGCATGTATTTCATATCATTTGGAGTTATAAGGAAGAGTGGCACAAAAAAGGCAATTCATGAAGGGAACATCATTTGCCGCCGGTTTTCGGCAATAGGGGTGGTTTTACCCCCACGCGGGGGGTGTTTTTTACCTTGAGCATTTTTGGAAGAACATCCCTGATGTCTTTCTTGCCATTTACGTTCCCGCCAATTTTTACCAAGAATTGATCGACCATTTTCTCACGTTTCTTGTTTTAGGGGTGGTTTCCACCCCTTAAATAGGGGGTTGGAAAAATCGAAATATGCTCACCGAGATTGTTCATGACGATCAATTTAACCCCACGGAGACCTCTGGACGACCTTCCCCGTTCTTGCTACAGACTACGCAAAAACGGGCGAAAAAATGAGGTTTTTTGCGGTTACTCTTTTCTGGGATGAATACAACTAAAACCAGAAATCGACACTAACCTCTTTATTTTAAATAGAACGTCCTTGCATTTTTGAATCTTACGGAAAATTTTAGGATCGTTTCCCTCCCTACAGCTAGAAATTATAGATTTTGCGTGCTAAAATTTCCCGTATAATCTAAATATGCAATAACATACAGGGTGTCCCATTTAAAATAACAAAGTTAGTATCGACTTCCGGTATAATCGAAAGTTTTGGAGTGTTCTAAATATTTAGTAGTGTTCGCCAAATTTTAAAATTTTTCCGATAAGTATTTTCCCAGGTATTATTGACGCAGTTCCCGGTGGAATACATTTTATAGCTTTAACTACACAGAGTGTTCTGGATAAGAACCGACTCAGAACAGGTGCATGTAAAGGGTTCCAAAATATTGCAACCTATATACAAATATTTAAAAATATATACAGGGTGTTTCAAAACAAAGGCGAAAAATTGCAGGGGGTGATTCCTTGTTGAAAATAAAAGGTAGTTTGTTATATAAACGTTGGGTCACAAGTCAACCATTAAGGAGATATCGCGTTGCAAAGATGGCGGAAAAAAGAGTGTTTTTATTGTTTTTCTCGGAAATGAAGAGTGTGAGAAAATAAAATTTTAGTGGAAGTGTTACCATTATCGAAAGACACTCGTGACATATTTTTTCAATTTTTGAAAATAATTGGAAAGGGTTGAAATAAACTACCCCTTTTAGTTTTTTTTAACTATACTTTCAAAAAACTTTCTTAATGACGTAGAAAAAAATAAATTAGGGGAAGCCGATTCATTTAGAAACTTTTTTCTCTCTTATCTTTTTTTGATAAAATTAACTGTTTCGACGTTAAAAAATAAAATATAAAGTATTGCGTCGGGAAGAGGCAGTTTTACTACACCCATTATTAGGAAAAACTCTAGTTGGCTGCTGTCAATTTCCGGATGTTACTATTGTTGCTTTGACAGATAGCAAATGGTTTGTACTTCCCGGTGTCGACCTGTATCAAAACTTTTTTTTTTGAATTTTCCGGATTCACATAGCCTTCGATGAAGCTTAGCAAATATACTGTGATGAGTAATTCTACGATTAAGATACGCACAAAGGCAACAAGCATCTAAGGAATTTTCATTTGCCCGGCCGTACATAAAGTGCATGTCTGTCATTTCTGCATTTGTGAAAATAACCATTTTTGTTGTATTAACTTAGTATTGAATCCCAACGTACTCCACAATCAAACGCATCACACAACGAAAGGCAAATTATCCCGTAAGCCACTCTCAAAATGTTAAAATAGTACAAACCATTTGCTATTTGTCAAAGCAACAATGGAAACATCCGGAAATTTACCGCAGCCAACTTTTTCCTAATAATGGATGTAGTAAAACTGCCTCTTCCCGACGTGCAATACTTTACATTTTATTTTTTAACGTCGAAACAGTTTATTTTATCAAAAAAATATAAGAGATATAAAAGTTTCTAAATGAATAGGTTTAACCTAATTTATTTTTTTCTACGTCGTTAGGGTCGTTTTTTGAAAGTATAGTTAAAAAAACTGAAAGGGGTAGTTTATTTCAACCCTTTCCAATTATTTTCAAAAAGTGAAAAAATATGTTATAAGTGTCTTTTAATAATGGTAACACTTCCACTAAATTTCACCATTCCCACGCTTTTCGTTTCCGAGAAAAACAATAAAAACACTCTTTTTTCCGCCATCTTTGCAACGCGATATCTCCCTAATGGTTGACTTGTGACCCAACGTTTATATAACAAACTACCTTTTATTTTCAACAAGGAATCACCCCTTGAAATTTTTCGCCTTTGTTTTGAAACACCCTGTATATATATATATCTGAACTACTTTAACTTGGAATAACCAGATTTGGTACATGACTTAAGATTATTATTGGTCTTATCTCACTATGACCAAGTAAATTAAAACACTACAAAGTGTTAGTGTGCCACCCCTAAAACTATAGCAAACTTTTTTCCATTTATCGAATTTAAAACGAATGATAATATCCCGCGCAGAATTTAATTTAAAACACTTGTTTACTCTTGTCAAATTTTAACAAACTTTAAGGTTTTCAGGAAAAATGCATTAATTAAAACAAGATTTTAATAGTGTTTATTAGAAGAAATCAAAACGTCAGTAGTAGGCTTTGTTTTTAAAATACAATTGGTAATAAAGCTATTTTATTTCTGCTACTAGTTGTCGAAAATGAAAAATTTACATTCAGTGAACAAGTTGACATGATACTTGTGCTAGGTTTCTGTGAAAGAAACTATAGAAGAAGAGCATCGTAGGAGATTTCCAAATCGAGTGATTCTCCACAAAGAAACATTTTCTAATGTTGAAAGATGGGAATGGGAAAGTTTTTCTATAAAATCCGAGATTGTCCTAGTGTAATAAGGGTTCAAGATGAATAATATATTTTGCAATCAGCTGAAGATGAAACTAAACGTTTATCTCGATCTACTATATCCATTTCATATCCAAAAAGTGATCGATCAGGATTTGGATCGACGAATGACTTTTTGCTAGTTTATGTTGCATCAGGATATTAATATTCATAAGAAAATTTTTTTCACTGGTGAGGTTTATTTCACTAGTAGAGGAGTTACAAATGTTCACAATTTTCAATATTCCGTTGTAAACCCCTATGCAGCTTCTAGACCGAGTCCTAGACATTTTCAACGCGAGTTTAAGGTACATTTTTGCGCTTGTATTATTTATTGATCGTTATTTGATCGGTTATTTTGCCAAATAGATTAAACGGCAAAACTTATTTGGAATTTCTGCGAAAAACTCTCCCTGATTTAAACGAGGTTGATTTTCCTGATTTTCCGTTTTATTCCTTGGCAATTAAAGCTCGAGAAGATTTGTGCAAATCGCATTACGAAGAAATTTAACGTTATAAGAAACTATCATCATTTATTAAACAGAGTAAATTTGAATTTTCGGCAAAGAGTAAATTTATGTTTCAGAGAAAATGGTGCCCAATTTGGACAATTTCCTTACTTTAAAATTTTTTTTTTATATTTTATTTTATAGTCTTATTACTAACTGTCTAATTTTGAAGACAAAACCTACTACTTCTTCTAATAAACACTATCAAAATATTGTTTAATTAACGCATTTTTCCTTGAAAGCCTTACAGCCGGATTCATGAAACGGGCGTAGCGTTAGTCGGACTAACCAGCTTTGCGCGCGTGTAAAGCGCGTTAGTCGGACTATCCAGCCTTGCGCTCATTCACGAAACATGCGTTGCTAGGTAGGCTGTTTATTTACGTCCATATTTGCGCCAAAAGTTAGACCCAGTATTGTACCTGTCTAAAAATCGCGTAACTTCGGCCTCTAGTTCCTTGCGTTTCCCATTGTATATTTAGTATTTATATTCAAAAACAGTACTTTTCAGTGCTACAGATTAGTTAACATATCATAAAGTAAGTATTATACATAGTAGTGAATAGGAGTACGCCTTTTATTTAAATTGGTGCAACAGATCCGTAAATCTTTCGCGTAACCTCCACTAGTCTGACTAACGTTACGCCTTGATGATGAATCCGTATGTTAAAGTTTTATAAAATTTGACAAGAGTAAACAAGTACTTTAAATTAAATACTGCGCGAGATATAATCATTCTTTTTAAAATCGATCAATGGAAAAAAGTTTAGCACAGTTTTAGGGGTGATTCACCCTCAACGAACATCTTGTAGAGTTTCAATTTATTTGAACTCATAGTCAAACAAGACCAATAATAAACCTAAACCATGTACCAAATTTGGTACCATATTTTTTTCCAAATATTTGGCCCCACTTTAAAGACCTGTAACTCCGCCTGTGTGCAACTTTGTATATTTGGTTAAATAGCAATATTTGGAGACTCCCTACATGCACCCGCACTATATCGGAACACCCTGTATGCATTGCAGACGGTAATAATTTCAATACATTATGCAACGTGTGTAGAGCTAACACAAAATTCAGCGTGTTAATTCTTTTTAACTAAAAGAATTAAGAACCTTTACGCCAGACCCTTAGGTCGTTGCTATCGAAATTAGCTGTGACAGTCCCTCAGAGTTAATAAAAATATATGATTTTTGGGATGTTCTAGTATCCTTGGCATGAATATATTCGGTTGCAAGTTTTGCAATGATGAGACAAAGTACACACCCGAAGGGATATGTGTCTCAGATCGTGACGAGGACAAAGATAGAAAAAATTTCGATTCGCTTTTATGGTCACTAGTTACCGTTTTTCAGGTACATATACATTTTGTATGGAGAAAATATAACGTGTCACACGTCCGAAATTAGTAAATATAAGTGAAAGCTTAAAAAAATTAAAACTAAAAAAAATAGGTTTACAGGGTTAAGGATGAAATAATTTAATGGAAACATAAGTACTAGTGTAAAAAATGACTATATTCAATAACATATTTACACAACAACCGTTTCTAAATTTGTTTTTTCAAATAATTTTTTAGGGCCTTTTATTGTATTTTGAAGTAGATATTTTTCTCAATATAGCCATAATGTTTTCAAAACAAGAAAACAAGACTAAAAAAATATGACAAACTTATATACCTAATTATTGACTTGAAAATTTTTTTTACAATAAGCAGTGTATTTCATTTCGAGAAATGTTGAATTTGGAAAAATATAAAAATTGGAAGAAATAATCCAGATAACTACGATCAAAATACAGGGTCTGTGAGAGGTTGGGAAATCTCGGGGCTGGACACTGGTGACCAAAAAGTCGATTGAGTCAAATATTCCTTATCCGAATGTTGCTGGTTTCAAAAATACAGGGCGTTCAATGCTAGAATTTTATTTTGAAATATCTCAATAACTTTGAAACCTGTCGAAGTATTAAAAAAAAATACCACAATTATGTTTTTTGGCACGGTAAATAAGAATTTTTAACTAATCTTGACGTCACTAGTAGAGGGCGCCACTTATGGCACATCACATTTTATTTAAATGGCAGAACTTTTTTGCAGCTCAGTATATCCATCAGACTATAGAAACAATAATCAATTTTCCTACCTGTTGTATCTGAAAAAGGTATACCCTGTTGAAGTCGTTAGGAGTAACAGTTTTCGAAATATTCAGTGCACCGATTGAAAACTGTTATCGTTTCAGTTAAAGTGCCTTTTCTACTTAAAATACAGCAAAATGTTACTTGAAAAAGTTGTTCAGAACGGTAAATTATGGAGACGTGCAAATTTCATGTTCCGTATTTTCGTTCTTGACAAAGAGAATGAAAAAATAGCAAAGGTCTTTCCTATAATATTTTTCTATGGAATTACGTGGATACAGGGTGTTCAATTTAAAAATAAAATATTTATTTCCTACTTAAAAAAAAATATTTTTAGTTGAAACTATTTTCTTATAATAAAAAATTGATATTTTTATGTTTCAAAGCCAGTGGCGTAATTGTGGAGCCTTGAAAAGTATTTTTTTTTAAACATAAAAATTATAATTTATATTCTGAAAAAGATTTACGTACAAATTAAATCAACAGTTTGGAAACAGAATCTAAATTATGCTCGTAGATATGATACAATTGGATGACTGCCCTGCACATTATGGATGTCAAGTTTGAAACTGGTTATTTACGTCCACGAAAAACAGTTAAATTGATGGAGGTGTGCCTATGCGATCACCGGACCTGAATCCACTAGAGTTTTTTCTTGGAGGCTATTAAATCGTATTCGAAAATATCGTAATAAAATAAATAATTTTATTTATTATTATTTATTTATTAAAAAAAGATAAGGGCAGAGGCAATGCCTATTATGCCCAATAGGTAAATTTAAACTAATTACAATAAAGGTGAAACATGAAAACAGAGCAAAATAACACATAATAAATTTAAAAATACACAGTATACACAGCAGAAAAATATTCTAATACTATACTACTCTAAATCACTAAAAATACGGAAAAACGACCTAACCGGCACACGGTTCAACACATAATCACAAACTCACGCACTTAAACTAGCGATGTAGTGATCGTAGCCATTCTTGAAGTTATTGGTGGATGAAGCAGTGACGACAGGGTCGGGAAGTTGGTTCCAGTCCTGGAATATTCGATTGGAGAAAAAGTACTGCCTAGTGGTGGTTTTAAAATGATATGCCAATTTATACAAGGCGCTCAATAAGAAATCGATGTTACTTATGCATAAGTTTGAGCATAATTTAAATTTTTTACACATTATTATTTGTTTAATAAATTATACACTGTCATAGAATAACACTAACTAGAAAATGTCAAAATATCTGAATAAGAAAATTTATTAACTAATTTTATCAACAGTGTATTTGTATATTTTGAAAATATAGATAACAGTTTTAATATTTGTACTGAAAAAATACTTTTATCATTCCAAGGGGTTGAAAGATGAACAAAATCCGTTAACCACGTCACTGGCTTTAGCTATTAAAAATATTCACAAACTGTTAATCCTTTTTATTTGTTTAATAATAATGAAAATGATAGTATATTATTCGACAAGCATATGATGTCTGCAATTCACGAGTTCAGTCAGTTAGTTCCCCATTTTTTGAAACCAGTAAATAATGATAAATTAATATTATTTGGTTAGGAAATACATGTGCAATGAACATTTCATAGGATAGTCGTGGGCAAAGTATATTTTGAGTAAATTTGAGCGCCTTGTATCACAAGAACAAAATATTATAGAGAAAAGTATTTATTACTTATAGGAAGACCATTATTTTCTCTCTATCCTTTATCAAAGTTAAGAATGAAAAAGGAGATACTCCTATACTCGTAAAAAACAGATTTATCCATGAATCTAATCCACTGTTTAAAGTCATATATATTTAGAAATGATTGAATGCTCTAGATGCAGCGCCGTACTAAATATACTTTTATTTATTTGTTTCCTTTTTCGATTTGTCTTCATCCATCACCCTGAGCCAACACTCATCGGTCCTTTGTTATCTACTCGCTTTGCAGGCGGTATTGCTACCAAGTTGGAGCTGAAATCCAGCCATCGTTTATAACCCCAACCGAACTTTGCGGACCCTACTTTATTTACGATAGGCATTTTGGCAATCCATGCTTATATTTACTAAATTCTGATAAGTTTTGATCTCATTTTCGAAGTCGTATTCACTAAAGTAGTGTAAAGATTTTAATATGTTGCCATTTTTTTGCACCCGCCAAATAAAAGATATTTTTTAATACGTAGCATTCTCAAAGGAGCACGAAAGAATGGCAATATTATAAAAGTTTCACTAACACAAATACTTTAGAAATGAACCTCAATTTTTTAAGGTAGGTAAGAATTCCATTTTACATGACAAAGTATATTCGAACCCCGCTGCCATCTTTTGTCATGTAAATTTTAAGATTCTTTTATACAATTTCCACTTTACTCTTACGTGCATGATTTTTTTCTTAGTAGATTTGGTAAAATTTAATGCATAGCATTAGGACGTATATCACTTTTTTCCGTTTAAAAATGTATCTTATATAGGACTGCTTTTTAAGTAGAATATTATGTAGATTAGTAAATTTGTACTTATGTTTTTTGATAAAAGAACTGTAGAAACTGTTTAGGTTCATTTTTGTACGTCTTGTCAAAACAGTTGGATCAATGTTAACTGCAAAAGTATATTTGAATGTGAGAATTATTTTCCAACTATTCATGAAAAACTTGATATTTTTAAAATTAGTTATTAGTAAAGTATCAGTTGTACAGGGTAACCCATTTTCAAGGTTAACTTAGCACTGGAAAAAAAGCTTGGCTAGCTTGAATTATTAAAAGAACAAGTCATAATGACTGACTTTTCCATAGAATACAATGGGGTATTTACTGTATTTTCTGGAAAACAATTAAAGTTTTATTGGCCACCCTATAATTCCCAATAAATAAATTTGTCACTATCTAAATCGCTATTCAAATTACCAGATTTCCTTGCACAAAATAGTTATAATGGAACGTCTCGAATTTTCTACTCAATTCTACACGACAATGCGATTCATCCAGTTGCATCTCAAATTTATCGCTTTCTGAGATGAGTATTATGACAAATGCATATTGAGAAATCATTAAAAGTATAATATGGTGGTCAAAACTTTTCATAATTTGTTGTTTTATCAATATTTTCAAACTCAGCTGCATACATTTGAATTTCACTATTTTGTTGTTTCTCACATAAGAATGTATAATTAATTTTCCTAATTATAATTTTAGAAATTTGAATACAAAATTTATAGATTTTTAAAAGTGATACACATAATTTATAATGTCAAACTAAAAGATGGTTGACACAAGTAATATGTTATATTCTGATTAAGGAAATTGAATTCTACAGGGTGATTCAGTTTTTAATAAAAAAATGTCAAGGGTAAGTACAACTTATAGAAAAATAATGTCAGTTTATTATATAATAGTTGTAATTTTGGAGCTTGATAAGGAAGATACCGGGTGTTGAAGATTGAAGACAATTTTCTTTGGTATAATTACTAAAGTAATGGAGATATTTATGCCATACTTGGTACATAGTGTAGTTGGTTAAGGTGTCATAAAACGTAAAAATATTAAGCACTTTTAACAACCAGTGACGGAGATATGGGCAGTTCGTATCTTTATTTTAGGAAAAAAACTTGTATTGTCCCTATCCTATAGGATTTTTGTTAGTAATTAAAATACACCTTTAAAAATGTCATAAACTTTCACATTATACAGGGCGGTACAACACTTTTTCCTAAATTAACGATACGAGCTGCCCATATCTCCGCCACTGGTTGTTGAAACTTGATATTTTCACATTTTACGACACCTTAACTAACTACACTGTGTACAAAGTATGGCTAAAATATGTCCATTACATTAACCAATTTTTTTCTTCAAACTTTAACACCCTGTATCTTCCTTATAAAGCCCCAAAATTATAATTATTATATAATAAACTGCCATTATTTTTCAAATTCTACTTATCTTCGATGTTTGTTCATTAAAAACTGAATCACCCTGTATACAGGGTGTTCCATCTAAAAAAGCTAGGCCGACACCTTGGAAATACGATATTCAATTGTTTTTGGTGATACATGTTTTAAAAAATATTTAAAATTTCTACACCTTTTACTATTACATCTTTTTACGTATCTCGAATAATAACGGAGAAAAATATTTCAAATATTTTTAAATAAAACTAATGCTATGCATTCGAATAGCCGTCCGTATTGCACTGTCGATTACTGTGTCCACTGTGTGTATTTCGATGCTTGTTTTGGAGTGTTGTTAATTCATGCTTTTTGTTGAATTTCTAATGTTTTTATCAATATGTCACCCCTGCAAATATGTGTTGTGTTTTAACAGCAATGTTTATTGTTAACACGAAGATCCCGTAGTTTTTAGAACAATTAATAAATACACTTGGATTTCCATTTGACTTATACGTAGAGTTAGTTTAGTTGACAAAATATTGTCATATAGATTGCGACTATTGAAAAATATGATGTAGCTAGATTGTAGTTAGCGAAAATTTTAAAAATCAAAACATATTCCACACCCCACATAGGAAAGAGAAGCAATTCGATTAATACTTAGATTGTAATATACATATAATAGTTTTATGGTACTAGTACCTTAGTTGTGGTAATGTCGACTATGTTACATACAGTGTGTTCCGATTTATAGGTGAATGTTATGATAAGTAAAAAACAACAGCAGCAAAATAAAGTTATAAAACACTTTGGTAATGTAACAGTTCTATAAAAAATGTATACAATACAATTTTATAAGCAACTATAAAAAGGTTTTGTAGTCTGTATTTTGGTATTATTTAAAGAAACATTATATTTTTTTGTGAAGAATATTAATGCTAAATCATTTTCAGATTGGTGTATAATGCATATTTATAATTATTTGGGATTATATTTAAAAATGGGGTAACCTAACTCAATGGCGATCATTTGTGTAAATGGTAGATAGGTATATTAATTACAATATTATCATTTCAACAATCTCGTGTTTTAATTTTATTGCGCCGCAAATTTTATTGATAAACTATAGATATGATTGTGACAAAAAAAATTATGCGCTTTAGTTTATACCATATTTCCTTTAAAATTATAAAAATTAAATTAAAAAGTATTAAAATTGTGCTTTATAATTATATTTAATAATTTTGTTATAAAATAATCTTTCAAAAATAGTAAAATTATGTTTTAGATATAATTTTTACTTTCAGCTAATTTTGCATAATGGCGACAGTTGCTGATCCA
The DNA here is from genome assembly GCA_025584915.1 of Monochamus saltuarius. NCBI lineage: Eukaryota > Metazoa > Arthropoda > Insecta > Coleoptera > Cerambycidae > Monochamus > Monochamus saltuarius. The sequence goes on from CM046727.1 coordinate 9,003,649, forward strand.
ACAAATATTCATTTAAACATGGCCACTTATAATAAAATGTTTTTATTCCACACATTATACCAAAATTAAGGTTAAGTTTAAAATTTTATTACGGGAAATATACAATAATTGTTTTCTCAAGCCACAATTTTGCTTTACAACATATTTATAAAACCGAGAATATTTTTATAGATAAAACACAACTATAAAACTTTTTTATAAATAAGGGCATTTTGAGGTTAAAAAATAATGTTATTAATTTCCTTATATATCCTTAATAAAACACGTTAATACAACTATTTTATAAGGTTATAATTAAAAGTCATTTGCCCAAGTCTACGACTCTTACACAATATTTTTACAAACCTTTATTTTTTTAAATGTTGTATAACGCATTATAATACTTTTATAAAAATTTTAAAAATCTGAAACTTATTTGTTCTATAAAACATTTTGTAAAAACTATTATAATACAATTTTACACAATTACTTTTTTCAGGAACAACATTATAACAATTATTTGCTCTATAAAATCAAATGGTTCATTAAACAACGCTATTCGATAGTTATAAAATAATTCGATTCTTTTAAAGTTCCATTTTGTTAGTTCTTCCAAACAGTAAAATATAACCCATGATATGTTTATATCAATGCAATTTGGAAAAAACGCATAATCCTAAAATGAAATAATATAGTGTTTCATAAAAAAAAACAAAAAACAAAATGAATACTACTACTATCTCTGTAGAGCATCGATCAATTATTTTATTTATTTATTTTATATTTTATTGAGAATATTAGATTAGCAAAGTTACTATACCTGTAAATTTTTACAAAATTATTATATTTAAAGAACTTAGTGCCCTTTTAAATAACAACAATTTAACATAATAGATTATGCAATCCTATTTTCTTTAATTTTTGCATTTTTTAAAGCAGCAAATCTTTGTGCATACCAATACAAATCACTGAGTTTCTTCTCAAATTTAATGTACCAACTCGAAATACATATATTTATGTATTTATGTCATGAAAACTAATCTAATTCGTATACACTAAAAATGAGTACAACACACTTTAGTTTTATATTCAACATGTCATGAATTAAATAATTAAAAATAAAGAGAAATTTAAAAAGTTTCAATAAATGTACATGTTAGGAAATTAAAAAAATGTCCTTTACCCTTTACGATATTACAAGTTTATATCAAGGCTAAATTTAAGGAACAGTGAATATTTTTTTAAAAAATATGTCTGGAAAATCTAAGTATTAGTCGAACGTTAACAAAAACTGACGCATTCACCATAATTAATTAGCAACTAATAATTTAAACATTACAAGTAAGGTAAATATTTAGGCAGTATAGAAATCTGCAGGTCAACACGTTTCGCAGACTAATTTAACTATTTAGGTCCATGCGCGTCAGTTACTTGACGAAAATTAATAAATCTACTGTAAATATTTTCGTTACAATTCAATAAATACGAAGAACATCCTAATTTTTAGTACTAAGCTGCATTTCAAATAAAATACCTTTAGATAAAGATATTGTGTCCACGTCGATGTCGATAATAACTAAAATGTCAAGAACAAGTACTACCAAATTTTCTACTTACATCTTTCTCCCACTACAGTATTCAATACTGTTAGTTTGATGTCATTTCATTAAGAGTTTATATTTATTTATTGTGATGGCACATACTTGCTATATTAGAGTGCAAAGAAAATGTGCAACAAACCAAGTAAGGTAATATTCGACCAAATAAACAAAGTTGGTATAAATAAACTTTCTAAAATGCAGCAGTAAATAAAATGTGTTTTATGGAATTTTTCAAACCCATATAAATATTAAATGCATAAAATCGAATGGAGCTATCTAACCAGACTTTCAAAAATTCAATTTTTTCTTTGTGATTCGTATACATTATCATTTGTAGGTGTCTATAGTACCATTTTTTCGTTTATATTTCAGAAAAAGATATATGACCTTGAAAAAACTCATCCCCCAACAGCACTGAAATTTGAGGGTTGTTTCTTATAGAGAATCATTTGTAATTGTGTGTAGTGGAAACAATTTCGTTTGTAAAAGAAAATAATGTAATTTTGCCGGGATTTGCCTAGATTTAACTCTACGTTAAAAAATATACTTCAAGTGGAGACTTACAAACGATTCTGTATAAGAAACAAACCTCAGATTTAAGTGATGTAAAAGTCGGAGGATGATTTTTTTTCAAGGTTATATATTTTCTTTTCGAAACTACTACAAATGAAAAAGATGTTATTACTAACAACTACAAAAGTGTATAAGATTCACAATGATTCACATGACCATAGATTGGCGGTGAAATAAAATTCATATCCAATTTAGAAAAGGTAGTTTTGAAAAGAACGAGGGGTGTTGTCTATCATAACATTACGATTTCTAATTGTTTGAAAATTATGCTTAAAAAGAAATGATTTCAAATAAAATAGGTACATACAGTTGTTTTCAAGGCATTTGAATATAAATACATAAATATGCACACCTGTGAGAAAAATTTATTCCAATAGTTAATTAAAAGCTATTTTAGAAAAATTTACATAAGTAGCCTAGTTATTTAAAGAGGTAGTTTTTGAATTGTTGGTGAAGCCATGGGAGACGTAAGTACATGGTAACATGAAAAAACATCGGCTTGAGTCAGTATAATGGATTGATATCGCGGAATTTGACAATTTGACTGACCACCTACGAGTGATATTAATAACATTATTACAAATTTTGAGCAGAAAATACGAGGTGCGATCCAAATGTTCGAGGATTTATTTGTCCAAAACTCCCTTGCCGGAAATAGTTGTGTTAAGGTGAAGAGACATTTGAGCTTGGGGAACAAAAAATCGGCAGGACCCAAATCAGACGAGTACCGAGTACACATGTTGAGGAAGTACCGTCATGTTTACAAGCTTATTTGAGTCCCAGATAACTTCTGTTTTCTATTGAGATGACTAGACTTTAGTTATTTTCTCTTTGCAAATGGCCCCCGTTGGTTTCAATCTGATGTTGTCGTCTCTCATGAGTCAGGAAACAAACATTGCTACAATACAACACATTGCCAAGTTTTTTTGTTAGAACCTTTTGACAACATCCAAAGTCTGTACTCTTCAGTTATTTCTTAGAAAGTTAATCTCGATTTGACTGCACAAGTTCATTTATTCGCGCAATATGACACTTGTCAGTCGATGTTGCTCGTAAGCAATTTTTAAAAATTTAAAAGTAAATATAGATATGATGAAAAAAACACCCCTCAACAACGTCACCATTATTATGAAAATTTTATTTCAACCGTCTTTATATTAGGTACGAAATATTATATATGTTTCAAAAATTCCATTTGATAAGATTTATTCACAACTATGTGACATATGTAGAACCTTAATATCCTTAAATATTTACCTTAACAATCATAGCATTCATACAAATACAAGTACAGCTAGCCACATAATAAATCATATACTTATTATAGCATATTCGCAACATAAGTACCAAACTTTTACCTCGCCAAACTAGACCTAGGAAAAAAACTAGCAATAACCAACATTTAGTGTGCTCACCCATCTAACACATGTTTTCACATACATTCCTGCAGCATCCTGGGCATGTACCTGTTCGGTGGTAAGTTTTGCACCTATACTGACGAGAATGGGATAACGAAAGACTGCAGCTGCGAAATGATGAACGACAAAAGGTGCCTATGCGACCGAAAACACTTTAACAACATCCTCTGGGCAACCGTCACAGTATTCCAAGTGAGACAATTTTTTTCTCATTTTATCTGTCGAACCTCTCTGTTTTCCTTAGGCCGGGTTTACGCGACCGCGCGGCGCGGCGGGTGACGCGTAAACCCGGCTTTAACGTCGGATCGTTTCCAGGACGCCGTTTTCAAAACCGTCTATTTTAGATTCTGACGCAAGAGGACTGGAATATGGTGTTGTCGAATGGTATGGCGAAGACGTCCAATTGGGCAGCGCTGTACTTCGTTGCCCTGATGACGTTTGGAAACTACGTTCTGTTTAATTTGTTGGTAGCTATTCTGGTGGAGGGGTTCAGTTCCGAAAGGAACGAAAGGAGGGAAAGGGAACAGAGGGAGCTGGCTAGGAGGAAAATGTCTTGCATATTGGAGGCCAGTTTGAGGGGTAGTCCTGGCAATAGCAGCCAGTCTATGTCTAGCTCAAGTGACAGTTATTCACAGGTAAGTTGAACTGCTTTTTATAAAAAATGTGGGTCTTAAACAAAACTAATAAATGTGCTTTACAAGGACGCACTACTGATGCGCTCAAACTTAGATACATCACGAATATCGGCAATTACCATCAAAATATTATACAATATACAGAGTATCACCATTTCCGAGATACAGGGTGTCAAACATTTCGAAATTTTTATTATATTTTTTATTTCCTTGGAAACCTTTAGTGATAAAACAGTAAATAGTTCTAGGTTGTAATGAGATATCTTTAGTCTAATTATTTAGCATGTTTAAATATTCCCATTATCACCAGTGGTACTCTTCTATTATTTAAAATAAAAATGGTACGCCACTGTCTTATTTATAATAGAACGTAAGATACTTTAAGCTTTGATTATTTTGAACAAATAATTATTCTTCAAAATTTTCTTTAAAATGCATGGTATTTCGGTAATTGTTCTTTAAAAATATATCTGCATTTCGCAGTTGTGTGCGTGATGAGACCTAATATGCTTCAGTAATACAGGGTGTCTCGAAATTAATGCACTATAGGGGAAAAGTAGATTCCTGACGAGAAAATAATGCAATATAGCTAAACTCACTTCAGTCAATAATGGTGTCAAAATAAAAAAAAATAAAAATATTTGGATACATTTTGGAAATCTGGGGTTTTTGGGGGCGAGAAATTCAAATTTGTTTCTAATTTTGATGCTACTAGTACAGGACGTCACATATGGCACATCAGGCTTATTTGAAATGGCGTTTTGAAATAATCCTATTTGAAATATTGTTCTAGTTTCAAGTAAAGTGCCTTTTCCGCGCTAAAAATACAGCCAAATATTACTAGAACACGTTACTTAAAATGATAAATTATTGCCATATGCAAAATTTTAAGAGTGGATTTTCAAGTTTTCTTCATCTTTTGATATAAATATGCACAAAGTACGAAACGCAGAGATATTTTAAATGAACAATTACTGAATACAATGCATTTTAAAGAAAATTGCGAATATTAATTATTTGTTCAAAATAAGCGAAACTTAAAGTATCTTACATTTTTTTTTTATAATTAAAACAGTGGCGTACTATTGTTATTGTAAATAAAAGAAGAATGGCACAGAGTTACTACGCCACTGGTGACATTTGGAATACAATTACAACCTAGAATTATTGTATTTCCAAGTAAATAAAAAATATAATAAAGTTTCAAAATTTTTGACACCCTGTATATCGGAAACGATGAACTTTTAGATATAGGTATATTTGGTAAATCTCATTTATTTTGACTGTACAATCATCCCTTCCGAGGATGCTAGTATACCCTGTATACTAACCTATAGTGCCTGGTTCTAATGAATCACTCTGTACATAAAACTTCAATTTCGACCAAAAATTTTCTAGTGACATGCTACGTTTAATGTGACCTTTAGGGTTCGATGATTTCAAAAGCTAATTTAGAGCATCAGCTTCTATTAAATCGGATAAATTTTACAAACAGCAACAACTTTTAGGATCGAAAAAACTGTTGGAGATCAGCGGAAGAATTGAGAAAACTCAAAGACCTCAATGAGCAAAGGTCTCCACTTCCGCTAGCAAAATACGATTGCAGTGAAAGGTTTTCTAAAAAGGAATGCTGTTACATCGGGAAGGAGCCTAAATGTAACATACAAAAGGAATCTCTAAGGCAGCCTTTACGACAGGTAATGTGAATGGTTTTATATACGTAGTAGAACTAAATTAATATCTAGAATGCTAGAAAAATTTAATGAAATTCTAATCGTCATTTCCAGTACAATCATAAATTCAGTTTTCTTATGTTTCTAAATTGGCAGTACCAACAATGGCCAATAGTAACGATGCATTTTTATCATGTGTTGGTAAATTGTATGATGCCAAAACATATGAGACTTGTCACATCCTATCCCATCTAATGACTTTGTTAGTATTAGGTTTTTTTTTTTTCAATATACAAAGTATCCCGTTCTGCTTATTTGTGAAAGTCAGCCATCCAAATTTAGAAAAATGTGGAAGATTAAAAATTAAGGAAATATGCAAATGTTTTAGACCTGGGTACTTCGCTAGATTTCATATTGTTCTCGTTAGTAGAGCCTTTTCTGTGCGTGTGATATACGATATTGAGAAAAGTTTGTATAATGTGCAAAATTTTAATGTTTTAAACCTACTTTGAAAAAAACCTGAAATCAAACAAAACATAAAACACTGAAATTTACATTTTATCGTATCATAGAAAAAATATACTTTACAAAGATATTTCTAAGTTTCCAAGGCTTTCTTGATTTTGTGGATATTAGATCATGCACATTCTCTGCACAAACAAGCAGAGCTGAATGCAGAAGGCCAACAAACAAAACGGAAGCAAATCTTAGGAAAAATATTTTGATTTTTTTATGAACAAGTAACATAATAATTTAGATTCTTAATATTAGAAAAGAAAAAACACGAATAAGTAATAAACAAAGGAATAATTAGAAGACATGACATGCACATTGTCAATTTATTTACAATATGTAAATTTCAAAATTGTATCAACTTATAAAGTATTAATATTTTTTTACATATTTTTTTATTGTTATTTTTTGTACTATTATATATAATTTAAATATTTCACTAACATTTATTATAAAACTATTTAAGATTTATGGTCAGGTGATTTCCGGGCTGGTTGCCACGTAGTCGGTTTAGAACTCTTGACGTTTCGAGAGACATATCGCTCTCTTCTTCAGAAGTTACTCTGAAACTAAAGAAGAGAGCGATATGTCTCTCGAAACGTCAAGAGTTCTAAACTGACGATGTGGCAACCAGCCCGGAAATCACCTGACCATTAACGACAGCCACGGAAGCCTACAAACTAAACTATTTAAGATTTATGTCAAAAAGTATGTTATTTATGGCATTTCAATCTCTTAATTATCCACTGTTGGATTATGTTGGTGCTTATTTGCCTTTTTAGAGTTGCTAGAAAAAATATTTTTGTACACACCTTTTTAGCACAAATGATCATAAAAAAATAGAAAGCCTTTTTTTACTACCGTGTTAATTTCACGGTCTATTCGAGCTAAAAACAGTTCTGGCTTACCCTCGGATTTACCCAACCTGTAAATTATATTTTTTCAAGTTGTTCATAAATATTCCAACCCGGCATATTTCAGCAATCTCCGCCGATCATCACGCACACCGCCGCCACCCCCCAAGACTCCCCCAGCACGACGCTGGACGACTTTCCGGAATTCCGCTACAACGTCACCGCCATAATGAACGAAGACCCTCTTGCAAGTGACAGCGACCCCGTCTGTCCTTCCACCGCAGAGGCCACAGTACAAAAGCCCTCGGTACGTCCAAGAAAATGCTATATATATAATCCGTCTTTATCGCGATTTTTCCATCGTCCATTGTTGGTTCATCGTATTTATATCTGACAAAGACAGTTACGACTAGAAGACCTATTTAATTATTCTGGGTGTTCCAAAAGTATTGGAAAATATTTTAAATACGGTTAGATTGAAACGTTCTGTAATTTTTTTCCTACTTATAGCCTTTCTTTCCGGAGCTATTCGTGACTGTGTTCGTGTTTTAAAGTTATACTCCGAAGAAAGTCTTTGGTAATAGCTCTCAAGCACTCGAATCAATTTTAATGAAATGTGAACAGTAAATGAGTGAATGCCTTCAAATGAAAGAAAACAGTTTGTTATTTTGGTTTAGAAACAAAAACATTATTTTTTAGAAAAAAAACTGAAGGAAAAGCTTTATGTATCAATTAAAACCAAACCTTTGTTGGAGACAGTTTATTTTTGCTATTATTTTTCATTTTATTTGGGTTTTTCTAACTAACTAGAGAGCTCTGTCGCTATCATTGCCATCACTAGAACTATCGTATTCATCACTATAGTCAGCGGCCGAAATTGTAGAGTACTAATCGCTAGCTTGTAGACTAGCGCAACGGGCGAAGCGTGTGGGGAGCAACATCTCATAGGCGTACTAAATTTGAATGCGATCAGATATAAAAAATATACAAAAATGACAAAAATAATTGCATTACATAACATTCATTATTTTTAGAGTAGAAACAGTGATATAACAGTTTTTACCAATTTCGAGGCATTAGATAATAAAAATAATAAGAATATTTGAAAATTTAAAGTTTTTATATGGTATTATCAATTACCCAAGGTCTAAAATAATAGAGAGTGACTAATTCACAACACAGAGATGAGTACGGAAGATACGGGTGGTATGATTACCTAAGCGTGCCACTTGAGAAGAGTTAAAGCACACAAAATTATCAAAAATAAGTTGACGTCGGCTGAACCTAGCACATTAACAATTTACTTTAAATGTGCCACCTGTGTCATCCTCTACAAATTAGAATGCCGTCCTTTTGGACGGCGATTGCCCACCACCACCCACTTACACCTACCTGATGCGCACTCCGCGGATATCACACTTAAGCCTTGTCCTCATGGACGCGAAATTCACGGATTTTTGCACGAATTTTGCAACTTCTGTTTTAATTATTTATGGCGGAAAAATCTCACAGATATTGCCCGTTTTATTTTTATGTGGTGTTAATAAATTTGTTTTGAGCTTCTGATAAGTCTACAATGGCAGGTTCATGATGAAAATTATTGTTATAGGTAGTTGACAAAATTTGTTACAAAAAAGAGATTTTTCCACTATTAAATAAATCGCGCCAATGTTTGCGTATTCCGCATTCAAAAGGACAAAAGGCGTTAGAATACATACACACTATTTACAGTATTTACTATTGGTTACTAGCACCGTCACTATAACGGTCACACATTAACACTTATTATATCATATCGTACCGCTTTCCGTATTACCTTCATATGTCCATGTTTCGTCAAAATTTAATATATTCTTTGATCCAGATTCTTATTTTTAATATTTATTTTAAATAGTTTCTTCGCCATATCACTATTTCGTCCTTTCTATCAGTATACTCTTTTCGATTTCATTTATACGGACTAAGTTTCATCTTGTAAGATATAGCAATAGAATTTTTTTTTTTTTTGGAAACTCATTTTAAAAATACAATCTTCCTTCCGCAAGTTTCCATCACTTTCCGTTTCACAGTTGTACTTCTTTATCACTTTTTTTATTTGCACACATATGCTATTCACGTACAATATTGTTAATGAAATACATATTTTACTTACACTTATAATTTGATCTCGCGCTCTAAACTCTTCATACATGTCATCATCCGATATTCCTCACTTCGATCAAATCACTAATAAAATTAATTACATTCATAATTAAATTAACAAAAAGATAATTTTGCCCGCCCATGATAGCGCTGGAAATGAAACAGTTGGATCCGACAATTCGTCGTAGCCAATCAAAAGCAGCAGCGCATGCGTACTAACGTGTACTAACAGCAGCGCATGCGTAGCAGAAGCTGTGTAATCGGGTATGCTCGAATTAGGAGCGGGTTTATAAAATGAGCCACTGTCTGTTATTTTGAAGTCTGAAAGCCATTAGTTCACATTTTACTGCTCTGCCAAGCATCTTCAGACCAATATTTAAAACATAGGATTTCCAGCCAATGCTTATGCGATTTTCCTGTTTTCTGTAAACTTTTTAATCATTTTATGGACCAACAACAATTTTACACTTCATTTTAAATAATCTTTCAACAAGTGCAACCAACAATTTACATTTCCAGAGCCTGAGCTTACTCAAGCCCCCCACATTATCCCCCCCTCCTCTCACATTCCGCCAGTTTGAGCGCCCCCCCGAGGAGCCCAATCATCTGGCGGCGAAAATCGTCATCCACAACGAAAAGGTGGGCTCGAAGACGATGTCCTTCTCAGAGAAAGTGACGCCGGTCTCCAGTAAGAACGACACCAAGCAGAACCAAGATAAGAACAAGCTCCAGCGCAAATGCTCCTGGAAGCTGGCCTCCAGGCCCAGTTTGAAGAGGAAGAAGAACAGGAGTGGTTCGGATTCGGAGGCGGTGCCCCTAAATAATGGCAGGGACCACTCGCAGTGCAATGGCGGCGGAGTGACCAGACACGTAAGTAGAATAGTATAAAAAAATTTTTTTCATCGTCATTTTGCAAGAAAAATCATTAGAAGATAGTTACTATAAAATAGTATAGACATAATAATCATTGGTAATTATTTACATTAGCGTAAACCTCTCCAATCTTAACAAAAAAATTCCAACCCCTCTATCTTCGAGGGTGCTGATCACGAAGTCAGATTTCGGCGCTCGCATGTAGTTTTCGAAAAATTTTTTGTTCAAAATTGTAACTTCTATGTATACATTACATTAGGTTGAAATTGTAATATAACTCCTATATATTTTGACAACAGTGTGACGTCATGAAATGAAGACGGCAGAGATGTGCATTGCAATTTCGACCTAATGTAGTGTATAAATAGAGGTTATAATTTTGAAAAAATTTTTTTCGAAAACTACATGCGAGCGCCGAAATCTGACTTCAGATTCGTGATCAGCACCCTCGAAAATAGGGGGGTAGGAATTTTTTTTGTTAAGATTGGAGAGGTTTACGCTAATGTAAATAATTACCTAATCATTAATGTTTGTGGAAGTCGTGATGCAAACATATACGTACAAAAAGTTAAAATCAACATCTTATCTTGTAGTGGTAATCTATAATATCCAGCATTATTCATATTAAGTATATTACAAAACACTCTACATAACTATTCACTTATAGTACTGGAATAAAATTGACTGACCAGCAACTGCTGTAAATATTCAGGCTGTGGCGTTTGTCGCTAATAATCCATTTCAGACCCCTTTTATGCACGCGTTTTCCACTCAACGCGAAATTGAGAAAAACGCGGCATATTTCTGTTCCATTTTATGAACGCGTATTCTATCAGTTGTCGCTAGTTTCATGCCACACAGTAGTCAGTGAAGTACATGAAAATGGATCCGTGTATCTTTATAATATTCTGATGATGAATCCCATATAACAAGATTTGCTCTGATGGTATCAATAAATATTTCAATATCAATTGCGTCCATTGCATCCATGTCCCGCTTGATCAATACCTAAACTAAAAGTAAAACAAAATGCGCTAAAACTATTCTTGACAGACAGAGCCACTGGACTTGCGATAAAGAGCGCTTTGCATAAAGACGCCGATATACTTTCGTGTTTTTTCGGAACGCGTGTCGTCAAGCGTTCTGTAAAGCCATCGCGACAGAATTGAAAACGCGAGAGCAAATAAACGAGCGTAAAATGCATAAACGTAGTAATTCAGGGTATCCTGAAACGCGTTTTTGTCAACTCCGCGTTGAGAGGAGAAAAACGCGTGCATAAAAGGAGTATCAGTTTTGAAAACGTGTGTTCAACGTCCACGAGATCACTGGGGCATATTTAAAGTATATATAATTTTTCATAGATGGCACATTTAGGGTGGGTTCAGAAAAATCTACTTCTTTGCCAAGTGAAGGTATCCGTGAATAATTAAAATGTATGTACCTATGCTAAATCTTTGCAAATTCTAGGATTGTTAAATATCCGTTGAGCATATAAAATAGAAGTAGCATCACTTGAGTATGTCGCTGTAGAATACGTTTTATGCCGTCAAAATGAACGTAGCAAAATGATGTTGCATCTAACTACGTATCTCAACGTACGGATCCATTGCAACTGTTTTGTTTTACGAGTAGTAAGCTGCTGTAAGTCTAAATATTGTCACGGAATTTGCCCCACTCACTCCCAAACCGACGACTGTGGCACCGCGAATTACCTAAGATTGCCCGATCGCCCCTACGCCATTCTGGTAAACAAACAGAATGCCGCTGATCGAGATGGGCCTGGAAAAATCGAGAATCGCCGAGAAGCATTCCAGTCGTACTAGAAAATGGATCTAGAGATACTGGAATATACCTGGAATATTCGTTGGGTCTATAAAAGAAGAATAAACGGCCGAGTTAGTTAGTCTTGTTAAGTCTTGTATTACAGTCTGAATTGAAGTGTTTAGTTTGAGATATCAAAGTGATTTAGATAGCGATTAATTAAATAAGTGTTTAGTTGACCTGTAATTAGTAGTGTTCAGTAGTTAATAAAGAAGTAATTTAATTAACGGATTGTTTTTCTGGAAGTAAGAGAAAAGACGGATTGGGAAATCCGTGACAATTTGGTGTCGGAAGTGGATTTAGTTGGAAGTTTTAAAGAGCTTTCTGGAACCCTGTCCACAAAGTGGGATTTAAGTGGAAGTTTGAAGAACTTTCTGGAACCCTGTGCGCGGGTGGAATAAATACCCAAGTGTGATATATCACCGCACTCGTCGTGACTCAAGGAAGTGAACGGTGGTATTCGCGAAGGACAATCTCGAACATTCTAGAACTTTGTACAGGAGTGAGACAAATACCCAAGTGTGATATATCACCGCACTCGTCGTGACTCAAGGAAGTGAACGGTGGTATTCGCGAAGGACAATCTCGAACATTCTAGAACTTTGTACAGGAGTGAGACAAATACCCAAGTGTGATATATCACCGCACTCGTCGTGACTCAAGGAAGTGAACGGTGGTATTCGCGAAGGACAATCTCGAACATTCTAGAACTTTGTACAGGAGTGAGACGAATACCCAAGTGTGACATATCACTGCACTCGTCGTGACTCAAGGAAGTGAACGGTGGTATTTGCGAAAGACATTCTCGAACATTCTAGAACTTTGTACGGGAGTAAGACAAAGACCCAAGTGTGACATATCGCCGCACTCGTCGTGACTTAAGGAAGTGAACGGTGCTATTTGCGAAGGACATTCTCGAACATTCTAGAACTTTATACCGAAGTGAAACAAAGACCCAAGTGCGACATATCACTGCACTCGTCGTGACTTAAGGAAGTGAACGGTGTTATTCGCGAAGGACAATCTCGAACATTCTAGAACTTTATACCAAAGTGAGACAAAGACCCAAGTGTGGCATATCACTGCACTCGTTTCACTTGTAAGGAAGGTAACGGTGATATCTAGAAATACATTCGTGGACATTCTAGAACTTTCCAAATAGAGTGCATGCCTGTAACTAGAAGCCAAGTCAATATGGATGCACAACTGGCAAAACTATTAGAAATGATGCAGACAATGCAAATGAAATTAGAAGAGCAGGGACATAAAATGGAAGACCAGACGAAAACAATGCAGGAAAAATTTGAAGAACAAGGGCATAAAATGGAAGATCAGTCCCAGATGATGCAGGAGAAATTAGAAGACCAGACGAAGACGATGCAAGAGAAATTAGACGAACAAGGGTATAAAATGAAAGATCAGATACAGGCAATACAACAGGAAATGAGGGATCAGACGAAAGAAATGCAGACAAAGTTAGAGAAATTGGAGAATACACTAGAAGAAAAACTAGAGGAGCAGTCATATAAAGTGACACAACTAGAAGAAAAACTAGAGGAGCAGTCACATAAGGTAGAAACACAAGTAGAAGAGAAAATGTTAGCACAAAAACAAGAAATAGACGAAGAAATAAACTTGGTTAGAGAAACCTGCGAAGAGCTTCGACATAAATTAGACAAGATAGCAAAGGAGGGCGTAATCAAATCAGAAGGACCTGTTATCCGAACGCAGAAAACGAAGCCTCCTGAATTCGACGGCAAGGTCTCTTGGAATGTCTATCTGCGTCAGTTTGAAGCAGCAGCTGCGGCAAACGAATGGTCTGATTGTGAAAAGGCTACTGCTTTAATAGTTGCTCTACGAGGGGAAGCTCTTGACGTCTTACAAGGAGTTCCTGCTGGGCAGCAGAGTAACTATGACCTTCTGAAACAGCATATGGAAATGAGATATGGTGATAAGCACCTGCAGCAAGTGTATCAGGCACAATTAAAGAATCGTCACCAACAGAGTGGTGAGAATTTACAACATTTTGAGACCGACGTTGCCCGACTGGTTCGATTGGCATATCCAACAGCCCCGTCCGAATTTGTAGATCAGCTCTCCATCCAAGTCTTTATCGACGGCCTAAGAGATTGCGAAACACAGCAGGCACTACGGCTCGCTAGACCTAAAACGTTGAATGACGCTCTTTCGCATGCACTGGAATTTGAGGCAGCAAAGATGGCATCCGGTAGACATGTTAAAGTTCGGGCCATCAGTGATAACAGCGATAGTATGGCAAATGGAGATCTAATAAAGACGCTAAAGGAGATTATTGATAAATTCAGTTCATCTACTGGGCCAAATAAAGAACAATCTGATAGTCGAAGAGATCGCCTTCTTAAATGCTGGAACTGTGGACAGACAGGACATTTAAAGAGACAGTGTAGGGCCCCAGTCGCGGATCAGCAAAAGCGCGACTCCCAAGCGGCACCTGCACAGGAAAACTAGGATCAGCCGGCTTGACGGGGCAAAAGCCGGCTGCGTCCTCGTACCATGCCCCACAAGAAGAAGTTACGTTATCACGTCTCCAGGACTCTGACTCCTTGCTAATAGAAGGCATTATTTTTGGTCGTATGTTCCCTATGGTAATCGACACTGGAGCGGCAAGAACTATTGTACGACCGGATATTATTGGTGATTGGCGTATTAAGAGCCCTGCCAAGCGTTATGTCCTTACAACAGCCAATGGACAACAACTGCCAGTCAAGGGGGAATGCGAGCTTGACATAGAATTAGGAGACGTCAAATTCAAACACAGAGCCCTGGTAGCAGATATATCGGACAATGTCATACTCGGACTAGACTTACTACGAGCAAAGGGGGTGAACTTAGATTTGAATGCTGGTACGCTACGGATAATGGGTGAGGAAGTAGTGCTAACGACCACCACTGAGAATAACGCTGTACGAAGACTCGTTGTTAAAGAAGATGTGGTACTACCTGGTCAGACCGAAACATTGGTTGCCACTGTAATGGATGGGGAAATGTCTTGTAGTGTTGGAGTGGTGGAACCCAGTAATCCGGATCTGTTCAATAAATCTATAGTCACCGGCCGCACCCTGATTAAACCAGAGAAAACGACAATAGTACGGGTAGTTAACCTGAAAACCTTTCCACAGAAAATCACAAAGGGAACTGAAGTAGGAGTCTGTGAACCTGTTGCCATGGTCAGAACACTCAAAGAAAACAACGAAATGGAGAAGAAACCAAACAAGACCAGTCTACCGGAATGTCTAAGGGACATCGTGGATAGGGCCCAGGAAAGATTAACAGAGATGGAGGTGGAACAACTGGAAGAGCTGCTAAGTGAAAATGAAGATGTGTTTGCACTTAAACCAGACGACTTTGGGAGAACAAAGGTAGTGAAGCATCGAATCGATACTGGTTCATCATCTCCTATAAAGCAGCCACCACGAGGACTTCCACTAGCCAAACGAGAGGAAGTTAACAAGATGTTAATCGAGATGCAAGATCAAGGCACCATAGAGCCATCTCAGAGTCCTTGGGCTTCTCCTGTAGTTCTGGTCAAGAAGAAAGACGGCTCCACCTGATTTTGTGTGGACTACAGAAAATTAAATGACGTCACCAAGAAAGACAGTTACCCACTACCAAGAATTGACGATACTCTGGACACCTTGGCTGGTGCGCAATGGTTTTCCACTTTGGATTTAAAGAGTGGATATTGGCAAGTCGAAGTCAGCCCAGAAGACAAGGAAAAGACAGCATTCACTACCGGAAATGGATTGTGGCAGTTCAATGTAATGCCATTTGGTCTATGTAATGCCCCTGCCACTTTTGAACGACTGATGGAAACTGTACTTCATGGCCTGCATTGGGAGACCTGCTTGATTTACTTGGACGACGTGGTGGTGCTGGGACGCTCTTTCCAGGAGCACCTGAAGAACGTGTCCGAAGTGTTCAAGAAGTTAAAAGCAGCGAACCTGAAGTTGAACCCGAAGAAGTGCAGTCTGTTCCAAAAGGAGGTTAGATACCTAGGCCACATTATTACTCCAAACGGTGTGAAAACAGACCCGGAGAAGACAGAGTGCATAAAGAACTGGCCGGTTCCTAAAGACAAACATCAAGTTCGAAGTTTTCTCGGCCTATGCACATACTATCGACGATTCGTCCAAGGATTCTCGGACATTGCTAAGCCCCTTCATAAACTGACAGAAGACAACATCCCGTTTGAATGGACTCCGAGATGCCAGCAAGCCTTTGAGACGCTGAAAGAGGCTCTCTGCACTACCCCGATTTTGACATACCCAATACCCGGACAGCCATTTATAGTGGACACGGACGCAAGTAACATTGGAATTGGTGGAGTTCTTTCTCAAATACAAGATGGCCAAGAGCGAGTAGTGGGCTACTTCAGCAAAGTCCTGTCAAAAGCCGAAAAGAACTACTGTGTGACTCGGAAAGAATTGCTTGCCATCGTCAAGAGTCTAGAACACTTTCATAAATACTTGTATGGCCAAGAATTCCTCCTAAGAACGGATCACGCTTCCTTAAATGGCTGCTCCAGTTTAAAAACCCTGAAGGACAGATGGCCAGGTGGCTGGAACGGCTCCAAGAATATCACTTTGTTGTTGAACATCGAGCCGGCAGGAAACATGGAAATGCAGATGCCCTTTCTAGGAGGCCCTGTCCTGTCAACTGCAAACACTGTAGTAGTCTTGAAAAGAAAGAAGTCATCTCATCAGTTCCTTGTAAGGTGGTAGCAGCCCAACCTGAAGACAGATGGAGTTCAGCGGCGATTCGGGAAGACCAGCAAGCTGACTGTGACATCAAGCCCTTACTAGACTGGAAAGAAGCCAACAACCGACCCTCATGGGCTGAAGTCAGCAGTAAAAGCCCAACATTAAAGAGTTATTGGGCTCAATGGAATTCCTTGGTGTTGGAAGACGGTGTCCTAAAAAGAGCATGGGAGAACAATGACGGAACGGAGGTCAAGAAACAAGTACTACTCCCAAGGACCCGGGTCAAGGAAGTGCTGCAGGAAGTACATGGAGGTACTGGGGGTGGACATTTCGGTATCAATAGGACTCTACAGAAGATTAGGGAGCGTTTCTACTGGTTGAGCTGTAGGACGGATGTAGAAGATTGGTGCCGAAAATGTGACGTATGTGCAGCCAGCAAGGGACCGAAGACCCGTTCCAGAGGCAAAATGCGCCAGTACATCGTAGGAGCACCGTTTGAGAGGATTGCCATTGATATCGCTGGCCCCTTCCGAAAACCCAAAGTGGGAACCGATATCTACTAGTGGCCATGGACTACTTCAGCAAATGGCCGGAAGTATACCCACTTCCCAATCAAGAGACCACAACCGTAGCAGAAGCGCTAGTCAACAACCTGTTCTGCAGATTTGGTGTGCCCATGGAACTACATTCAGATCAGGGCAGAAATTTCGAATCAGGTGTGTTCCGAAAGGTCTGCGAGCTTATGGGAATCCGGAAAACCAGGACCACCCCACTGCATCCCCAGTCAGATGGTATGGTGGAACGCTTCAACGCCACACTAGAAACCAATCTGAGGATGTTTGTGAACGAAAACCAGACAGACTGGGACAAGCTCATTCCACTCTTCCTGTTAGCTTACCGCTCAGCTGTCCATGAAACTACTGGGAAGACTCCCGCAAGGATCATCTTTGGAAGAGAGCTTCGCCTTCCCGCAGATTTGGTATTTGGTCATCCTGCGGAACAGCCCACAGAACCGGACACTTATACCCATGAGCTAGAACGAAGACTAGCAGCCGTACACGATCAAGTCAGATCTCGAATGCGACTAGAGAGCGATCGCATGAAGACTCGATACGACGTCCGGGCCAATACAGTCGGATTCCAACAAGGTGACCTGGTGTGGCTGTACAACCCCACGCGGAAGAAAGGAAGATCGCCTAAACTACAGAACCGTTGGGAGGGCCCCTACACCGTCATTAAAAGAATCAATGATGTCGTCTACCGGATACAGAGGACTCCCAGGAGTAAGATGAAGGTCGTCCATCTGGAGCGTCTGTCCCCGTATAGAGGTGTAGCCGATCGGGACGATCGGTCCTAAGGAGGGGGCAGTGTCACGGAATTTGCCCCACTCACTCCCAAACCGACGACTGTGGCACCGCGAATTGCCTAAGATTGCCCCGATCGCCCCTACGCCATTCTGGTAAACAAACAGAATTGCTGATCGAGATGGGCCTGGAAAATCGAGAATCGCCGAGAAGCATTCCAGTCGTACTAGAAAATGGATCTAGCGATCCTGGAATATACCTGGAATATTCGTTGGGTCTATAAAAGAAGAATAAACGGCCGAGTTAGTTAGTCTTGTATAAGTCTTGTATTACAGTCTGAATTGAAGTGTTTAGTTAGAGAGATCAAAGTGATTTAGATAGCGATTAATTAAATAAGTGTTTAGTTGACCTGTAATTAGTAGTGTTCAGTAGTTAATAAAGAAGTAATTTAATTAACGGATTGTTTTTCTGGAAGTAAGAGAAAAGACGGATTGGGAAATCCGTGACAATATGTTTAAATAAAAATAACACACCTGGGCTTCGATTCTCGAATGCGGTGAAGTAAATTTGAGTGGGAATTCATTACACTTAAAAAATTCCTGAGTATATTATTATATATGTGTATATTTATAATTTTTTAAACTTTATATTCCTTTAGCAAAAATCATGTGAAATAATTCCCTAATTTTTTATGGGGAATAACTACAATGAAAATGGTCATGAATACAAATTTGCATTTTCTCATGAAAATTTACTTCATTTTCTGATCGAGCCCCTGCCCTGCAGGTAAATAAATGGGATGTTTCTGTCGATTAGCTGGCATGAATAAGATTAAATTTGTTTTAATATAAATAAAGTATATTTAAATATTAAGGTCGTCGCCAACTCCGAACCTGAGATCTGCGAACGAAGTGCGCGTAGTAACACCGTAATGTAGCTCGAACTGCCAATATTAGCGCGTACAATCTATTACGATAATAATGGCACTCCCTCAAATAAGCTTTTGAACCAGGGACCCGGACCTAAATGTAATAACGGTACCGGTCCGGTTACGGTTCAGTAAGAAAAGT
The DNA here is from genome assembly GCA_025584915.1 of Monochamus saltuarius. Taxonomy (NCBI): domain Eukaryota; kingdom Metazoa; phylum Arthropoda; class Insecta; order Coleoptera; family Cerambycidae; genus Monochamus; species Monochamus saltuarius. Next base: position 9,022,844 of record CM046727.1, read on the forward strand.
ACCATTTCGGTTTCGGTTCGGTTACGGTTCACTAGTTGATATTTCGGTCCGGTTCTGACCAGCTTTTTCGGTCCAAAGGGTTCTTATCGGTTTCCCTTGTACGTAATATAATTGCTATGATAGTGAAATTCCTATGATCGCTTTTGATTTTTTTTCATTTAATTATGCATATGTAAAATTCTACTAGCAAAACTTAAGTACAATAATTTATTAAGTTACTCCACGAGTATGGCATTGAAATTTGTATGTCCTATATACAGGCTGTATCACACAAGAGGGCCACTCCCATGTATTTCGCTTAATATGCGAGACACGTCAAAAATCTTTAATTGTTTTTTGTTGCATTTTTGGAGGTCTTTATGCTCGTAAAAACAAATTTGAGATCCATGGTCAACTTTATGAGTAATAACAAAAAAACCTGTAAAGTGCCCAAACTTTAAGGCTGTCTAACTTTTTCATTTTAAGAGATAGAGAAAACTTATTGGTAATAAATTTTTATTGCAAAATTGATACCTTCCACCTGATATAAACAGATTTTTGAAATATCGTATGAGGTTCGCTGCGCCCTCTAGGCGGATACAAAATTTGTTTATTGAGGCCACAAAAAATTTTACATTTATTTCATTTCAATACCTGCTTGTGACAAAGTAGAATTTGCCGACAGCTACCCCACAGCTACCACCGACTTGTATGTACATGTCCTAGATAAAATTGGTACATGTCATAAGCAGGTATAATTTTTTTCATATATTTTTAGGTATTAACAATATTGTGTGAAACTAACTACTCAGTGGACAAAAGCCCCAACCTGCGTTCATTAGCATACCTAGATGTTTGGTATCAGAGAACATACATATGACTTCATTGATAGGAATTGTAGGAGATTTGATACATATTAGCTTAAAATACCTTTCTTAAACAGTAAAAATAAGCAGGTATAAGTTGAAATGAAATAAATATATACATGGATTTATAAAAATAAAGACTCTCTAAGCACTTGTCGGTAGATAAATCCATAGAAACACAACAACAACGGAAGCTTAAGAAATACAGAAATTAACCCAAAAAACCGTTTTAATTTTTTCCGGTTCGGGTTCGACACTTGGAATAAACTAAAACATGAGATATGTGTTCAGTTTCGGTTCCGGTCCACAAAACAATTACGGTTCTGGTCCGGTTTTCGGTCCAAAAACGGTACGGTCCGGGTCCCTGTTTTGAACTACTGGAAGATCTAAGTCGAGACCCGTTTAAAAGAGCTAATCAAAATACATCTTCCACAGAGTATATTTGAACATCTAAATAGTACAGCAGAATAAGTCAGAAGCGTTTAGAGAACGAAATATGCGACTGGTCTTGTAAAATTCCGTGATGGCACAGAGCGGGTCACGATGCATCTAAACTGCGACCTCATAATGCGTTCTCCCTTTTTTATTGCAATATATTGTACGTGCATAAGTTACCATTTGAAATTAGTAAATCACGACATAAAACGAGAAAAATCCGGACAATCCTAGACATTCTAAATAATAAATATATCTATAAATATTAATATTACACTGGAAATATATCTTCCCTTTAGTATTTATTAATGGAAAATGTAAATAGATTACTTAAGGCTTACGGTGAGCGCTCTATCAAACGATATATAAGGTCTGTTCCAACAACCGTCGAGAACTGGTTCAGAACCGTGAAAAATGTTTGACCAACACCGTCTTACGTCGCATTCGCCGAGAGTACATTAACAACTAAACTGACTGACTAATTCTGGACGGTTTGGAATCGATTCTTGCTGTGTTGGAACAAACCCATAGTTTTCGCTCAGTAACTCCTTAACGGATAATGATAAAAATATACGGTTTTTTTAATAGACTTCAAATATTATTTTACGTCGGCGCTGTGTTTTGAAATTTTGAAAAAGTGTAAAATAAATGTTTTTAAAATGAATTTTGCATATTTTAAAAATTTAAAAAAAAAGCGCCGACGTAAAATAGTATTTTTAGTCTATTAAAAAAACCGCATATTTTTATCATTTTTCGTTGAGGAGTTACTGAGCGAAAACTATATCCCTTTGGATCGAGCGCTCACCGTAAGCCTTAAATACATAAATAACATCATGCACATGTTGGGCCACAAAACAAAACTTCTAAAAACTTATTTTTTTAATCAGTATGTATAATTACCTTAGTTAAACTGAATAATTCGTAGTCATAATAAAACAAACAAAATTGTAGAAAGCGAAATGAAATAACTGAACATCTGTTGTTTTGATATACCTATAATATATTCGAAGGTATTGTATATAACAAAATTGACTTAAAATTACGCGTAGAATCTGAAAATTGTCTGTCTCGTTGTAGGACACTCTGTATACTATATAGTCCTATGGTAAGTAAATAAGTATTTTTGTACCTCCTTCGACAAGCAGATTATCATATTTTATAAGTATCACCCTTGAGTATATTAGTGTATATAGTCAAGGGTATCACTTAGACTTGATGAAATAAGTTGAATTTTGTCTAGAACTTTGCTAATGCCCGACATGAAATTAGTAGTTTTTGTATTATTACCTTGATCCCATCACGTGCCTTATTTTTTCGTTACGTATTCCAAAAGTGTCAGAATGTGTGGGGGCAACTAAGCCTGGAATAAAAGTAAATCGGAAAAATCTCGTTCTGGAAAAGAAGTCATTTCATGTAACGATTATAGGATTATAGCTATAACCACAAAACGGCGTGTTCTAGGAAAAAGTATATTACTAGCAGCCACGGGAGTAAGTTCTCCCGCCTTTACTACATACCGGGTGTCGTGTATTTTTTTGAAATATTTCCAAAACCGTTCAAGTTAAATTAATATAAACTAAAGTTTAAAACTAAGTACATATTACCATCAAATTGCAAATGTAGTCATTTCAAATAATTATTCACAGGTGTACTATATTGGGGCCCTGCAAAATAATTTAAAAATAATTATTTGGAAAAAGTCTTCCTGTAAACGTAGATAGATATCAAATTTCTTTAAAGGGCGCAATATTCAGGATACTACGAGTAGCACAATTCAACACAGCCCCGTTTTTGAATTTTCGTTAGAAAATTTCCATTTTTTTTTTAATTTCCCAGAGAACGAATGCAAATATCAAAATTTTTTAAACAGTAGGTACCATCTAGCACAATTTAGCACATCGAAAAAAAATTAGATTGTAGTAAAATGTGGGGCTAGGAAATTCCGGTTAACGGAGGCAAATTTCTTTAAAAGGCATACTTAATATTCGGAAGAACTAGCACAGTATAGCACATTAAAGAAAAATATGATTTTCGCCAAGTGGGGGCTACGTGGAAAACACGATTTTTTCATTGTCTAGGAAAATGGCTTTATTTTTCTTTAAACTTTTACGGCACAATGCAGCCCGGCACAATTCAGCATAACCTTTATTTTTTATGTCATCAAAAAATAGGGGGCTAAATTCACGAATATTATTTCTAAAACTATTTGGAGTAGGTATTAAAATATTCTACATTTAAAATGCAAAAGTTTAGGTGCAGGTTATGAAGCTCCTGACATGCTTTGCATGCATGTACCTACAATCCATTGAAATAATAAGTATTTCGTAATGAAATCTGCTTTTAACTTTTAACATTATACCTACTTAGTTTTTAGTTCACCAATAGAGATAAACTAAAATTTCTACTCGGAACTTCCAGTAGTTCAAACACTGTTTTGAATTGCAATAGATTATACCCAAGTATGGGTTATACTATGTGTTCTGTGGGTTTAGCAATTAGCAGTAGTACTTAGTCATAGGTAGATCGGCGGAAATATGGGCGGCGATTTTCCTACTGTTTTTATTTCCTACAATTGTATAAGTACTTAAATGTTTGGTCAAACGGAAAAAAAACTTAATACTAATATTTTACTAAGGTCCGGTATGATACGCCTATGGCAAATTATGTAAAATGATTTGTGGAACACTAGATTCGTAATCGAATAGCACATTCCTGGAAAAATATATTTGATGACGTCTTCAAAATAAGTTTTGCAATATCTAAAACTTTTAGTGCATATGGACCTAAAACCAAGTCGGTTGAACTCCATGTATGCTTCATATTTCGTTACACTGTAATGAGTGCAATGTTTTTACGGTGCAGTGTTTGGAACACCCTGTACTATTATCAATATCTTTACTTTTATGGTATTAGTACAAACTGCAAATTTTTGTTAATACTAGAGCAGCGTTAGATTCCTCACATTTCAAATTAAGTAAGTGATCATTTTTATTTTTACACAGTTGGCACAGTAGGTACGGCAGCACCAAACCCAAAACCCGAATTTTGATTTTCCTGGATCTGTTGCCATGGGATAAATTGTCAACTGATAAAATCATTAAATATTCATTCTAGCCGAGTTATTTAGAAACACATACGGTATATTCATTTCTCAATATAGATTTTGTCCATCAAAAACTTTAAAATTGTAGAAACTCATTTGCAGGAGCCTATATTAATAATACCTATATAGAATGCAGGATTACTATAAGAGGCAATGCTTTTTATATCTTGAAATTAATACCTACGAAAATATGTCAAAATTGTTGCACAGTAATTTATGACTAATTACTGTTATTCAATTGTTACAATACAAAAAAATCCTACCTTTCCGATGAGGTCCAAAAACTAAGCAGTGCAAAAATCCGAGGCTATTTCACTTTTGTTTAAGTAATCTCTAAATTTATATTTTATTTTACAAAAATACAACACTTATGTTAGTTAATAATCACTTTCACTTGCATATCAACGTATTTTATTATTAATTAAACTCGTAAAATATTTTAAAAGCTAACCGACGCGAACGCCGTGCAACGTTGTTTGTTTCTACTCCACTCCACGACTGCGCAGTTTGACAAAGCAATTCAAATGCACCGGCAAAAAGCTTACTAGATCGAGAGTGAAACAAAAAACTTGTCCCATAACAGCTTTTTTATCTTTTATTTATAGGTACTAAAAATCTTTGTATTAACTTCATTTATTCTCATAATTTTGTTTATAATAAGTAGTTTACCTAAGTATAACCTACTTAACTTATTGTCAATCAAAATTAAGAACGCCTATAATTATTTATGAAAACACTATACAGAGTCTGTCACCTTTGTTCACGTGTTATTAAAAGGGTACTGGAATATTATATATTTTGAATACTAGTCTTCGCAATATATAACTATATATAATTGTATTAAAGATTTCATACAGATTAATATTTTCTTAAATTCAGAAACGACACCTTTTGTTTCATACAACATTTATACCTAATGCACTTTAAGTGATGATTTGATTTATCACGATATGAATAAACTGTATATACTTACATTTTATGGTATAAATTATTATTTCACTATACATAATTTAAGCTATATAAGCATCACATTTTCATATTGCTTGCATTTGCTGTCTGCACATTTTATTTCAGGCAAGTTTACGAAACGACTCATTATTACAGTCATCGATAAGGATCCAAAATGACACCCAAAAGGATACCCCCAATAATAAGAGTCCCAAAGGACTTAGTCCGCAAAATTCCATTAGATGTAGATCAAACACATTCAGCTCTGTGCAAGCACAAGTAAAAATCACCCTTTACTGATCTATGCCCTCCATTATCTTCACATATATGTTTTTTTAGGTCCCAGCACCCCCGGCCTTGATGCGAAAGAATTCACTGAACAAGTCCCCCGTGCAGAATAAGTCTGCAAGTCCTATCGTGGCAAGGAAAGAGAGCCACATCGAGCTGAAATCTGTCAATAGCTTGAACGATAAGAACGTTACAGAGAGGAGTTTGCCTCAAATCAAGCTGACAGAATGTGCCTCTAGATTTTCTCCGAGACTAAGCGTCTTCAACAGGCTGGAAATGCTACTGGAACCTACAGGGTGTTTGAAGGAAAAAGACGACTATTCCTTGTATTTATTTTCACCCAACAACAGGTAATTTTTAACGTTGAATATGCGATAATCTTTACAAGACTTTATTTTTAGGTTTCGGAAATACTGTTGTTGGTTGGTCAAGCAAAATTGGTTCGACAACATAGTACTCCTGTTCATAGCTTTGAACTGTATCACGTTAGCCATGGAAAGGCCTAATATTCCACCGGACAGCACTGAGAAATTATTCCTCCAGAGCTGTAATTATATTTTCTCGGTTGTGTTTGCAACAGAAATGTTTGTCAAGGTATAAGCTTAAAAATGCCGAAATATGTAAATTTAATTAACATTTGTAACTTGCAGGTTGTCGCTACTGGAATGTGCTACGGCCACAATGCTTACTTTACTTCTGGTTGGAATATTATGGATGGGTCTTTAGTGATAATTTCGTTAGTAGACATAATAATGTTTTTAATCAACGATACTACCTCTAGGATATTTGGAATTTTAAGAGTAAGTTAATACAGTCTACAGGGTGTTAACAAAATACATGTGAATTAAAGTAATGGTAGGAATGCTCCAGAAAAAATGAATATGTCAGTAATAAACAGTTGTCGCTATCTACCTTATATTTGGAGTATCTTCAGAACAATCCTTAATAAGTTCATTGGCATGCCATTAGAGGGCATCTAGAACATTTTGCCTATAATATTTTTTCGTTATAGTTGTTTTAAAACACACCAAATTGAACAGGATCATCTTCAGTGTCTCAAAATAGTTTAAATAAAAGTGCCCTCTAGTGGCACGCCAGTGAAATAATTACAACAATTGATTGGAGAATCAAAACTTTGAACTTTGAACAGACGTCATTCTTTTATTGCCGATGTATTCATTTTATTTTTAAATAAATCCTAGCATTATTTTTGCCTGTAGAATCACCTCGGAGAGTTTCAACACATTTTTTTAATACTTTTTAGGTATTTCGTTTGCTGAGATCACTTCGTCCACTGAGAGTAATCAACAGAGCTCCTGGTTTAAAGCTAGTCGTACAAACTTTATTGTCTTCGTTAAGGCCTATCGGAAACATAGTTCTGATTTGTTGTACATTTTTTATCATATTTGGAATTCTTGGAGTACAGGTACTGTCATTATTAATTTGTCGTATTTTTTTACCACTTATTTTATATATCGGGTGTCCCGTTAAGGTCGACCAACGGCTGTATCTCGGAAACTCCTTGTCTTACAGCTTCTCAAAAAATATATTTATAACAAGTGACCCCGAGAAGTCTATTAAAGTAATGTGCCACTTTCAAATTTTGCCACTAGATGAGCCAATTTTTTAAATCCACATCGAAAAGTTAAATTTTCTCTATATAATCAAGTGAACCTATTGACGCTATAAAAATAATTTATTTGACATTTTGCTCTGTCGTAAAGTAAGGAGCAGGGAGAAGGTAGAATCGTATTGCAGAAAAATTGGAAAACTCCTGACAATACTTAAGCATCTGTTTAAGTCTGACCATCAGATAGCATTATTTGGTATCTTTAAAAGTTTACCCAATTTTCTATGAAAAGTTAAATGGAAGACTATATTTTCTGATTTACTATCTTACTACAAGTAAAATTGCTTAAAAAATGACACAAATGGGAAGCAGCTATCATTATCCAAGCTTAGGTTATGAGCGAAAATATAATTTCTATAGATACCAAATTATGCCATCTAGTGGTTCAAGCTTAAAAGAAAATTCACTTTTCGATTTGGATTTCAAAGTTCGCCACCTAGCGGTAATATTTCGAAGTCGAAAATAATTATAATAGATCGGAGTCAGTTTCCAGAAGTTGTAGGACAAATAGTTTGTAGCAGTTATTGCTTACACAAGAAATAACTTGTTTTCAGTTGTTCAAGGGAACTTTCTACTACTGTACAGGAGAAAATCTCACCGGAATTGTTACAAAGCAGGATTGCACATACAGAGGTTATGAGTGGAAGAATCAAAAGTATAATTTCGACGATTTGGTGCAAGCCCTTATGTCGCTTTTCGTGCTGAGTTCGCGTGACGGCTGGGTTAATATTATGTATACAGGGTTAGACGCTGTAGGAGTTGACAAACAAGTAAGTAATGTTACAAAATTAAAACCGGAAAGGAACACATTTTAACTTAACTTTTACCGTTTCAGCCAATAGTTAACTACTCCGAGTGGAGGCTGCTTTATTTCATATCGTTTATCCTCTTGGTGGGATTCTTTGTGCTTAACATGTTCGTCGGAGTGGTGGTTGAAAATTTCCATAGATGTAGAGAGGAACAGGAGAAAGAGGAACGAATTCGGAAGGCTGCCAAACGGGCCTTACAGATGGAAAAAAGAAGACGAAGTAAGTATTTCCCAACTTTCTGAACGTGATAAGTTTTTAGGTCATTCTTTTTTAGAATTAGCCATTATCGCCCTTTCTTAAGCCGGGCTCTTCATATTAGTGATATCTCTCTCTCTTACTGTTGTTCTCTTTAGTTGGATATCGGTAGCAACTACTCTTGATAGAAGCTGACCCATCACCTTAATTTCTAACATAATCTGCACAAAAATAACGGTAAAATTATATTCAGTCGTTGTTTCAGAAATGAACGAGCCACCCTACTACATCAACTACGCCCCTTGGCGCCTGGACATCCACAAGATCGTTACCTCCAAATACTTCGACTTAGCCATCGCACTTGTGATAGGTCTGAATGTGATAACCATGGCTACGGAGAGGTATAAGATGCCCGAGTACTGGGAGTACGCCCTGAGGATCTTCAATTATTTTTTCACCGCCGTGTTCATACTAGAAAGCACCATGAAGCTCATTGCGCTGGGCTTCAAAATGTACATGAAGGACAAGTGGAACTTGCTGGATGTCGCCATTGTGATATTGTCTGTTGTTGGAATTGTTATAGAAGAAATCGTCCAGGATTTGAAGATTATTCCCATTAATCCTACTATTATTAGAGTAAGTACGAACCATTAAGAACTGTAACAAGTCGATATATTAAACTAATTTATATATTTACCAAGTAAATTATTTCTGTTCAGTATATTAAAATACATTCTATATGTAATAACTATTCATTTATTCACAAAAATAAAATGTGAATCAAGTATTTTTGACATTTTCAGTATATAAATGATAAATGCTGAGTATATAAATACATAAATATATGTATATCACAATTGCAAATTAACTAATCTAATATTATATTAGGTTAGATTAGCCCTAACCTAATATTATATTAGGTTAGGTGAGGCAATCCAACGTGCAGTCACCTTGCTGTCAAATCACTTTAAAAATGGCGGCTGTAGGACAAACAGTGCGGATTTGTGTAACACTACAACACAAAACTATTATAACACTCTAAATTATACATGGTATTACGAAATAGGCATAAAACACAATGAGCAAACACACCAGTTGACAGTTCTACACAAAAGCACAAATTTCTACTTATTAACATAATGTCAAGTTTCTTTTTTAATCTGTATACTTTGCAAGAAATATTAACACTGAGCAAATAATTTGATGCAATAGTTACAAATATTTTTTAGGTATTACGTGTTATGAGAATCGCGAGGGTGCTGAAGTTATTAAAGATGGCGAAGGGGATCAGAGCCCTCTTGGATACTGTGATGCAGGCGTTGCCGCAAGTTGGCAATCTTGGTTTGTTGTTTTTCTTGTTGTTTTTCATTTTTGCCGCATTAGGAGTAGAACTGTTTGGTAGATTGGACTGTAATATAACTCCATGTCAAGGTAAAGACGACTACAACAATGTCATTTTCTGCCTAATGTAAAAGTATTTAGGTTTGGGCGAGCACGCTCACTTTGAAAACTTTGGGATGGCTTTCCTAACCTTATTCCGAGTCGCTACTGGTGACAACTGGAACGGGATAATGAAGGATACCCTAGACGATGATAACTGCAATCCTAAAGACGATTGTATTAGGAACTGTTGCATATCACCCATTATAGCTCCAATTTTCTTTGTTATTTTTGTGTTGATGGCTCAGTTTGTTTTAGTCAATGTGGTGGTAGCAGTAAGTATATATATTTGGTGGTTAAAATTGGTTTCTAATGTAAATTTCTAGGTTCTGATGAAACATCTGGAGGAATCTCATAAACATTTGGAAGACGAGCAAGATATGGATGCACAGTTAGAAAGAGAGTTTGCGGAGAAGCAAGAAATCAACGAGAGACGAGAACTGTGTCTAGCTCTTCAGCTTGACCAAGAGTATCAAAGACAGAGCAAGCCACTAACCAAAGTGAGATTTTAACCTTTGCTTAGAGAAATTTTACACAAACTTTCCACAACCACCACTTCTCTATCTCTTTCTCTTTCTCACCACAACTTTAACCAAGTCGCGAGATTTTCCTGTCGGTGTAGTCTGAATCAAACCGTTTTACTCGTTGTAGGTTCTCTCTCTACCAGCGAACTTCACATACAATCCGCCAGGCACAAAAATTACGTTAGAGAGGCAACCTTCCCAGACTCGTCGCCAAACCTTACACAGCCATCAGCCGATAATGTTGCCAAATTTAGATGACATAAAGAACATCGACGAATCAACCTCCGACATTTATAGCATACAAGAGTACCAAATCCCAGAGGACTACGAAAAGAATTACAGACAGACCGCTCAAACCAACTTAGACGAAATAATAACGATAAGTTCGCAACCTGAAACGCTAAAAGTGCCAAAGACGGAAGACCCTAAGGTGAAGAGAACAAACGAAACGAACGGAAGTAATAAAATGTTACTCGTTCCGCCCGACGTTAAACCTATGCACAAGCTTTACGGCAGTACAAAGCATCTGTTCCAGAAACAAAAGTCGATAGATATAAGCGAGGAGACGCCGTTCTTACTCGCAGTTCCCGGATCGAGACCTGGGGAGGAATCCAAGCTCCCAAAACACGACAGCCAGGAAAGCGTCCAACGAATCATAACGGAACGCCGAAAATTAGACGAAAACCTCAAAGAGATAAACCAGTATGATATTTTTGACGTTACGAGGAACAGCAGCGACGAGAACCTGGTAGATGAGGACGAACGGGAGGATGATGTAAAAAGTAACGACAGAAACGATAATCGATGTTAGTTTGTAGATCACACCTATTTTTATATGTGTAAATAGTTGTAAAAAAACCTTTCCTAGTCCTATTTATTTTTACATATCTGTAGTGAATGTTTAGTATTTTGTACATTGTTATATAAGTATTAAATTGATCTAGAGGAATTGTGAATACTCCGTGTACCATAGAGTAATTCGTTTTAGGGTGTTGCTGTTCTCAACGATAACTTCTTCTACAAATAACGATAACTTCATCGCTTATTCCTTGCCAGAAAAAGACGGGTTGAGAACGGCACTGTATTTTAAAATACAAGAACATATTTTACGAGACAGTGGCAGAAAAAGTAGATTTATTAAGGTATTCGAAGTCGGATTTGTGTTTTTCAACAAATACATAATTTTGGGTTCCAATATACAGGGTGTCCCCAAATAGGTGACAGAGTTCTACGAAAAAGAAGAAGAATTTAGTATTGAATGGCCTTCTGGGACTTAGGTCTACTGTCTGCAAAACGAAATCAAAAATTTGTTAAATCTAGTAATCCTTGGAAATTTAACAAAACTTTCTTTTGTTTCCCAGTAAAATCTCGTTAAACTTATAAAATCTAGTAAGTCTTGAAAATTTAGAAGAATATTCTTTTGTTTACTAGTAAAGTGAAGTGATATAAGTTATTAAGAAATGTTTCTCAGAAAAAAACTGAGTATTTGGTCAAAATTTCAATATCTTCAACCCATTCTGATTTTCATAACGTGAACAATTTTAATGTCGTACACCTATTTTGACAAAACTCTAAAAAATGTCAAAGAAGGCCTTGCATATTAGAATTATGTGCACATTTTCTGTTTTCTGTTCTGATAAACTTTTATTGGTAATATTTTGGTGTATTTCATACAAAAAGAGCGCTTTGCTAGTGGAAAAATCTGAATTCAAGTAAAAGAAATGGGTATAATTAATGCATAAACAATTTTACCTACGTTTGCAAAAATTTTAAATTGAGCAAAATGTCAAAGGAGGCCTTGGTCACTTAATAACATTTTGGTGCTTTGCTAGTGAAAAATCTGAAATCAGGTAAAAAAAATTGCTGAACTTGGTATTTGGTCAAAATTTGAATAATTTTACCTACTTTTGCAAAAATCTAAAATTGAGCAAAATGTCAAAAAAGGCCATGGTCTCTCAATAACATTTTGGCACTTTGCTAGTGAAAAATCTCAAGTCAGGTAAAAAAATCGAACAAACTGGGTATTTGGTCAAAATTTCATTATCTTCAGCCCACTCTGATTTTCATGTGTGAACAATTTTAATATCCTATGCCTACTTTGACAAAAATCTAAAATTGAGCAAAATGTCAAAGTAGATTTGGATATTAAAATTATTTACACATATGCAGTTTTTAATACTGAGAAACTTTTCTCAATAACATTTTGGTGTATTTCATACAAAAAAGGGTTCTGTTCTAGTGAAAAGATCTGAATCAGGTAAAAAATCACACATTAAATTTTGCACACTTATCGCCACCATTTTAAGAAATTTTTCTTAGCATGTTTATTCTGAAACGGCACTTTACTGGTGGAAACAATAAAATTTTACAAAATTATTCAACGGATTTGAAATCATGACAGATTTTTTTTTGCAAACTGACAAAAGAGTATTATTCAATCACGTTTCTTATGAATCATTTCATCCATCTGGGAGCATGATGTATATTTTTTGACTGCAATATACTAAGAATTGAGAAAATTGAACATGTCATCGCTTGCTCAAACAAACAAAGAATCAAAATCTGATTATAGTACTTATAAATAGTCAAAATATTAGAAAAAATGTTAGTTAAATGTTATGCAAGAATGTTAACTTCGACTGCAATTTCGTCGGATACGAAGAACCGAAAAAACCAGACATGTTTTTTGCACTAATTAGTAGGTATTCATTTGTTTTACAAAAAAAAAACAATCGAATGTCACATTTCGGACATGTAGATACTTTTTTACAGAATACTGTATATATGTTCCTTTAGAACACTTTCTTCGAATTGCAATATATTTATATAGAGGTAGAGGTATCTCTAATACCAAGAAAGATGTGACAGAAAGTGTCATAAATATGTGTTGCTAAGCAACCAAACAACTTGTTTTAGTATGTGCGTAATCACTATTTTATCATATTTTAGTATCTATGACTGGAAATTGCTGCTCAATAGTTTTCTTTTTTAAATTAACTCATTTCGCAGTTTTTAATTTAAATTAATAAAGGCGGAAAAGCGTCATCTTTTAGCAAGCTTCGCAAAGTAATAAAACAGTTGAAATTAATTGCTACATTTATATGGGGTTATGTAGTTTGTTTTGAGCTACATAACCGTATATAATGATAAATATAGCAATATTACAACTGTTTCATGAAATTTGGTTGAAACTTTTCCACGTCAATAACTGTCGACACTAAACAACAAATTTATTAATTCTTGGCAAATGAACTGAAATTATTTTATCACAAACAAAAAAAGATTCTTAAAGGTGCTACACATTAAAATTTTCAAAATAGAGCTGGTAGTAAATACATAATATAACAAATTGATTCTATAAAATATTTTTTATTAATGAATTCATCATTATATAATCTATATTTTGAAATAGATGCTTCATAAATAACATTTTATATAAAATCAGTGCGAGAACAATAATTTATAAAGATAAGAAAAATGGTTAATCTACGCAATATTTAAACTAGCAAACTATAGTCCACAATGTAGTGCAAAATCTTATTTCGTAATTTATAATATATAACATCTCAGGTACTATCTAGGTATTCACTCTCTAACATAATCACAATCCCCTTCGAAAATGTATTTAAAACACAAATCCGCCTTTTGGATCAAAATCTTGACTTTCTTGTTCTACAAATCGTTACCAATCGCTGTTTAAAAAATTACGTTGTGTAGAATTACGAATAGATATGTTAATATTAGTAATTCAGTAAAATCTGTGACATAATTTTAAGGTAAACTATTAGATAGAACAAATAAGTAGAGTAAATTACTCTCCTATTTTAATGTTAGCGTTCCAGCCAAAGAAATGCCACTTTATCTATCGGTTTTTAAAATTGTATGTAGACGTTTCAATAGTAGGGTCATATTGATTTTTTTAAGGGATGCAGTACATATTAAAATTAGTCGAAAGGCGAAGTTTATTTAATTATAAAAAGTCCAAGACTAACTAAAAAGTTTAAATACAGATGCTGAAGATGCATTTAGTTACATTTTATTTCCTTGTAATGCAATCGTGTCGTAAACTTGTAACACGTATTTAAATAATATTCTTCCATAAAACTATTCCTAATTTATATTACCTAAAGAATATAGATTTTCCAACTAATTTACTTGAAAATACAGGGTCAATACTCGATAGAGCGCCCGCAGTTGACAATGATAGTGTGTCGTCACTTTTGTAGGCAATGACAAGTTATACTTACATTAAAATGAAAACTTAAATTATAGTTCACTCGATTAAAGCAGTAATATATGATTCAAAGATAAAAAAATTATTAAAAAGTTGTCAGATTACTCAAAAACTTATGATACATGATAAAACTGTTGGGAATAAGGTTATGTATAAAACATGAACAGTAAAGTGACAGCTAAGTCACTGCTAGCGGTCTATTCGTCACAGGGAATACTTTCAATTGAAGAGTTAACAAAATTGAGTATAGTAATTGTAAGGGAAACAATTTTAAATTGACAATCTCAATTTCGCCTTCTCTATGCTTTTCTTATATCGTAAAGGAAACTAATTGTCAAATTATAGGTACTTGTTCATCATTTCCTATAGTGTATCTGCAAGATAGAAGCAACGTTTTTGGACAGTGAAATAATTGTACTCAAAATTATGAAATTTGTCATTGAAAATTCATTACGTGTTTTTCTTTGTAGTACTGAAATTAAAATATATAAAGGACTTCCTGCAAATCAAACGATTAAACTAGAAGGTGAAAGCTAATAGGATTATTTTTTTTTTACCTAGCAGATACATTTAATCTAGATTATGTTAGATAAATCAAGAAAAAATTAGTTGTAAAGTATTAAACACTAGCAAACAAATAAGACTATCTTACACAGAAAATAATTGAAAAAATGTATTTATTTTGTTGATAGGAATTCAAAGGTTTCTGTATGAGTTAGTCGAACCAAATTGATTTTTACCAACCTATAAAGGTCAATTTGTTCGTGGGTCTGTGATATTTTTAGTCACTTCAGTAGAATAGTTTCTATAGTTTCTAGTGACGTCTTGTTTTACTCTCAAAATTCGTTGGAAAAAAATGCAAAAAGAACCATGATTCCCTGGTAATATATGTCTCACTCTAAACAAAGTTTTTTTTATAAAGTATTAGTTTTCTGTATTTCAAGGGTTTGTTCTTGTCTTCATAGATGCGAAATTTTGCAGTTTTAATTATTAATGGCAGAAAAATCTTTAAAGATTTAACAAATTTCACAAAATAATTGAAATAATATTGCTATATTCATCACTACAGGGTGTCTCAAAATGCAACATAGAGCAAGAATATATGCCTGACAAAATAATCCAATGTAGCCCAACTTATGTTAGTCAAAAATTGATGAGTAAAAAGATACAGGGTGTCAGAGTTAAAATTTTATTTTCCATATTTATAAATAATCTAAATATTTGGATACATTTTGGAGACCAGGGTATTTTGAGGGCGGGAAAATTTGTTTCTAGTTTTGACGTCGCTAGTAGAGGGCGTCACTTATGGCACATCATGCATTTTGAAATGATAGAACTTTTTTGCGGCTTAATGTATGCATCTGACTATTAAAACAATCAATTGTGTTACCTTTTTTGTCTGAGAAAAGTACACCATGTTAAAGTCATTAGGAGTAACTATTTTTACTATTTATTACTAAATAGTTCAATTAGGATTATTACAAAAACGATTACTCTTAATGACTTCAACGAGGTATACCTTTTTCAGATAAAAAAGTTAGGAGAATCGACTGTTTCAGTAATCAGATGGATATACTACATCAGAATGTTTTGCCTTTAAAAGAAGCATGGTGTGTCATAAGTGGCGCCCTCTATAGTAGCGTCAAAATTAGAAATAAATTTGAATTTTTTACCCTCAAAAATCTTTGATCTTCAAAATGTATGCAAATATTATGATTTTTCAAAGTTCTTTACAAATATCAAAATTAAAATTGCATCTTTGACATCTAACCATCAACTTTTGACTATGATAAGTTTGGCTGCATCATATTATTTTATTAGGCATCTACACTCGTTTTACGTTGCATTATTTCAAGTGTTTTGAGAAATCCTTTAAATGTTGAAACTACTGCCAGTAATATTTTCAATCAAAAACTACAAAATTTGCTACTCCTTCATTTTGCAATTGCATGAAAGTTACTATTAAATTCTACTTACGAGATAAAATGCATTTAATATTGCAAAACATAGTATTAAGTTATTGTGTGTTTGTGTTGGGTGAAAATTTATATTTTTGCACCATATTTTGATATAAACTGAAAATATTGCACAGATATACAGGGTGTTTGTGTAATTGCAGCATTTTTAATATACCCGCTCATAATTTTGCATCATACATTTTTTTTCAACGAATTTTATATAAAATTTTAGCATTTACCTCTAGTTATGGAAAATTTTTAAGTTTTTTCTTCTACCTGTGCCTTTTCTGTCTTTATAGCAGAACAGTATCTTCGTTTCTATTGTCGATAGTTGTAGTAAAAATAAAATAATGTACAAGTTGTACCTAGCATAGTGGAATAAAAATATTGATAGAAACTAAACTTTACTTTATTTCTCTAATTCACTGATTTGATCAATAAAAAAAACAACACAAGCGTCTTATAAATTAAGTTTATTTGACGATCAGACATTTATTACTATAACAAAAAATATTTAATTCGATAAATCTATATTTTACATTAAACATGAATGTGAAAATAAAATATATTTTTTTAAATGTCAAATACGAATAATGACTTATTGACTAAAAAGCAAAATCAAAAATCGTCACCTCTATTTGCAACAGAAGACCGACTGGGTGGGATGTCGATAAAAAATGGTTATATAGTTGAGACTTCTTATTTCCTACAGACCTCACCTGTTTGTGACACTGTAAAGATCCAGACGACAGCGTGAGACAGGAACACAAAATGGCTTTTTGACTGGGAGAAGCGCCTTCGAAAATTTTCTTAACATCATTTTACATTATTAAAACCAATTTTAACGCTAGTATAAAATGAACATGTTTGAATTTAATAAACAATATTATCCATAGCTACGAATATATTGCGTGCTATTAAATTTTTTAAACTATTTGAAGTAAAGGAAATGTAAAGTAAAATTCAAGAAACTATCATTTACTAGATTTATGTGGGAACTTTTATGTATTGCAATAAATTGCCCAATTTATTGGTCAAATCATTGTCTGCCAAATTGCAACACCCGTGCTTTATCAAATCTGTTATTATGACAAACGTCAAATATAATAAAAAGTAAAATAATAGATTTAAATTTATGTTACCTACAACTGTTCAAAATTTTGTAAACCGACATGTAACCACATTTGTGCCCATTTTACCCAGTTTCTACGAATCAACACAAATGTTTCTGATCCTTGTCCATTTTGAACTTGTATGTTATTGGCATAACAGAGCCTCGTGTATGATACACCACACTATTGACACTCTTTGTACTTATTGAGCGATTTGCCTGGTACTTATTCGGGGATTATCTTTAACAATTTCTGAAATGTGTTCCTCAGCTTCCATCTCTTCCACGATTCAGTTAGCGCATTCAGTAGCTGCATATTTCTACTGGGAATTTGTTCTGCATACAGAGAAATTATGTCGTTATGCATCAACTCCAAGTTGCTATACACGTAAGCCATTTTCTACACTTGAAAAACTAATGTAAACACTATCGCAAAAACGTTAATACTGAAAACGCGGATATTCTGCATTCCCATGACACTAGAGACTACAATACTCCAGCGATGTAAAGGTTGAAAATACTATAACTTCAATAATTTTTTTCTCTGAAATTATAAGGATTTTACGATATTGACACAATTTTTCATGACACATCTGGTCCCAAATTGTTTGAAGCTGTGAATCACCCATATGTAACATATTTAGATGGAATCACTTTATGTGGAGTAACAGTAAAATACATAACTTTTTTTCTATAATCCAAATTAGATAAGTAAAGGTAAATTGCTGCAGTGTCAACCTCAAAGTCTGATACTTACGACGAATATTTATGTTTCAAAATACTAACACTGGTGTCACTACACTACAGGTTTGCCAATGGCAACTAAGTAAATAATAATTACAGAAATTCAGTTGATTTGACAGCCAAGTATTAAGCAGGTGACGCAATTTAGCAGGTGATGATGAAATTTTAAGGCTAGGTAGGTAGCATAAAAATTAACTACAACAACAGCAGACAACAATCCATAATAAATATAATTTATGCTAAATTAACATAACTTCAATATCAAACATATATATGAATTCTATTTCCTAGGTTCATAAAAAAAACATTCTTAACCTTAACTTCCCTTAACCTCCACCAATCTGTCGCCAATACAGCAAATAATGTAAAAATTGAAATAAATGAATTATAAATTTATACTTCCAATCATAGTTAGGTTATGTTACCGTATTTTCTAATTCAGGCAATATTATTGCTATTAGAAGAGCAAAATATAGGTTTTAAAAAATCATTAACAAATGAACAAACTTATAAATACAAAACGACTAACATAGACATCTCGACTTGTTTTATATAGGATATTCTAATAATAAATTTGTCAATCAGTTATATGTATCAATTTTCAATGAATAACTAAAGTTTGTGGCTCTAAATCTATGGAATGAAATGTGTACTCGGCGACAGTTTTAGTTCTGTGAACTAGGTGTTTAAATGCTTAAAATAAAAATTAGTGTCACTATTGCAAATGTAGGTAACTAAAATTGGTACTACTGGAAGTCACCAAAAATAACTGAAATTAAAACTATTTCTAATGTCTCCAATTTCTTGGCCAATTTATTGTTATTGCAATGTATACAAACCATTGTCTGCTAAATCGAGTTTAGTCTGTTCCACTACCCTGTTACACTGCGCGTGGCAGCACTGTACATGTCACGTAGTTCTCATTTGTTTAAATCAGTAATTTGACATTTCTTAGAAATTATGATAAATGTGAAATATATGTTGAGCTGGATGTATCTGTTTACATCATTAATTTTAATTTATCAATTGATACATCTTAAAATAATTTATTGTGTTTCAGTAGTGAAAGATCAGCCCTTAAAAATGCAATTTAGACAGTAGCCCTTTGTGTGAAGCAAGAATAGTAATCATTGGCATAATTTTAGTCCTAAAATAGTAGATAAAATATTAAATGTCACATTCTGACATTTCCGACTGACTTTTGTGATTTCAAATAGTAACATAGGAGGCGCTGCACTACAGTACATTACAGAATTATATTTTTAAATTCGGCTGATTCGACAGACAAGTATTGAAAAGGTGGCGCAATTTAGCAGACGATGCACAAACTAGCCAAATTCTTTGATCAAAAATTGGTACATGTAAAACAGATTTAACAAAAGTTATTTCTTAGTAACAAATAGTTTGTAAATATGGCTTGAAAACATTAAATTCAATCAGAAATAATCCCAATCTGTCAAAATAATACCAAGGCAGACGTGATGTCAATCAAACAAATACGAGTCTAATGATAATATTGATTAACACGACAAAACAGGTAGAAAATTTTCGAAGGCGCACTTTCGTCTATAATTACAATCATAAATACCTCTGATATGAAATGCAGATTTCAGTTTTCAGTATCAAGATTAACACAGTATGGTGGAGCAACAAATCGTCAGAAATAAAAAAAGTTACAATTTTATAAATACCTCGTTTACAATAGTACAAAAAACCGATATGAGCGAGAGCGTGTGTTTGCGTGTGTGCGGCCATGACAGCTAAATCTGGCGAGCACTGTCGACTTTTTCACAGCTGAAAACTTATAAGAAAACAAAATGGCATCAACAACCATTTCCCTGTTCTCCATAACAAAACATGTACAAATAAAAACCACACCATAATAGCTCATTTATGCAAAAATAAGTGTAATTTTAAGGTTTACTTGTTATTGTTACTCTAAATCTCCTATTGGTATATTCACAATTATCTGATCAAATTTTTGGAGCTCCCTTGCAAAGATATATGTCAAATGGAAAGTTTTGTGGCATTAAGCATCTCTTCGCTGCTGATATATAAGCACAGCATATGCTGTGATATAAGGATATCAGAAAATTTATTTATTTCCATGGAAATAACTATTTTATACTTATGATTAGAGATTAGTGGAGCGCGGAGTTTAACAGGATCGTAGTCAGTTTACGAATGAACATAATATGTCAC
This sequence comes from Monochamus saltuarius, assembly GCA_025584915.1. Lineage (NCBI taxonomy): Eukaryota > Metazoa > Arthropoda > Insecta > Coleoptera > Cerambycidae > Monochamus > Monochamus saltuarius. The sequence continues at coordinate 9,043,310 of CM046727.1, forward strand.
AACATAGTATTATTACCAAATAGTAAGGTTAAGTAAGATTAATAAAATACCTATAGAAATTAAGATAACACCTAAAAATGACAACACTTTATAAGAATAGTCTTCAAATGTCCTGTCACTTTAGTTTTGTCAGAAAAATTTATAATGCGTTGACACATGATACAAAACAGATAATTTCCTTTAATGTATATCCCTATAACCTTCGGCATCACTGTTAAACCACATTTCCCATAATTACCATCTATTTCTTCTCTCCTTTGGCATGTCACTTCATTCACTCCCCCCCCCCCTCAACTAATACTTGCTAATGTAAATTATATAGTTATTTAAATACACACAGTGAATACGACTTGCAGAAGACGTAAAAGAGTATCGACGCGACAGTGACTATTACAGCGTTCCGTAAATAACCAAAACTAATCCGCACGTTCGACCCTGTTAGACTTCACGCTGGTACTAACTCTACTTGTGACAACAAAACACACAAAAATATGCAAATATATGTACAATAAACACCATTAGATTATAGATATAATTCCTTGTTTTTTCATTCTAAACTTTGGTATAGGATAAAGTGTAAATATATAATCTTATTACATTTCTCTATGCATTCTATTTTGTGATACAAGACGGTTAACTGAAACAAATATATTTAATCCACTACCAAAGTCAGCAACAAAAAACAGAGGCATCCTGCAGAATTGTAATAATATAATCAGAGCAGAATGTGAACAATCAAAATCAATTTCAATCAAAAATGTTTTTAGAAGTGTTTCTGAACATTTTAAATCATTAGTACAGTAGTCTTAGGTAGGAGCCTTGAAGCACTCCGGAATAACATATGTGTTCACAGATTTATTAGTAAAAGGAGTTGTAATTTTGAAGCAAACTTCATTCTACTTATTAATTTAGGCTACTGGAAGGTTTGTTACGGAGATTCAGGTTCAACAGTTGCCATATTTTCATTTATACAGTAATTTGCAGATTTACATTAGTGCTTGGCATAAATTAATGAATTAATTCTAGCATAAATATCACTTTTATTAAATATATTTATTTCTTTGCCATTCCATACTAACAAAATATGTGAGAAGTATGGCAATGTTGCTTATCTTTCTGTGTACTACTACACATAGTAGATTCTAATATACAGTGTTGCAGATAGTCAGAATTTGCATGTTTTGTGTGGAAAATTTAATTAGAAATGTTAATATCGGCTTGGAAATTATTTGTGCCTATGTTGGCGCGGAGTCGGAATTCTCAATTTCTGCTTTCTTTGTCATACACGTGTACAATATTTGATATAAAACAAATGGGTAATTTATAAATGAACAGTTCAGCGTCCCTTTGCTTATAAATCTATGAGCAGATGCTACTCTATTTAAGTACGACATTACTAATGTGGCAACATGGTAAATAATTTTGGCTATGCAAACTGCTGAAAAAAAAACATAAAAAAGTAAAAAAAAATTCATTTGGTACAAACTGTATAAGAAGCTTCGTATATTTCAAAAATGACAATTTTGCAAGAAAAAAATATAAGGCTGTATGGTTTCTGAGATGCCAATGGTGAACCGTGAAAAACGAACCATCCTGTATGTGTAGTACTACTGTATTTTGCTTTATAATTTTCTCAAAACCTTCCCAAGCTGCTTAAATAACAAAAAGCTTTGTAAGACAACTCATTTAAACCTTGTTTAAAACTATGATATAATACTTTCGAAAGTTGAAGAATGATTTACTTTTGATTGAAAATGGTTTTATTATGAATACATCCAGCTAAATATTCTAAAGGGAATTTGTGTGCAAAACACCTTTACAAGGGAACTCCGCTACCAAAACCAATCTTATAAATAAATCTGAGAGAGAAGGCAGTTAGAGTTGTTACGAAGCGTGTATATCTACAAAAGTTTCTCTTATTGTTTTTGTAGAGTAGGTATATCACATCACAATCATTAAAATTTATACATAGCTCTATGATAATCACTAACCTGTGTGTAATGGCTGAAAGAGAAAAGGTAAGTCGTAAGCTAGAACGCCACCTACCTGTAACGGGAGATCTTACTGGTCAATAGATTATCGTCTGTGGTGGTGCCCGTGGTGGTGGTGGCGGTGACGACCTGGAATGTTTTACACGGATCAAATTCGGCTCTCTTACACCAAATTATCCGTCTACTTACTCGAGTCTCGGTCAGAATGGTGCTTTCTGTCCCGGTCCCTGTCCCGTTCTCTCTCCCTCTCTCTGTGAGATTCTCTGTCCCTTACATGGTCTTTGTGGGAATCTCTTCTACTATCGACTTTATCTGCAGTGCGCGACCTCTTCTCCCTCTCCCTCCTTTCCCTTTCCTTCTGCTTCTCCTTTTCCCTAGAAACCACCAAGACAATTGAGGAGGTTGCACACAGAACCGGTTAAATCCAATTTTTATCAAACTTTTGTGGGTTTTGTATAACATTCACAAGTTCTTTATTTTTATGTGGCGGTTTCAAGTAAAACCATATACAGGGTTAACTATGACTAAGTACAAATATTTTAAGATGGGGATAGAGAAAATTAAGAATTAACGGAATTTCTCTTTAAAAAAATTTCACTTATTTATAGTGAAAAAATTTTTTTTATATATATTAAATTTCTTATTTAACGGCACCTATGCGACCCATCCGCGGCACGTTTATCGTTTACAGAGTCAGAGTAGGCAACCAGCAAGACAACGATAAAATTCACTGTCATGTCATAATTCAATTCCTGTGTTTACATTGTAATTTTGTGTTGTTCTTCAGTTTTTAGTGCCATATTTTAATTTTAAACGTTTTATAGTTATTAAATAAAGTAATTTGTGTCAGGTACAGATATTTTCCCACAATGTAGTTCGCCGGTTTGTTTCCTAGGTTATGGGACAAGATTGACGCGAGTGCAATAAAAGTTTTCTATTATCTGTTAGTACCTACCTATTCCTTTCGTTTGATTTTCTTATAATAAATAGCCATTCTATCTAACTGTTCCTACGGGAAGTGTGTTTTATCGGTAGTGAGTGGTTGTAATCAGTGAAATAGTTTTGCCAGTTTGTAACAAAATAATGAAAAATGAATGCAAAATATTGAAGCTAACTGGACTAACTGTTACCTACCTATCTATTAGGTATAATTACTAATAGGAATGTTAATTTTTGTGTTCCTGCATTTAGAAACGCTGCAAAAAACGACCCAATGGTAGTTGACATTGTTGACAGATGTAAGCTTTAGCTATGGATATAAGCCATCTCATTTGATGTTTATCATAGGCGCCGACTTTCCGCAGAAAAGAGGGATTGCTCCATTTTTTAAATATCGATAAATTCTGGAATATTTTTTTATTGTCTTTTATGCCTCCACGAGCATGTGGTTAAAATGTTTGTACTTGGTCATATTTTTAAGATAATTATTTAGGCGTATATATTTATTCTTATAGGTATGAAATAATAGTGGTTTTGGAGAAAAAAACAGTTAAATCCAAAATACTGCTTTATTATGCTTCAACAAAAAAATGTAAGCAAAGCATTTGTAGTTTATTTAGTTTACTCTATAAAACAGTAACAAGAACAATTTAGTTCGAATTTCAAAATTTAAAGGTTCTAACGAGTTTTTTATTTTTATTGAAAAATTTGTACTTTGATTTAACCGGTTTTATGTGCAACCTCTTCAATTACTTTTTAATGATTTTTATTTGTCACCTTTGATTTGTTGTAGAAATTTTTATTTGTCTGGTAAATAATGAAAGAAAAATAATTTTCTACATAATGCCAATGTTTTGGCTTATATTAAGGCCTTTTTCCGGGCTCTAAAAGTAATAATGCAAGTTATATTATAAAATTATAATAAAATATCTACATATAAAAAAAAACAAAAACATTAAAAATAGAATCATTACATATATAACAAAATTAAAAGTAAAACCTTCAAAACCTTCCTTTCAATAAATCTATCAGTGAATGAAACAACTAAAAACAAATGTTGAAAGTAGATTTCATTAGAAATATGTCAGCAGTTCAAAAGAAATCGCAAAATTAATTTTAAAGAGTGTCATTATTATTGCAAACGATTGTACCTAGGAAAGTTTTAATATGTTTTTGTTTTTTTTAAATAGATGTTTTATTGTGATTTTATAACATGCACTACTGTTATTTTTAGAACCCTGAGGAAGACTGTAATATAAGCCAAAACATCATTATGAAGAAAATAATATAAATAAAAGCTTCTACAATTATTTTATTCCATTCAATAAAATTTTACTTACCTCTGCTCTGACCGGCTCTTTTCTTTCTCTTGTTCCCGTTCTTTTTCTTTCTCTTTTTCTCGTTCGCGTTCCCTTTCTTTTTCCCTCTCACGTTCTCGGTCTCTTTCTCGTCTCCGTTCCCTCTCTCTTTCCCTCTCCTTGTCCCGCCTACTATCGTCCGTACTCGAACTACTTCGCCCATACTGCCTCTCGTCCTTTGCAGCTTTTACCATGGCAGTAACCTCATCGACTGCGGCCTTGAGCCGAGCGAATCCCATATGTTGTTTACCCATTAAATGATCGTCTATTCGTTGTTGGGCATCACCAACTATAAGAAAAGCTCCGCACACCTCACAGACCTCCATTTGTTTCTCTTGTGCGGCCGCGAGTTCAGCTGTTGCATTCCAGTGACTAAAAATAAGTTAGAAGTTTAGTTTACTCACCGTTTCATTATCAATTATTTATTTACCCATTTTCGATTTGTTTACGCAGCGAATCTCTTTCTTCTTTCAATTGATCACAGAGTTTCATCAGTCCTTGAGCTTGTTCTACATTTCCATCAGTTCCGGCTTTTTCAGCTTCGGCTTCCAAATCATTTATTCTTTCGTTTAATATATCTATTTGTTCTTGATTCTTCTGCGTTTGGGCAGGAGATATGGCTGGTAATTCGTTTTTTCCACTGAGTGCCAATCGTTGTTTACCTTTGACTATTTTTCTTTCGACTTCATTCATCATAGACACGCAAAATCGGAGAAAGTCCTCTTGGTACTGGAGTTTACGATGGTGAGTTGGTTTAGCACTTTGAAATAATTTTCTAACTTCTTCATCATGAACTTTTGAACAGGCTCCTAAATCTGCTCTAGTATTTACAAAGAGATCGTGAGGGCAGAATTTGGCTAAGAAATATTTACAGTACTGCAAAAAATAACAATCAGATAGAATTTCATTGTTAGATAATTCATTTTATTTTACCTCTGGATCCTCCCAATTTAGTTCTTTAACTTTTTCGTTGGGTGCCACATTTCTATTGCGTCCCATTAATTCATCTAAAAGCTGAGCAGCCGCTAATACAGCCATTGTTTTTATAAAATTTCAAATAAAATAGATATATAAATTTTATGACTGCAGATATGACCATCTATAACATACATCTACCAAACCAAAAACCAAACACGATTGTTAAACAGAAATTGTCTAGTGAATAACGTGACAGATCAGTAATTTCTTCAGTTATGTTGGTGCCACTGGTAATTCGGTCTCTCCAGTGAAAGAGTGGGGAATTTGAAATAATTTATGAAAGAATTCTTCTATCAAATAAATATAAACTATAATTTTGTTATTATCCTAAGTAACTGTAGCACCTTATAGGGTTGTCTTATAAAGTGCGCTTCAGACAATCCTCATAATAAAAAATATAGTGACAAATTTTAAATTAACAGACCATTACAATATAATTTCTTGTCTGCTTCTGCCAAGGATTGGTACCATCCTTGTGCTTCTGCAACGTCAGTGGTCGAGGTGGCTGGTGGCTGTCATCTTGACAGCTGTTTAAAGTGAGGTTATAAATGATATTTAAATAATTGATAAGATATGTCTTGGCCACGAATCTAAATCTGTTATGAAGATGCCATCACATAAATTCTTTTTAAATCCCTCTGTAATCTGTAACTAACTGTGATATGGTATTTAAAATTGAAAAATAAAAAAAAAATAGTTAATGGAATCAACTTCTGTGCATATGAACCTACTTGATGAAGAAGAAATGGTAGCTACAAGAGATTGGAGAAAAGCATTAAGGGCTCAGCCAGCCTACAGAATTGTAAATAGAACTATACGAGGTCAAACGCAATTTATATGTGTAGTTGGTTTTACAGGATTTTTATTATTAGTTATTTTATATTTATTTCCTACAAGAAGTTCGAGTAATGTTATGCGCAGTAGCAACTACAATTACACATATCCATTAACTAGGCCTATTAAAACAAACACTATGCATACATTTCGGATAGGTAAAAGATTCATTTCGTATAATATAAACGATTTGTACATATGTTACACAAAATTTTAGGTATTATTGCAGATTTAGACACAAATTCAAAAAGTGAAGATGAGAAAAATACTTATTATTCATATTTTAAACAGGGTTACCTTAGTTTTAACCCAAAAACTCTTAAAGTGATTGTATCATGGGACGCAAAAGAACCCATAAAACTTAAAAATAATTTTGCTTTGAAAGGACGAGGCATGGAACTGTCAGAGTTGGTTACATTTAACGGGCGATTGCTGACTTTTGAAGACAGGACTGGTCTTGTTTATGAAATTGTTAATAACCAAGTCGTTCCGTGGGTATTATTAATCGATGGAGATGGAAAGTAGGTTAAACTTGATTAGAAATTCACCACATTACTGATTTGTTTTTCAGAAAAGTGAAGGGTTTCAAATCAGAATGGGCAACAGTAAAAGACGAAGTACTGTATGTCGGTTCAATGGGTAAAGAATGGACAACAGCATCTGGAGAATTTCAGAGTAATGACCCTCAATATGTTAAAGCTGTCAGTACAAACGGTGAGGTAAGTGTCATTTAAAATAATGTCGCAGATAAATAGTAATCCTTCCGGTTGAAGATTTCCCATATCAGTTGGATAAATGAATACAAAAGAATAAGAGAAGTCTTAGGAATTTACTGGCCTGGCTATATGATTCACGAAAGTGGGGTTTGGTCCAATAAACATCAAAGATGGTTCTTTCTACCTCGACGATGTAGTAAGGAACCTTACAACGAATCATTAGACGAACACAGGGGTTGTTCAGTGTTGATCTCTGCCAATGAATATATGTACGATGTTCAAGCTGTACAGGTAACACAGTAATCTCATAAAATGAAATGAAAAATTATGTTGTTTTCACCATTTTAGATTAAAAATTCGAGTCCGACGAGAGGTTTTTCGACCTTCAAATTTATCCCTACATCAGATGACTTCGTAATAGTAGCATTGAGAACGGAAGAACTCGAAGGAAATACATCGACTTACGTAACAGCTTTCACGATTCACGGAGATATTTTACTAGAGGATACTTATATCGCCAACGTAAAGTATGAGGGACTTGAATTTATATAGCATTCCGCAAAAATTTAGTTAAATGTTGTAAAGTGAAAATTGTACATATATTTGTAAATTATTTTGTAATTAAAGCAATAGGTAATAAAATTGTGATTTTTTATATATACAGGGTGTCTGGAAATGATGCGTAATTCTACACAAAAAATTATTGCCACAAAACCCTCATTTTTTCGAAAATTTAAAATTACCGTGTTATAGGTACAGGTGATTTGACAGACAAGTATTACAAAGGCGATGATAATGATAATTTCTCAAAATGTAACTTACGCTTTCTATGTAATTCACTGGTCAGTTTTCAATAAAATTCATAGGGAATTAAGAAACAATAAAGTCGACAAAAGTCATTTATTTCTCCTTTCAATATATAAACAAATCGAATAAAAACAATACTGCAGTCTTCTGATACAAAACTGAATATCATTTACACTTATCCCATACTAAAGCCTAATTTAAACAATATACAAAATATACATCATGCAAGGAAAAGTAGTACAGTATACTAAAAAAATATAGTAGGTTAGTTAGTACTTAAAATTATATACATTAAATTATATTTTAAAAAGTACATCATGCAAATATTTTTCATCTTAAAAAATAAAGAATATATATGTATAAGTATACTGTAAAGAATATTATAGTCACTGCTGAAAATTATAAATTTTTTAACACCCCAGTGAAATTCAGTTAGATCAAAATGTGCCAACAGCAATTACTAAATCAATAATAAAGTTAAAAATACATAAAGCATAATCATGCATCCCTTTTTCAAATATATAACTGTTCAATCAAGCTACCTTTTAAACATACAGTTGTCAAATGTCATTGACAGTTGACAATCATTGTAACTTCACTTATAGCTGTCAACTGTTAAGTTAGGTTAGAATAATTGAAAGTTGCCTTTCACGGTTTCAATTACAACTTTTAAATATTTTCTAAGAAATGTTATGTAACAAGTAATTAACTATAACATCAGCATTATTTATATTTACAAGCATCATCTCATCACTTTCCTGTAAAGTATTTCACTTCATTTAAAGATTCATCAAACTCATCCTTCTAAATAGTATTAGTAGGCAATTTGGTAAAGCAGATACCTATAAGCTAGGGTGTCATTCCTAACCTATACATCATTATATACTGTACTACTTTAATCCTAAGGCCGTTGAAATCTGTTCGTACAAGGTCCAAGCCATCGCGGCCATCAATGTGCGTCTCAGCATTCTGGGGACCATTCCCTTGAAATAACCCTGTAGTCCATATTTACCGTGGACATACACCACGACGGACCACAACCCGTTGAATTTGGTCGGGTAGAGCTGCATTTTTGTCTTCAGGACGTCGGCTGGCTGGGTGACAACGGAGGCGAGTATGCCTGCGGACACGCCGCATGTGAAGTGAATCGGGGAGGCATACGGAGTGTTCCACATTTCTGTAACAGAAATGTTGTTTCAAATTTTTCATAATTTCAAAGTGTCAAGTTGCACAAAAATAGATAGTATTTGTTATAATGTGCATGCGTAGGATAGAAAAAAAAAAACAATTATTAATATGTTTTTAATAATTGCTTTTACAATTTTTAAGACTAAGTTAATGCAGAAAAATGTAAAGAAGCAATTTGTGTGATGTCATAATCATTAATTGAACAAAACTAATTTCTAAAAGGTATGAAACACCGAAAGTTTCAGAATTTTTAGAACATTTTAAGAAATATTTCAGTAATATAAAACTTGCAATTACTAAAAAAGACTCCATGATGATCATTTTTAGATTTTTTTTAATACTGAGAAACCATATGTATGCGCATTATCTACTAGAGAGGTTATGGTGGCACATGACGCCTACTACACGCTTTTCTATGTTGGTATATAAAGCCTACCATGCGCATTATCTACTGGAGAGATTATGTTGGTACATAACACCTACCTTCTGGGACCATCAGTTTGGCTTGCGTGTAGAACATAAGGTACAAGCCAGAGAAAGGTGCATCCCTAAACAACGTGGGTACTAGTCCACATGTCATTCCTCTAATTCCTTCAGTGCGGTATATCTCCTTCAGAGCGCCACCAATTCCTTGATATCCATAAACACCACTCTCTACTCTAAAATAAAAATATTGCAATACCATCGAAAAAGACTCCAGAGATTTGTTTTCATTCAAAAAATATCAAATTTATAGTATTTACCTGGTTTTAACTACGGTAATGGGTATCAAAGCAGCACCACTCATGCAGCGTGCTATCATTCCAATAGCTACCGATTGTAGTGGGCTGGGCGTCTTATTGGAAAAGTAATGGGTCTTGATGTAGTCCACAGAACAAAAATACAGGCCCACTCCAGGAACGCAACGAGTTAGAGACTAAAATAAAGAGAAACTGTTATGGAAAACTCTCTGTTTTCGTTCTCAAAATCGAAACGTCAATAATACGGAAGTGCGCTATAGTGATGTGATTTTTGTAATTTTTTACTTATCTGCTTTTTTCAGTGTGAGATTTTTTGGTTAGGCAAACTTAGTTTCAAAAATAACCCTTGACTGTTCCGTTTGGCGCAAGGGCTTATTTAATTAATCTTTATTATTTTTTCAGAAGTGTGGCAATAAAACTAAAGAAAAACTATTTATTTACGGAAATTATTGGAAGTTATCACTATTTTTATCAACATTTATTATAAAATAAATAAATAAATAAAATTTATTTTATAAAATAAATAAATAAATTAGACTAACTCGATATTCAATATGATTTATGAAACACTGTATATTATATGCACCTATATTATTGGTTAATTAGTCAATTTCTTGGTCTTGCTCAATTTATTTGATCCGAAAAAAAAACAGTTTTAAAATATATTTTTAACCTGAATTTTGACTACTATTTTCTAGATTTTTTTGTTATTTTTTTTTACTTAACATATTAATTTTAATAGTTTGTTTTTTGAGAAGACAATTTCTTTTACCTTTTAATAATAAGCCTCAGTATACATATAATATTAAATTGCAACAAATTTATAATTTATGTTTCTTACAATTCTGTTTATATAAACTAAATGCCAGTGTAATTTTTTATTTTATAATAACGATAACAAAAAGCCATGACGCTATGACCAGAACCATTTTTTATAAGCTGTTTATACCAATTAAACCACTAATGATAAAAAAACTGATAAGCCTTTTCTGGATCTTCTTTTACATGTTCTCAAAGCATGACTTACTTCCAATAAATTCTGCGTTAAAAAGCGTAATATTTGTTATCAATTCCTTATTATTAATAGAATTTATTTAAAATTTGTATTCTGTAGCATTCCAATATAAAGAATAGTGAGAACATAGTTCAAATGAAATATTTATGTGACGATATTCAAAAGGATAAACTTGTTCCAGAATCGGAACACATACGTATATAAATACTATGGCAAATTTGATGTAATTAAAGGTTAAGGTTAAATAAACATACATAACAGCAAAATAAACATGTATCAAAAAGTGTATGTAAACAGATATTTGCCGCATTTATGAGTAAGCAACGATACATAGAAACACAACAACATTTAAGACGTTTGCTAATGAAATGACCATTTTTTAAACATCGTCCACTTTAAATAACATATTTTAGAATACTTACTGGCATCATTCCTCTCCATAGTCCACGGACATGCTCTTGTTGTAAAATGTTTGTGAAAATAGCCACCATACTAAGCGCACCATGACGGCCACTGAAAAATACATAAAAATATGAAGATTTGTAATATGTAATTAAACGAAAAAATATAATTATCTAAAACAAAAAAATGCTTCATTACGTTAGGTATACTTACTTGATAACGGCGGTCGTGGGATTCTGCAAACGCGTCTTCACTAAATCCAAGGGTTGGAACAAGACGGTGGAAAAAGTTCCAGAAAAGGACCCAGCTAAAAAGGCTTTGAGTACAGGATACTGAAAAGAAAAAAAATATTAATTCATTTGCCAAACCATTCAAACTAAAAATAAAAATATATTAATTTAAACTTACACTTGTAACAATATCCATTTTTAAGCATAAAAAAATAGCTCAGTCTCCAATATACGCAAGTCTTGAAATTATTTTCTCTCCTAAATATTTTTAACAAAAATATTCGACAAATTGTATTTTAGTACAAATAGGTACTAAATACAATGGAACTCTAGAAAGTATCGGAGTAGTCGGAGTAGTAGATGGGGTTCACACGGAATTTGTTAACCACGGTCATATTTTGGGCTCTTAAGTACTGCATTTATATAAAATTAATAGACACTAACACAAAGGAAAAAATTGAAATGAAAAAACGAAAACTAGAACGGCGGTTTTGGCAGATACTTTGCAAAGCAAATTCTCTAGAAATTGATAATCGATAGCAGCACAAGGTAAGACAGCACGCTGTCAGGCGCACGGTTCTATTAAATGTTTGAATTAGCCTTGTGCTTTATATATACTGGCGAAAGGTCAATAGTGATAACATTTTAACTTTATCCATGTTATTAATGTTAGACCCCCAATGTTGAAAATATTTATTAGCTATTAGCTGGCTACCATAGACATACTCTCAGATATATAGGGTGATTGAAATAAGTAATAGAGAAAAATGTTTTTGCATTACTTTTATATATTCGTGAAGAAAAATTAAACTTTTTTATGAATATACCTAGTTATTTGATGATAATACAAAGAACTGTGTGACAATTAATTTATTTTACATTTTACATACCTCTTTGTTACTATTTGCATTACTCTTAGGCATAGTAACTGCTAACTAATTTTTATATTGAAAACAACATAGAAATATTAGTCAGTTTCATTTTAAAAAATGCAGATATCTACTAAATAAAGGACATCTTTCTGACACAAAAAAATTGGTAGGTAAGTAGCGATTTTATTTAACGCTCACTACAGGATTTTCATTTCCTTTCCTATAAATAGAAATACCAACAAATATTCATAAACAATGAGTAATGTGTTATAATCACCTTTCAAAATGCAATATAACTGTATTTGATAAGCTGATTTTAAAGGATAAACAATATGGTCACATAATATCAAAAACATATTGCGTTTGGTTGAAAATGTGTATGAGAAACATTTTTTTATTTGAAATTAATATTCAAAAAATTATTAACAAAAATATATTATTGTTGAATTGGATGTCTGAGAACAGTGTCCTACAGCAAAGTTCCTGATCCTCAGGTCACGGCTAGCATTAAAAATCAAATACTTAATTAAAAATGACCTTAACAAATCCATTACGCCCTCCAGACTGTTCCAATCAAAGAGATAAAACCTGATAAATTTTGCACGCTGTACTAGACGATCCAGTTCTATTTTGCTCCCTCTGTATTGACCGTTGACCTAAATCTGTTTATTTAAACGCTTCCCAATTTACTTACATCTTCCAAAATAGCTTTTCTGTTAGTCTTATGATTTGCTTGACCCCCTTGAGGGGCTATCAGACCATGTTTAACCTCTTCGATAAGTTCTATTTGCATTAGATATTTTATATACAATCAGTTTGACACTATTGTATATGGGAAATCGCTGAGCCACAAATTGAATTTTCTGCGCATTATTTTCATATGATGGTATTGTAATTGCTTTACATAACGATATCGGACGTACATAATCAGATTATTTTGATTATTATGAAGTCAAGTGTCAAGTAATGTCAAGGTTATATTTAACGTTTACCTCACAGTTCTCATTGGTTAAAATTACCAGATACCAGTGTTTGTATCAGACCTAAAATTCATTGTACCTACATAATATATGAAAAAGGCACAAAAGGACGAATATAAGAAGAAAAAAACATGTACAGAGTTTCTCATTATATTTAGGGTTAGGCCGCGCTTTATTATTGTTTTTATTATAAAAGTTGTAGGCCTGTAAGCCCTTTAATAAGTTCTTGAACCCACAGTGGCGTGCAGAAGTTGATCACTTTTCAAAACTCGAAAATTTATTTTGTATCTAAAATGAATGTATCTAATAATAACGATAATAAGGGGTAGCCTAAATATAATGAATAACAGTACAAATAGGAAATAGCTTTACCTTTATAAATTTTTCTTATTTTTCATAAATCAAAGAAGTGCCAGTGACATAATATAAATAAAGCTATCATTATGAAACAATATAAATATTTCAATTTTGTGCAGGGTGTGTTTTTTTAATTGGACTATTGATATTTGATTGAGTTTTTTGATGTTTTATACACCGCCCCTGTAATTTTTTTATTTGTTCGAATGCTATTTCAGGACCACTTAAGTTGAAAATACATGGCGTTTTTAAATGAAGTAGCAAAAATGAGTCCACAGATTCCTTAGGTGAAAATATATCGATTTAACCTAACATGCCTATATCTCAAATCGCATAATAAAAAAGATACAGGGTGTCAGAGTTAAAATTTTATTTTCGATATTTGTAAATAACTTCTTAACAAATTCAAATATTTACATAAAATTTGTAAATCTATGGTTTTTGCGGGCAAGAGATTCAAATTTGTTTCTAATTTTGACGTCACTAGTAGAGGGCGCCACTTATGACACGTCATGTTTCTTTAAAATGACAGAACTTTTTTGCTGCTTAGTATATCCATCTGATTATTGAAACAATCGATTCCCCTACCTATTATATCTGAAAAAGCTATAAGTACCTTGTTGAAGTCATTAGAAGCAACAGTTTTCGAAATAATCCTATTTGAAATATTCAGTGCACCGATTGAAAACTGTTGTTGTTTCAGGTAAACTGCCTTTTAGATAGAGATCGATAGAGAGAAATTTTTCAAGTAATATTTTGCTGTATTTTCAGTAGAAAAGGCACTTTAACTGAAACCAAAACAGTTTTTACTCGGTACACTGAATATTTCAAATAAGATTGTTTCGAAAACTGTTACTTCTGACAACTTCAATAAGATATACCTTTTTCAGATATAACAGGTAGGAGAATCGGTTGTTTCGATAGTCAGATGGAAACACTAAGCTGCCGTTAAAAAGATACATGGTGTGCCACAAATGGCGCCTTTTACTAGTGAAGTCAAAATTAGAAACAAATTTGAATGTATCGCCCTCGAAAACTCCCGATTTACAAACTTTATGTAAATATTTGGATATCTTAAGATGTCATTTACAAATATCGAAAATAAAATTTTAACTTTGACACCCTGTATATTTTTTATTATGCGACCTGGGATATAGATATGAGCTTAAATTGGTTTATTTTCACTTAAGAAATCTGTGGTCTCATTTTTACTACTTCATTTAAAAACACTCTGTATATGAGAAAGAATAGGTACGTTTTCTGCAATTAAAAAAATTGCATAATGTACCATCATTTCGCGTCATATGTGTCTTAAAAACATGTTTACTTCCATCCAGCGCAAAGCAATTTAAAAATGTCTTGCGTTAGCTACAAGATGAACAAACCTTTGGCTATTTCTCAAGACCACGTTTTTTTTAATACGAAATATTACCAATCAATTGACCCTTAATTATTTGCGATACAAAAGCAAAAGACAACAGGTCTAGAGCACAACAACGTTAAAATATTAATCTTGCCACATATTGACTTGTTTTTAAAGATAAAGTCGTGTCAAAAGTCAATTATTGATGTCTGCAGGGGGTCCTCTTATCATTACCACGGGAAAGGCTAAAGAGTACGCAAATAACTGATAAGCTGGGAATTGGAATGGAGAAATACTCGGCCTTCGAATAATTTACACTGGGTGTTATGAAGCTAATGGGCCATGCTCAAGGCTGCTACATCGTTCCTTGCATGAACATACACTTATTTATACTAGGTTGTTGAAAGTTACAGACCTGCAGAGAGATTATTGAATATTATACAAGGTGTTTCCAAAATAGAGTTTTAAACTTCTACTGTCTATAGAACTCATTAAAATAAGCTAAAAAAAATGCCTTTTAACGTGTGGCTTAAAATGCACCTTTAGGAGATTAGGTACAATCGTTTGCAATAATGATGACACTCTTTTAAAACAGTTTTTGAACTTCTGGAAGCTCTGAATAGAAATTTCATTAAATGTCTCTTGGTAAGTGAAACAACTAATAACTAATGTTAAAAATTTAAAGCAGATTTCAATATGGATACGCCAGAAGTTCAAAAGCAATCGCAAAATTCATTTTAGTGAGTGTCATTAATATTGCAAACGATAGTACTTGTCCTTAAAAGTGTACAAATAAAACTGTTATTTTTTCTGTTATTGACAGAATGGTCGAAAATAAATAGACAAAATTTACGGATAATACGTAACTTTTTAAATCGAATAACATGAAGCAATTTTCGTTATTCAAATCATAGGCGTATCGTTTAGGGATTTGAAATCTGGAAATTTTTCCATTCCACTTTTTTGCAGTTTTCTCGACAAATTCATAATCGACATTCTCATGCGTTATTGATGGTTTTAAATTTCAAGCTCAGTTTATTCAAAAGCAGTCGCCAATATATATTTAAACAAAAACGGCGTACATAAATATATTACGTAAAAATGTTAAAAAATATTAATTTGTCGATAGCAATTGTGATAAAGTTGAATGAAAGATATTACGAATCTAAAATCATTTTCATCCCCCTCAATTGGACGCCTATGATTTGGAAAACAAAAAATAGCCTAGCCCATGTTTTTGATGTAAAAACGTTAAATGTTTCATAAATTTTGTATATGTTCGACTGTTTTGTCAATAATAGAAAAATATAGTTTCATTTATTCCATTTAAGAATAGGTAAATAACCTTCTAAAAAGGTGTCCATGTTAATAGGAATTTTGTATTGAAAATGTTCAGGGGGTCTAAATACGTTTTATCTGCATTTTGACTAATTTTTATTTTTTATTTTATTTTATTTTTATTTTTTTTAAACTTTTATAAGTATAATTTATTTATTTATTTATAACTGTTATTGTTATTACACAAACTGTTTATACACGTCAAAAAACAAGGAAGTTATGTTCCACTAAATATTCTAAACGGCCAATATAATAAATACAAAATCAATGACAAAATAAATTAACATAAATAATATATAAAGATAATATTATCATTGGCGCATTCGGCAAATTATAGAAAAACGATTATATTCCAAATTAACATTTTTTTTAGTGTTCACTCAATAAAATTTGCAACATCTACTGCTGATTAAAAATTAGATAAGGGCCCCTTAGTTGGTGAGATAAAAATATAGTTACTTTGAATATACATATTTGATATAATAAATAAAAACAAATTTAATTGGATAGTTTTGTGCCAAAATTATCTAAAAATTCAAGGCAAAAATGATAAGAACCTCAGCCTAACCATATACGTATTCTAAATCTTACAACTTATTTTAAGAAACGTGCAACTTTATAAACAAGTAGAAACAATTTGTTGAATTTTGCAAGTATATTCACCATATCTCGTTAAATAAAAAACTATCAACTTTAGTTACATCAAACACTAAAACTCAGATGGGTAGTATGTAGTTCAGTCTATCGTTCTTTGGCAATTTTAGGTCACTAAAGGTGGTAAAAATATTTTTACAAGAAACAAGACGTAATTTAGATGAAATTCATATGTAGGTATATCCACCATATTTCGCATATACAGGGTGCCCCAAAAGAAGATGTGACTCTCCTTATGCCATTTTTATTAGCAAATCGTAATAATTACTGAATGAATATTTGCTAATTAAAACAAAATAAATAATTCTAAATTTTGTAAAATGTAACTTTAACACCCTGTATATTCAAACAGAGACGCCCAAATACAAAATGACATAAGGAAAGTCGCTTTATTTTTGTTCAAAGAATATGTGGATAATGGTATGGCCTTCTATTTTGGGACACCCTGTAGATAAGATGCCAATATGTGGATCATATATGTTTTCCAACGAACTGTCAAAAAATTTCCAGTTAATTATCGCCTCGCCACGAAAAAATTTCTGGAAGTTTTTCTGGTTGCCATGGTAACGAGTCAAAATAAAGGCATCTTATTACATCTGTATACATACCTGTATTACGTCCATCCTAAAAGAAAATATGGCAATGTTTTTCAGATTTGGCACTAGTATAGGTTTTAAACCACGTATTTAATGTAATAACTTTATAATAAATATATTATTCCAAATACACGTGATACTGTATAAACTTTTTATCGAATTTACGAGTGTGACCTAATACTATTTTTCTTTGCAGGGGGTAACTATACGGGTCACTGAATGAAATACAGGTCGTCCAAAATAAACCAAGACACTCTCTTAAATGTCTTAGAAACATTATTTTTATCACCCAGTATATATATCGACATAATTCCATATTGTTTACCTATTTATTATAATGCTGATTTTGAATGAAATCATTAGTGATATCGTTGAACTGATGCAAATTTGAAAATATTTACTTATCTGATTAGAATGTTTTGGAAACAACTATATTAAGAACCAAAATAACAATGTAATATAAAATTTCCTCTAAAATCAAATAAGTAATTAATAATGCCTATATTTTATTCAATATATTAAAGTTGCTCTCAAAAATAAGTATCGTATTTCGCAACAATTAGTCACTAAACTATACCCTGAAATTCATTTATCTTCGTTATGCTTTCAGTGAAACAAATTTCGGTGGGGTATTTTTAGAACAACCCGCGTATATGCATCCCCTGCCCAGAGGGAACAAATCAATACACTACACAACGCAGCCGCATCACATTTTTGACAACCCTGTCAAACACAGTCCCTTTTTAAAACACAAGAAAATTCCAGTAAAACCACATCATACCGAGTGAGCCTGGTTCACAACCGCTAGTTATAACGGTCTCAAAAAATAAACAAAGTGCAAAAAATGGTACTATCAAGAAAACTACTTCAACCGAAACAAGCTTAAAATGACCCTCAAGCAAACATATGGTAAAAATGTAATTTAATGGCACATATTTTTTGAAATGGCAAGTTGTAATGACAGCGTACCTGAAAATAGCAGCACATCGGAAGCTGAGAACAAAAAAAAAGTGCCTGAATGGATTTTAGCCAAACAAGGGATTAATCTAATTATAAATAATAATAGTACAGAGGCCAAAGAACTATTTTTGCAGTACCCAGATAGTTTAGTCATGTTTGCAGGATATTCGTTTGTAGTATTTATGGTAAGTAGATGTTGAACACAGACATACAGGGTGTAAGTACATCAATGAGACAAAAAGTCAGGTGACTCATTGTGGAAAAAAGTAGGTCTTTCATATAAAAAAATCTCAATCAACATTTTCTGTGAAAATACAGCTCCAAAGAAGGTCCCAAAAAAGTTAATAAATCGATTAAATTTCTACCTTATGCCAATCACGCAATGTAATTGATTTTAAATACATTTTTTCCTTAACAATTACAAACTTTATGAAAGAATTTAAAGAACCCATTTTTATTTAGAGGCTATATGAAATACGTTTTAACAATTATTTATTATACTTATAATCAAATGTAAGAAAACTTATATGCAGAATATTATCAACAATAAAATTGAAAGAAATACAAAGTTTGAATGATTTCGGTACCTAAAAATTTGTTGGTTAGACCACTTTTTGTTATTATATATTCGTTTTACTTTGATATCTTTGAATATTCACAGGTAGCATGAGATAACATTCCTGTTATTTGGTAAGCTCAATATTATTCAGTTCTTCAGTTCCAAAATTGTTTATATTTGTAGAAAACACTATTTCTAGAATACCGTAAATGATTTGTTTGTACATGAAAGACGGGTATAGCCCCCCGAATTCTTTCGCATTTATTTATTTACACCTTGTATACTGAGTAGTACTTGATGCATTTTATTATGGTTTCAGCAATATATTTATTTATTTTTCTACATATTTATTTCCTGCAAGATATACTTACGTATTACAATTTTGTGTAACAATTATGACTGAAGTTATGAAGTCTACATTAAATTTGCATTTCAAATTTTGTGTAATTTTTGTGATAATATCAATTTATTAATTCAAATTTTGAAATGAAAGAAAATATTGTTAACAAATAATATAATGGGTAGAGGTTTCCGAAAATCTAACGCTTTCCACTTTTCTTACACTAAAGAAAATGGTTTTACTATCAAGTCATTTATTTCGCGATACCACTAAAGTTTTGCCAGACTTGTCTAATGTTCACCAGGAATGATAAATTAGGTGACTTTAACTATATACACCATTGCTGTAAGTACCCTCTCATTATGTTCTTTTAAGTATTATAATTAAAAATCAAACGCATACTGTATAGATTCAGCATTGTTTCATTATGTCTTGATTACCATCTTCGTTGTCATTATTATCAAGCTCATTTTAGCTCATCATCATTACCATCAATTGCAATTCTTCCTGGATCCGGATGGTCAACAAACACCAACATTTGTGACTAAAAGTGAAGCCTGACTTTGATTTATCTGATCGTACTCGTTTTTTCTATTTGACACTGTATCTTCTTCAAGCAACATTGACATACGTCTAAATTCCAAATCTTCGCATAGAAACCAAAAACGATACGAACTTCTAAATTACGTTCCAACAATTGAAAAAAGTTTCTGTGACAGTGCCCTCCGAAATAATTTTCTGAAATTATAACTCGGTTACCTGGTGATGTTTTATTACATCGTAGAAACCTTTGGAAGGCATTGAGATCAGTGATTTTCCTCGATTATCGCTTGGTGCGTCCCACTGTGACTCTTTGAAAGTAAAAATTTGTCATATGTCAAATGAGATATGTCAAAAGATAAAATTGTAAGTTACGCACTCGCTGCGTTGGAATTTACCAAAATGGTACTTGTGATAACAACAAACACGGCTATAAAATTGGCTGGAGAAGGAAAGAAGGAAATAATCAAGCAGTACACCGAGTACAACCAAAATGCAGGACGTCTGAAATCCCAGTCAACAGTAAAAAGTCAACTGCCCCCTGGTAAACCTGTGAAGAAGGCAGAACCACCCTTGGGTATTTCGAAGATAGTTCCACCGAAGAGTACACCAGATCCCAAGAAAAAGTGATAATCGTGACATATTTATTTATAATGTAACTTTAAACGTTGAAATAAATCTTTATGTAGCAATTCATCTACGATTTATTATTCTATAACAAGCCCTGTAAATGAAACAGAAATATGGGTAGGTATATTAACAAAGCATCGTCACAGCCCATCTAAACATCCTTACAAGAAAACATACTATGATTTTATATTATTAACGGTACTAGAAAAAGAGCACTGATCAATTATCGTTATCATAAAAAATCTGCAAAATAATGAGTATCAAAAGTGCCCATAAGAATTAATTACGAATGCCGCTTCTTTCAATAAATTTACTCATTATTTTTACAAGATAAACCTAGACTATAAATACTAGCTGACTCATGAAAGGTCAAACATAAATAATAATTTGGCGCTTTGCCAAAACATGGACACGATGTCCGCATTCTACGTGGTTCGATAATGTTAAATCCCATAGGAATAGCGTGAAGGATGATATATCGACATAGAATAAATTTTGCTGTAGGGTAAAAGATGTTAGGTATTTTAGGGTTTAGAGAAGTATTTTATGTTCCCACATTCATTTCTGTGATGATTTGCCATGCCTGGTAATGCAAAAAGACTTCAAAGCAGATGAGTTTATCAATTTCAATTATAGACTATATGTTATTTCCATTCTAGAGATATAAAGTTCATTGTTTAATATATTTTTCATGGCTTCTGGTAGCAGCAACTTATGAGAAATATAATAATTACATTCACTAAGGTACTTTGTCTGATGTTCCTCCAATCTTCTGATCGAGTTTCATAAGTTTATGGTTCTCATG